>OX411550.1:62339564-62705899 GCA_948146395.1 Fragum whitleyi
AAGGGGTCGACCTTGACCTTGACAGATCGACTCAAAACTCGGAGCGTTGCAGGTTCAGGTGGTCCCCTGGTCACTCGCGCGAGCCCAGGTCAGACCGCACACCCGAAGGGTATGCGGTTTACTGTTGAAAAACCAAAACAAGCCCAAAGGCCTTCACTGTTGGCAACTTGGTAGGAAGTTTTCTACCCCTTCGGCTTGACCGATTGACCCCAAAGTTGGAGCGTTGCAGGTTCATGTGGTCCCCTGGTCACTTGCCCGAGCCCAGGTCAGAGCGCACGGGCGAAGAGTATACGGTTCACTGTTGAAAATCCCTAACAAACCCAAAGGCCTTCACTGTTGGCAACTTGGTAAGCAGTTCTCTACCCCTTTGGCCTGACCCATTGACCCGGAACTCGGAGCGTTGCAGGTTCAGGTGGTCCCCTGGTCACTCTCGCGAGCCCAGATCAGACAGCACAGCAGAAAGGTATGCGGTTCCCTTTTGAAAAGACCAAAACAAGCCCAAAAGCCTCCGCTTATGGCAACTTGGTCACAGTTTTTCTACCCCTTCTGCTTGAGGGATTGACCTGAAACTCTGAGCCTTGCGGGTTGATGTGGTCCCCTGGTCTCTAGCCAGAGCCCAGGTCAGACCGCACAGCGGAAGCCATTGCTCTATGTCGCTCAAATTGGCATACCCGCAAAAGGGGTCGACCTTGACCTTGACAGATCGACTTGAAACTTGGAGCGTTGCAGGTTCAGGTGGTCCCCTGGTCACTCGCGCGAGCCCAGGTCAGACCGCACACCCGAAGGGTATGCGGTTCACTGTTGAAAAACCAAAACAAGCCCAAAGGCCTTCACTGTTGGCAACTTGGTAGGAAGTTTTCTACCCCTTCGGCTTGACCGATTGACCCCAAAGTCGGAGCGTTGCAGGTTCATGTGGTCCCCTGGTCACTTGCAGGAGCCCAGGTCAGAGCGCACGGGCAAAGGGTATACGGTTCACCGTTGAAAATCCCTAACAAACATAAAGGCCTTCACTGTTGGCAACTTGGTAAGCAGTTCTCTACCCCTTTGGCCTGACCCATTGACCCGGAACTCGGAGCGTTGCAGGTTCAGGTTGTCCCCTGGTCACTCGCGCGAGCCCAGATCAGACAGCACAGCAGAAAGGTATGCGGTTCCCTTTTCAAAGGACCAAAACAAGCCCAAAAGCCTCCGCTTATGGCAACTTGGTCACAGTTTTTCTACCCCTTCTGCTTGAGGGATTGACCGGAAACTCTGAGCCTTGAGGGTTGACGTGGTCCCCTGGTCTCTAGCCCGAGTCCAGGTCAGACCGCACAGCGGAAGCCATTGCTCTATGTCGCTCAAATTGGCATACCCGCAAAAGGGGTCGACCTTGACCTTGACAGATCGACTCGAAACTCGGAGCGTTGCAGGTTCAGGTGGTCCCCTGGTCACTCGCGCGAGCCCAGGTCAGACCGCACACCCGAAGGGTATGCGGTTCACTGTTGAAAAACCAAAACAAGCCCAAAGGCCTTCACTGTTGGCAACTTGGTAGGAAGATTTCTACCCCTTCGGCTTGACCGATTGACCCCAAAGTCGGAGCGTTGCAGGTTCATGTGGTCCCCTGGTCACTTGCGCGAGCCCAGGTCAGAGCGCACGGGCAAAGGGTATACGGTTCACCGTTGAAAATCCCTAACAAACCCAAAGGCCTTCACTGTTGGCAACTTGGTAAGCAGTTCTCTACCCCTTTGGCCTGACCCATTGACCCGGAACTCGGAGCTTTGCAGGTTCATGTGGTCCCCTGGTCACTCGCGCAAGCCCAGATCAGACAGCACAGCAGAAAGGTATGCGGTTCCCTTTTGAAAAGACCAAAACAAGCCCAAAAGCCTCCGCTTATGGCAACTTGGTCACAGTTTTTCTACCCCTTCTGCTTGAGGGATTGACCCGAAACTCTGAGCCTTGCGGGTTGATGTGGTCCCCGGTCTCTAGCGCGAGCCCAGGTCAGACCGCACAGCAGAAGCCATTGCTCTATGCCGCTCAAATTGGCATACCCGCAAAAGGGGTCAACCTTGACCTTGACAGATCGACTCGAAACTCGGAGCGTTGCAGGTTCAGGTGGTCCCCTGGTCACTAGCGCGAGCCCAGGTCAGATCGCATCCCCCGAATGGTATGCGGTTCACTGTTGAAAAACCAAAACAAGCCCAAAGGCCTTCACTGTTGGCAACTTGGTAGGAAGTTTTCTACCCCTTCGGCTTGACCGATTGACCCCAAAGTCGGAGCGTTGCAGGTTCATGTGGTCCCCTGGTCACTTGCGCAAGCCCAGGTCAGAGCGCACAGGCGAAGGGTATACGGTTCACCGTTGAAAATCCCTAACAAACCCAAAGGCCTTCACTGTTTGCAACTTGGTAAGCAGTTCTCTACCCCTTTGGCCTAACCCATTGACCCAGAACTCGGAGCGTTGCAGTTTCAGGTGGTCCCCTGGTCACTCGCGCGAGCCCAGATCAGACAGCACAGCAGAAAGGTATGCGGTTCCCTTTTCAAAAGACCAAAACAAGCCCAAAAGCCTCCGCTTATGGCAACTTGGTCACAGATTTTCTACCCCTTCTGCTTGAGGGATTGACCCGAAACTCTGAGCCTTGCGGGTTGACGTGGTCCCCTGGTCTTTAGCCCGAGCCCAGGTCAGACCGCACAGCGGAAGCCATTGCTCTATGTCGCTCAAATTGGCATACCCGCAAAAGGGGTCGACCTTGACCTTGACAGATCGACTCGAAACTCGGAGCGTTGCAGGTTCAGGTGGTCCCCTGGTCACTCGCGCGAGCCCAGGTCAGACCGCACACCCGAAGGGTATGCGGTTCACTGTTGAAAAACCAAAACAAGCCCAAAGGCCTTCACTGTTGGCAACTTGGTAGGAAGTTTTCTACCCCTTCGGCTTGACCGATTGACCCCAAAGTCGGAACATTGCAGGTTCATGTGGTCCCCTGGTCACTTGCGCGAGCCCAGGTCAGAGCGCACGGGCAAAGGGTAAACGGTTCACCGTTGAAAATCCCTAACAAACCCAAAGGCCTTCACTGTTGGCAACTTGGTAAGCAGTTCTCTACCCCTTTGGCCTGACCCATTGACCCTGAACTCGGAGCGTTGCAGGTTCAGGTGGTCCCCTGGTCACTCGCGCAAGCCCAGATCAGACAGCACAGCAGAAAGGTATGCGGTTCCCTTTTGAAAAGACCAAAACAAGCCAAAAAGCCTCCGCTTATGGCAACTTGGTCACAGTTTTTCTACCCCTTCTGCTTGAGGGATTGACCCGAAACTCTGAGCCTTGCGGGTTGACGTGGTCCCCGGTCTCTAGCGCGAGCCCAGGTCAGACCGCACAGCAGAAGCCATTGCTCTATGCCGCTCAAATTGGCATACCCGCAAAAGGGGTCAAAGTTGACCTTGACAGATCGACTCGAAACTCGGAGCGTTGCAGGTTCAGGTGGTCCCCTGGTCACTAGCGCGAGCCCAGGTCAGATCGCATCCCCCGAATGGTATGCGGTTCACTGTTGAAAAACCAAAACAAGCCCAAAGGCCTTCACTGTTGGCAACTTGGTAGGAAGTTTTCTACCCCTTCGGCTTGACCGATTGACCCCAAAGTCGGAGCGTTGCAGGTTCATGTGGTCCCCTGGTCACTTGCGCGAGCCCAGGTCAGAGCGCACAGGCGAAGGGTATACGGTTCACCGTTGAAAATCCCTAACAAACCCAAAGGCCTTCACTGTTTGCAACTTGGTAAGCAGTTCTCTACCCCTTTGGCCTGACCCATTGACCCAGAACTCGGAGCGTTGCAGGTTCAGGTGGTCCCCTGGTCACTCGCGCGAGCCCAGATCAGACAGCACAGCAGAAAGGTATGCGGTTCCCTTTTCAAAAGACCAAAACAAGCCCAAAAGCCTCCGCTTATGGCAACTTGGTCACAGATTTTCTACCCCTTCTGCTTGAGGGATTGACCCGAAACTCTGAGCCTTGCGGGTTGACGTGGTCCCCTGGTCTCTAGCGCAAGCCCAGGTCAGACCGCACAGCGGAAGCCATTGCTCTATGCCGCTCAAATTGGCATACCCGCAAAAGGGGTCGACCTTGACCTTGACAGATCGACTTGAAACTTGGAGCGTTGCAGGTTCAGGTGGTCCCCTGGTCACTCGCGCGAGCCCAGGTCAGACCGCACACCCGAAGGGTATGCGGTTCACTGTTGAAAAACCAAAACAAGCCCAAAGGCCTTCACTGTTGGCAACTTGGTAGGAAGTTTTCTACCCCTTCGGCTTGACCGATTGACCTCAAAGTCGGAGCGTTGCAGGTTCATGTGGTCCCCTGGTCACTTGCGCGAGCCCAGGTCAGAGCGCACGGGCAAAGGGTATACGGTTCACCGTTGAAAATCCCTAACAAACCCAAAGGCCTTCACTGTTGGCAACTTGGTAAGCAGTTCTCTACCCCTTTGGCCTGACCCATTGACCCGGAACTCGTAGCGTTGCAGGTTCAGGTGGTCCCCTGGTCACTCGCGCGAGCCCAGATCAGACAGCACAGCAGAAAGGTATGCCGTTCCCTTTTGAAAAGACCAAAACAAGCCCAAAAGCCTCCGCTTATGGCAACTTGGTCACAGTTTTTCTACCCCTTCTGCTTGAGGGATTGACCCGAAACTCTGAGCCTTGTGGGTTGACGTGGTCCCCTGGTCTCTAGCGCAAGCCCAGGTCAGACCGCACAGCGGAAGCGATTGCTCTATGCCGCTCAAATTGGCATACCCGCAAAAGGGGTCGACCTTGACCTTGACAGATCGACTCAAAACTCGGAGCGTTGCAGGTTCAGGTGGTCCCCTGGTCACTCGCACGAGCCCAGGTCAGACCGCACACCCGAAGGGTATGCGGTTCACTGTTGAAAAACCGAAACAAGCCCAAAGGCCTTCACTGTTGGCAACTTGGTAGGAAGTTTTCTACCCCTTCGGCTTGACCGATTGACCCCAAAGTCGGAGCGTTGCAGGTTCATGTGGACCCCTGGTCACTTGCGCGAGCCCAGGTCAGAGCGCACGGGCGAAGGTTATACGGTTCACCGTTGAAAATCCCTAACAAACCCAAAGGCCTTCACTGTTGGCAACTTGGTAAGCAGTTCTCTACCTCTTTGGCCTGACCAATTGACCCGGAATTCGGAGCGTTGCAGGTTCAGGTGGTCCCCTGGTCACTCGCGCGAGCCCAGATCAGACAGCACAGCAGAAAGTCATGCAGTTCCCTTTTGAAAGACCAAAACAAGCCCAAAAGCCTCCGCTTTTGGCAACTTGGTCACAGTTTTTCTACCCCTTTGGCTTGAGGGATTGACCGGAAACTCTGAGCCTTGAGGGTTGAAACGGTCCCCTGGTCTCTAGCGCGAGCCCAGGTCAGACCGCACAGCGGAAGCGATTGCTCTATGCCGCTCAAATTGGCATACCCGCAAAAGGGGTCGACCTTGACCTTGACAGATCGACTCAAAACTCGGAGCGTTGCAGGTTCAGGTGGTCCCCTGGTCACTCGCGCGAGCCCAGGTCAGACCGCACACCCGAAGGGTATGCGGTTCACTGTTGAAAAACCGAAACAAGCCCAAAGGCCTTCACTGTTGGCAACTTGGTAGGAAGTTTTCTACCCCTTCGGCTTGACCGATTGACCCCAAAGTCGGAGCGTTGCAGGTTCATGTGGACCCCTGGTCACTTGCGCGAGCCCAGGTCAGAGCGCACGGGCGAAGGTTATACGGTTCACCGTTGAAAATCCCTAACAAACCCAAAGGCCTTCACTGTTGGCAACTTGGTAAGCAGTTCTCTACCTCTTTGGCCTGACCAATTGACCCGGAATTCGGAGCGTTGCAGGTTCAGGTGGTCCCCTGGTCACTCGCGCGAGCCCAGATCAGACAGCACAGCAGAAAGTCATGCAGTTCCCTTTTGAAAGACCAAAACAAGCCCAAAAGCCTCCGCTTTTGGCAACTTGGTCACAGTTTTTCTACCCCTTTGGCTTGAGGGATTGACCGGAAACTCTGAGCCTTGAGGGTTGAAACGGTCCCCTGGTCTCTAGCGCGAGCCCAGGTCAGACCGCACAGTGGAAGCCATTGCTCAATGCCCCTCAAATTGGCATACCCCCCAAAGGGGTCGACCTTGACCTTGACAGATCGACTCGAAACTCGGAGCGTTGCAGGTTCAGGTGGTCCCCTGGTCACTCGCGCGAGCCCAGGTCAGACTGCACACCCGAAGGGTATGCGGTTCACTGTTGAAAAACCAAAAAAAGCCCAAAGGCCTTCACTGTTGGCAACATGGTAGGAAGTTTTCTACCCCTTCGGGTTGACCGATTGACCCCAAAGTCTGAGCGTTGCAGGTTCATGTGGTCCCCTGGTCACTTGCGCGAGCCCAGGTCAGAGCGCACGGGTGAAGTGTATACGGTTCACTGTTGAAAATCCCTAACAAACCCAAAGGCTTTCACTGTTGGCAACTTGGTAAGCAGTTCTCTACCCTTTTGGCCTGACCCATTGACCCGGAACTCGGAGCGTTGCAGGTTCAGGTGGTCCCCTGGTCACTCGCGCGAGCCCAGATCAGACAGCACAGCAGAAAGGTATGCGCTTCCCTTTTGAAATGACCAAAACAAGCCCAAATGCCTCCACTTATGGCAACTTGGTCACAGTTTTTCTACCCCTTCGGCTTGAGGGATTGACCGGAAACTCTGAGCCTTGCAGGTTGATGTGGTCCCCTGGTCTGTTGCGCGAGTCCAGGTCAGACCGCACAGTGGAAGCCATTGCTCTATGCCGCTCAAATTGGCATACCTGCCAAAGGGGTCGACCTTGACCTTGACAGATCGACTCGAAACTTGGAGCGTTGCAGGTTCAGGTGGTCCCGAAACTATGAGCGTTGCAGGTTCAGGTGGTCCCCTGGTCAATCGCGCGAGCCCAAATCAGACAGCACAGCAGAAAGGTATGCGGTTCCCGTTTGAAAAGACCAAAACAAGCCCAAAAGCCTCCACTTATGGCAACTTGGTCACAGTTTTTCTACCCCTTCGGCTTGAGGGATTGACCCGAAACTCTGAGCCTTGCAGGTTGATGTGGTCCTTTGGTCTCTAGCGCGAGCCCAGGTCAAACCGCTCAAATTGGCATACCGGCCAAAGTGGTCGACCTTGACCTTGACAGATCAACTCGAAACTCGGAGCATTGCAGGTTCAGGTGGTCCCCTGGTCACTCGCGCGAGCCCAGGTCAGACCGCACACCCGAAGGGTATGCAGTTCACTGTTGAAACCCAAAACAAGCCCAAAGGCCTTCACTGTTGGCAACTTGGTAGGAAGTTTTCTACCCCTTCGGCTTGGCCGATTGACCCCAAAGTCGGAGCGCTGCAGGTTCATGTAGTCCCCTGGTCACTTGCGTGAGCCCAAGTCAGAGCGCACGAGCGAAGGGTATACGGTTCACCGTTGAAAATTCCTAACAATCCCAAAGGCCTTCACTGTTGGAAACTTTGTAAGCAGTTCTCTATCCCTTTGGCCTGACCTATTGACCAGGAACTCGGAGCTTTGCAGGTTCAGGTGGTCCCCTGGTCACTCGCGAGAGCCCAGATCAGACAGCACAGCAGAAAGGTATGCGGTTCCCATGAAAAGACCAAAACAAGCCCAAAAGCCTCAGCTTATGGCAACTTGGTCACAGTTTTTCTACCCCTTCGGCTTGAGGGATTGACCTGAAACTCTGAGCCTTGCAGGTTGACGTGGTCCCCTGGTCTCTAGCGCGAGCCTAGGTCAGACCGCACAGCAGAAGCCATTGCTCTATGCCGCTCAAATTGGCATACCCGCCAAATGGGTCGACCTTGACCTTGACAGATCAACTCGAAACTCGGAGCATTGCAGGTTCAGGTGGTCCCCTGGTCACTCGCGCAAGCCCAGGTCAGACCGCACACCCGAAGGGTATGCGGTTGACTTTTAAAAAACCAAAACAAGCCCAAAGGCCTTCACTGTTGGCAACTTGGTAGGAAGTTTTCTACCCCTTCGGCTTGACCGATTGTCCCCAAAGTTGCAGCGTTGCAGGTTCATGTCGTCCCCTGGTCACTTGCGCAAGCCAAGGTCAGAGCGCACGGGCGAAGGGTATACCGTTCACCGTTGAAAATCCCTAACAAACCCAAAGGCCTTCACTGTTGGCAACTTGGTAAGCCGTTCTCTACCTCTTTGGCCTGACCCAATGACCCGGAACTCGGAGCGTTGCAGGTTCAGGTGGTCCCCTGGTCACTCCCGCGAGCCCAGATCAGACAGCACAGCAGAAAGGTATGGGGTTCCCTTTTGAAAAAACCAAAACAAGCCCAAAAGCCTCCGTTTATGGCAACTTGGTCACAGTTTTTCTACCCCTTCGGCTTGAGGGATTGGCCCGAAACTCTGAGATTTGCTGGTTGAAGTGGTCCCCTGGTCTCTAGCCCGAGCCCAGGTCAGACCGCACAGCGGAAGCCATTTCTCTATGGGGCTCAAATTGGCATACCCGCCAAAGGGGTCGACCTTGACCTTGAGAGATCGACTCAAACTCGGAGCGTTGCAGGTTCAGGTGGTCCCCTGGTCACTCGCGCGAGCCCAGGTCAGACCGCACACCCGAAGGGTATGCGGTTCACTGTTGAAAAACCAAAACAAGCCCAAAGGCCTTCACTGTTGGCAACTTGGTAGGAAGTTTTCTACCCCTTCGGCTTGACCGATTGACCCAAAAGTCGGACTGTTGCAGGTTCATGTGGTTCCCTGGTCACTAGAGCGAGCCAAGGTCAGAGCGCACGGGCGAAGGGTATATGGTTCACCGTTGAAAATCCCTAACAAACCCAAAGGCCTTCACTGTTAGCAACTTGGTAAGCAGTTCTCTACCCCTTTGGCCTGACCCATTGACCCGGAACTCGGAGCGTTGCAGGTTCAGGTGGTCCCCTGGTCACTCCCGCGAGCCCAGATCAGACAGCACAGCAGAAAGGTATGCGCTTCCCTTTTGAAAAGACCAAAACAAGCCCAAAAGCCTCCGCTTATGGCAACTTGGTCACAGTTTTTCTACCCCTTCTGCTTGAGGGATTGACCCGAAACTCTGAGCCTTGCAGGTTGACGTCGTCCCCTGGTCTCTAGCGCGAGCCTAGGTCAGACCGTACAGCGGAAGCCATTGCTCTATGCCGCTTAAATTGGCATACCCACTAAAGGGGTCGACCTTGACCTTGACAGATCGACTCAAAACTCGGAGTGTTGCAGATTCAGGTTGTCCCCTGGTCACTCGTGCGAGCCCAGGTCAGACCGCACACCCGAAGGGTATGTGGTTCACTGTTGAAAAACCAAAACAAGCCCAAAGGCCTTCACTGTTGGCAACTTGGTAGGAAGTTTTCTACCCCTCCGCTTGACCGATTGACCCCAAAGTGGGAGCGTTGCAGGTACATGTGGTCCCCTGGTCACTTGCACGAGCCCAGGTCAGAGCACACGGGCGAAGGGTATACGGTTCACCGTTGAAAATCCCTAACAAACCCAAAGGCCTTCACTGTTGGCAACTTGGTAAGCAGTTCTCTACCCCTTTGGCCTGACCCATTGACCCGGAACTCAGAGCGTTGCAGGTTCAGGTGGTCCCCAGGTCACTCTCACGAGCCCAGATCAGACAGCACAGCAGAAAGGTATGCGGTTCCCTTTTGAAAAGACCAAAACAAGCCCAAAAGCCTCCGCTTATGGCAACTTGGTCACAGTTTTTCTACCCCTTCGGCTTGAGGGATTGACCTGAAACTCTGAGCCTTGCGGGTTGATGTGGTCCCCTGGTCTCTAGCGCGAGCCCAGGTCAGACCGCACAGCGGAAGCCATTGCTCTATGCCACTCAAATTGGCATACCCCCAAAAGGGGTCGACCGTGACCTTGACAGATTGACTGGAAACTAGGAGTGTTGCAGGTTCAGGTGGTTCCCTGGTCACCCGCGCGTGCCCAGGTCAGACCGCACATCCGAAGGGTATGCGGTTCACTGTTGAAAATCCAAAACAAGCCCAAAGGCCTTCACTGTTGGCAACTTGGTAGGAAGTTTTCTACCCCTTCGGCTTGACCGATTGACCCCAAACTCGGAGCATTGCAGGTTCATGTGGTCCCCTGGTCACTTGCGCGAGCCCAGGTCAGAGCACACGGGCAAAGGGTATACAGTTCACCATTGAAAATCCCTAACAAACCCAAAGGCCTTCACTGTTGGCAACTTGGTAAGCAGTTCTCTACCCCTTTGGCCTGACCCATTGACCCAGAACTCGGAGTTTTGCAGGTTCAGGTGGTCCCCTGGTCACTCGCGCGAGCCCAGATCAGACAGCACAGCAGAAAGGTATGCGGTTCCCTTTTGAAAAGACCAAAACAAGCGCAAAAGCCTCTGCTTATGGCAACTTGGTCACAGTTTTTCTACCCCTTCTGCTTGAGGGATTGACCCGAAACTCTGAGCCTTGCGGGTTGAAGTGGTCCCCTGGTCTCAAGCGCGAGCTTAGGTCAGACCGCACAGCGGAAGCCATTGCTCTATGCCGCTCAAATTGGCATACCCGCCAAAGGGGTCGACCTTGACCTTGACAGATCGACTCAAACTTGGAGCGTTGCAAGTTCAGGTGGTCCCCTGGTCACCCGTGCGAGCCCAGGTCAGCCTGCACACCCGAAGGGTATGGGGTTCACTGTTGAAAAACCAAAACAAGCCCAAAGGCCTTCACTGTTGGCAACTTGGTAGGAAGTTTTCTACCCCTTCGGCTTGACCGATTGACCCTAAAGTTCGAGCGTTGCAGGTTCATGTGGTCCCCTGGTCACTTGTGCGAGCCCAGGTCAGAGCGCACGGGCGAAGGGTATACAGTTCACTGTTGAAAATCCCTAACAAACCCAAAGGCCTTCACTGTTGGCAACTTGGTTAGCAGTTCTCTATCCCTTTGGCCTGACCCATTGACCCTGAACTCGGAGCGTTGCAGGTTCAGGTGGTCCCCTGGTCACTCGCCCGAGCCCAGATCAGACAGCACAACAGAAAGGTAAGCGGTTCCCTTTTGAAAAGACCAAAACAAGCCCAAAAGCCTCCGCTTATGGCAACTTGGTCACAGTTTTTCTACCCCTTCGGCTTGAGGGATTGACCTGAAACTCTGAGCCTTGCGGGTTGACGTGGTCCCCTGGTCTCTAGCGTGAGCCCAGGTCAGACCGCACAGCGGAAGCCATTGCTCTATGCCCCTCAAATTGGCATACCTGCCAAAGGGGTCAACCTTGACCTTGACAGATCGACTCGAAACTCGGAGCGTTGCAGGTTCAGGTGGTCCCCTGGTCACTTGCGCGAGCCCAGGTCAGACCGCACACCCGTAAGGTCTGAGGTTCACTGTTGAAAAACAGAAACCAGCCCAAAGGCCTTCACTGTTGGCAACTTGGTAGGAAGTTTTTATACCCCTTCCACTTGACCGATTGACCCCAAAGTCGGAGCGTTGCATGTTCATGTGGTCCCCTGGTCACTTGCGCGAGCCCAGGTCAGAGCGCACATGCGAAGGGTATACGGTTCACCGTTGAAAATCCCTAACAACCAAAAGGCCTTCACTGTTGGCAACTTGGTAAGCAGTTCTCTACCCCTTTGGCCTGACCCATTGACCCGGAACTCGGAGCTTTGCAGGTTCAGGTGGTCCCCTGGTCACTCGCGCGAGCCCAGATCAGACAGCACACCCGAAGGGTATGCGGTTCACTGTTGAAAAATCAAAACAAGCCCAAAAGCCTCCTCTTATGGCAACTTGGTCTGAGTTTTTCTACCCCTTCGGCTGGAGGGATTGACCCGAAACTCTGAGCCTTGAGGGTTGTCTTGTCCCCTGGTCTCTATCGCGAGCACAGGTCAGACCCCACAGTGGAAGCCATTGCTCTATGCCGCTAAAATTGGCATACCCGCCAAAGGGGTCGACCTTGACCTTGACAGATGGACTCGAAACTCGGAGCGTTGCAGGTTCAGGTGGTCCCCTGGTCACTCGCGCGAGCCCAGGTCAGACCGCACACCCTAGGGTATGCTGTTCACTGTTGAAAAATCAAAACAAGCCCAAAGGCCTTCACTGTTGGCAACTTGGTAGGAAGTTTTCTACCCCTTCGGCTTGACCGCTTGACTCCAAAGTCGGAGCGTTGAAGGTTCATGTGGTCCCCTGGTCACTTGCGCGAGCCCAGGTCAGAGCGCACAGGCTAAGGGTATACGGTTCACCGTTGAAAAATCCCTAACAAACCCAAAGGCTTTCACTGTTGGCAACTTGGTAAGCAGTTCTCTACCCCTTTGGCCTGACCCATTGACCCGGAACTCGGAGCGTTGCAGTTTCAGGTGGTCCCCTGGTCACTCGCACGAGCCCAGATCAGACAGCACAGCAGAAAGGTATGCGGTTCCCTTTTGAAAAGACCAAAACAAGCGCAAAAGCCTCTGCTTATGGCAACTTGGTCACAGTTTTTCTACCCCTTCTGCTTGAGGGATTGACCCGAAACTCTGAGCCTTGCGGGTTGAAGTGGTCCCCTGGTCTCAAGCGCGAGCTTAGGTCAGACCGCACAGCGGAAGCCATTGCTCTATGCCGCTCAAATTGGCATACCCGCCAAAGGGGTCGACCTTGACCTTGACAGATCGACTCAAACTTGGAGCGTTGCAAGTTCAGGTGGTCCCCTGGTCACCCGTGCGAGCCCAGGTCAGCCTGCACACCCGAAGGGTATGGGGTTCACTGTTGAAAAACCAAAACAAGCCCAAAGGCCTTCACTGTTGGCAACTTGGTAGGAAGTTTTCTACCCCTTCGGCTTGACCGATTGACCCTAAAGTTCGAGCGTTGCAGGTTCATGTGGTCCCCTGGTCACTTGTGCGAGCCCAGGTCAGAGCGCACGGGCGAAGGGTATACAGTTCACTGTTGAAAATCCCTAACAAACCCAAAGGCCTTCACTGTTGGCAACTTGGTTAGCAGTTCTCTATCCCTTTGGCCTGACCCATTGACCCTGAACTCGGAGCGTTGCAGGTTCAGGTGGTCCCCTGGTCACTCGCCCGAGCCCAGATCAGACAGCACAACAGAAAGGTAAGCGGTTCCCTTTTGAAAAGACCAAAACAAGCCCAAAAGCCTCCGCTTATGGCAACTTGGTCACAGTTTTTCTACCCCTTCGGCTTGAGGGATTGACCTGAAACTCTGAGCCTTGCGGGTTGACGTGGTCCCCTGGTCTCTAGCGTGAGCCCAGGTCAGACCGCACAGCGGAAGCCATTGCTCTATGCCCCTCAAATTGGCATACCTGCCAAAGGGGTCAACCTTGACCTTGACAGATCGACTCGAAACTCGGAGCGTTGCAGGTTCAGGTGGTCCCCTGGTCACTTGCGCGAGCCCAGGTCAGACTGCACACCCGTAAGGTCTGAGGTTCACTGTTGAAAAACAGAAACCAGCCCAAAGGCCTTCACTGTTGGCAACTTGGTAGGAAGTTTTTATACCCCTTCCACTTGACCGATTGACCCCAAAGTCGGAGCGTTGCATGTTCATGTGGTCCCCTGGTCACTTGCGCGAGCCCAGGTCAGAGCGCACATGCGAAGGGTATACGGTTCACCGTTGAAAATCCCTAACAACCAAAAGGCCTTCACTGTTGGCAACTTGGTAAGCAGTTCTCTACCCCTTTGGCCTGACCCATTGACCCGGAACTCGGAGCTTTGCAGGTTCAGGTGGTCCCCTGGTCACTCGCGCGAGCCCAGATCAGACAGCACACCCGAAGGGTATGCGGTTCACTGTTGAAAAATCAAAACAAGCCCAAAAGCCTCCTCTTATGGCAACTTGGTCTGAGTTTTTCTACCCCTTCGGCTGGAGGGATTGACCCGAAACTCTGAGCCTTGAGGGTTGTCTTGTCCCCTGGTCTCTATCGCGAGCACAGGTCAGACCCCACAGTGGAAGCCATTGCTCTATGCCGCTAAAATTGGCATACCCGCCAAAGGGGTCGACCTTGACCTTGACAGATGGACTCGAAACTCGGAGCGTTGCAGGTTCAGGTGGTCCCCTGGTCACTCGCGCGAGCCCAGGTCAGACCGCACACCCTAGGGTATGCTGTTCACTGTTGAAAAATCAAAACAAGCCCAAAGGCCTTCACTGTTGGCAACTTGGTAGGAAGTTTTCTACCCCTTCGGCTTGACCGCTTGACTCCAAAGTCGGAGCGTTGAAGGTTCATGTGGTCCCCTGGTCACTTGCGCGAGCCCAGGTCAGAGCGCACAGGCTAAGGGTATACGGTTCACCGTTGAAAAATCCCTAACAAACCCAAAGGCTTTCACTGTTGGCAACTTGGTAAGCAGTTCTCTACCCCTTTGGCCTGACCCATTGACCCGGAACTCGGAGCGTTGCAGTTTCAGGTGGTCCCCTGGTCACTCGCACGAGCCCAGATCAGACAGCACAGCAGAAAGGTATGCGGTTCCCTTTTGAAAAGACCAAAACAAGCCCAAAAGCCTCTGCTTATGGCAACTTGGTCACAGTTTTTCTACCCCTTCGGCTTGAGGGATTGACCCAAAACTCTGAGCCTTGCGGCTTGACGTGGTCCCCTGGTCTCTAGCGCGAGTCCAGGTCAGACCGCACAGCGGAAGCCATTGCTCAATGCCGCTCAAATTGCATACCCGCCAAAGGGGTCGACCTTGACCTCGAAGATTGTCTCGAAACTCGGAGCGTTGCAGGTTCAGGTGGTCCCCTGGTCACTCTCGCGAGCCCAGGTCAGACCACACACCCGAAGGGTATGCGGTTCACTGTTGAAAAACCAAAACAAGCCCAAAGGCCTTCACTGTTGGCAACTTGGTAGGAAGTTTTCTACCCCTTCGGCTTGACCGATTGACCCCAAAGACGGAGTGTTTAAGGTTTATGTGGTCACCTGGTCACTTGCGCGAGCCCAGGTCAGAGCGCACGGGCAAAGGGTATATGGTTCACCGTTGAAAATCCCTAACAAACCCAAAGGCCTTCACTGTTGGCAACATGGTAAGCAGTTCTCTACCCCTTTGGCCTGACCCATTGACCCGGAACTCGGAGCGTTGCAGGTTCAGGTTGTCCCCTGGTCACTGGCGCGAGCCCAGATCAGACAGCACAGCAGAAAGGTATGCGCTTCCCTTTTGAAAAGACCAAAACAAGCCCAAAAGCCTCCGCTTATGGCAACTTGGTCACAGTTTTTCTACCCCTTGGGCTAGAGGGATTGACCCGAAACTCTGAGCCTTGCGGGTTGACATGGTCCCCTGGTCTCTAGCGGGAACCCAGGTCAGACCGCACAGCGGAAGCCATTGCTCTATGCCGCTCAAATTGGCATACCCGCCAAAGGGGTCGACCTTGACCTTGACAGAGCGACTCGAAACTCGGAGCATTGCAGGTTCAGGTGTTCCCCTGGTCACTCGCACAAGCCCAGGTCAGACCGCACACCCGAAGGGTATGCGGTTCACTGTTGAAAAACCAAAACAAGCCCAAAGGACTTCACTGTTGGCAACTTGGTAGGAAGTTTTCTACCCCTTCGGCTTGACCAATTGACCCCAAAGTCGGAGCGTTGCAGGTTCATGTAGTCCCCTTGTCACTTGCGCGAGCCCAGGTCAGAGCGCACAGGCGAAGGGTATACAGTTCACTGTTGAAAATCCCTAACAAACCCAAAGGCCTTCACTGTTGGCAACTTGGTTAGCAGTTCTCTACAACTTTGGCCTGACCCATTGACCCGGAACTCGGAGCGTTGCAGGTTCAGGTGGTCCCCTGGTCACTCGCGCGAGCCCAGATCATACAGCACAGCAGAAAGGTATGCGGTTCCCTTTTGAAAAGACCAAAACAAGCCTAAAAGCCTCCGCTTATGGCAACTTGGTCACAGTTTTTCTACCCCTTCGGCTTAAGGGATTGACCCGAAACTCTGAGCCTTGTGGGTTGACGTGGTCCCCTGGTCTCTAGCATGAGCCCAGGCCAGACCACACAGCGGAAGCCATTGCTCTATGCGGCTCAAATTGGCATACCCGCCAAAGGGGTCGACCTTGACCTTGACAGATCGACTTGAAACTCAGAGCGTTGCAGGTTCAGGTGGTTCCCCTGGTCACTAGCGCGAGCTCAGGTCAGACCGCACACCCGAAGGGTATGCTGTTCACTGTTGAAAAACCAAAACAAGCCCAAAGGCCTTCACTGATGGCAACTTGGTAGGAAGTTTTCTACCCCTTCGGCTTGACCGATTGACCCCAAAAACGGAGTGTTGCAGGTTCATGTGGTCCCCTGGTCACTTGTGCGAGCCCAGGTCAGAGTGCACGGGCGAAGGGTATATGGTTCACCGTTGAAAATCCCTAGCAAACCCAAAGGCCTTCACTGTTTGCAACTTGGTAAGCAGTTCTCTACCCCTTTGGCCTGACCCATTGACCCGGAACTCGGAGTGTTGCAGGTTCAGGTGGTCCCCTGGTCACTCGCGCAAGCCCAGATCAGACAGCACAGCAGAAAGGTATGCGGTTACTTTTTGAAAAGACCAAAACAAGCCCAAAAGCCTCCGCTTATGGCAACTTGGTCACAGTTTTTCTACCCCTTTGGCTTGAGGGATTGACACGAAACTCTGAGCCTTGCGGGTTGACGTGGTCCCCTGATTTCTAGCGCGAGCCCAGGTCAGACCACACAGCGTAAGCCATCGTCTATGCCGCTCAAATTGGCATTCCGGCCAAAGGGGTCGACCTTGACCTTGACAGATCAACAGGAAACTCGGAGCGTTGCAGGTTCAGGTGGTCCCCTGGTCACTCGCGCGAGCCCAGGTCAGACCGCACACCCGAAGGGTATGCTGTTCACTGTTGAAAAACCAAAACAAGCCCAAAAGCCTTCACTGTTGGCAACTTGGTAGGAAGTTTTCTACCCCTTCGGCTTGACCGATTGACCCCAAAGTCGGAGCGTTGCAGGTTCATGTGGTCCCCTGGTCACTTGAGCGAGCCCAGGTCAGAGCGCACGGGCAAAGGGTATACGGTTCACCGTTGAATATCCCTAACAAACCCAAAGGCCTTCACTGTTGGCAACTTGGTAAGCAGTTCTCTACCCCTTTGGCCTGACCCATTGACCCGGAACTCGGAGTGTTGCAGGTTCAGGTGGTCCCCTGGTCACTTGCGCGAGCCCAGATCAGACAGCACAGCAGAAAGGTAAGCGGTTCGCTTTTGAAAAGACCAAAACTACCCCAAAAGTCTCCGCTAATGGCAAGTTGGTCACAGTTTTTCTACCCCTTCGGCTTGAGGGATGGACCCGAAACTCTGAGCCTTGCGGGTTGACGTGGTCCCCTGGTCTCTAGCACAAGCCCAGGTCAGACCGCACAGCGGAAGCCATTGCTCTATGCCGCTCAAATTGGCATACCTGCCAAAGGGGTCGACCTTGACCTTGACAGATCGACTCAAAACTCGGAGCGTTGCAGGTTCAAGTGGTCCCCTGGTCACTTGCACAAGCCCAGGTCAGACCGCACACCCGAAGGGTATGCGGTTCACTGTTGAAAAACCAAAACAAGACCAAAGGCCTTCACTGTTGGCAACTTGGTAGGAAGTTTTCTACCCCTTCGGCTTGACCGATTGACCCCAAAGTCGGAGCGTTGCAGGTTCATGTGGTCCCCTGGCCACTTGAGGGATTACAAGGCAGAGTGCACGGGCAAAGGGTATAAGGTTCACCGTTTAAAATCCCTAACAAACCCAAAGGCCTTCACTGTTGGCAACTTGGTAAGCAGTTCTCTACCCCTTTGGCCTGACCCATTGACCCGGAACTCGGAGCATTGCAGGTTCAGGTGGTCCCCTGGTCACTCGCGTGAGCCCAGATCAGACAGCACAGCAGAAAGGTATGAGGTTCCCTTTTGAAAAGACCAAAACAAGCCCAAAGGCCTCTGCTTATGGCAACTTGGTCACAGTTTTTCTACCCCTTCGGCTTGAGGGATTGACCCGAAACTCTGAGCCTTGCGGGTTGACATGGTCCCCTGGTCTGTAGCGCGAGTCCAGGTCAGACTGCACAGCGGAAGCCATTGCTCTATGCCGCTCAAATTGGCATACCCGCCAAAGGGGTCGACCTTGACCTTGACAGATCGACTCGAAACTCAGAGTGTTGCAGGTTCAGGTGGTCCCCTGGTCACTTGCGCGAGCCAAAGTCAGACCGCAAACCCGAAGGGTATGCGGTTCACTGTTGAAAAACAAAAACAAGCCCAAAGGCCTTCACTGTTGGCAACTTGGTAGGAAGTTTTCTACCCCTTCTACTTGACCGATTGACCCCAAAGTCGGCAGGTTGCAGGTTCATGTGGTCCCCTGGTCACTTGCGCGAGCCCAGGTCAGAGCGCACGGGAGAAGGGTATACGGTTCACCGTTGAAAATCCCTAACAAACCCAAAGGCCTTCACTGTTGGCAACTTGGTAAGCAGTTCTCTACCCCTTCGGCTTGACCGATTGACCCCAAAGTCGGCAGGTTGCAGGTTCATGTGGTCCCCTGGTCACTTGCGCGAGCCCAGGTCAGAGCGCACGGGAGAAGGGTATACGGTTCACCGTTGAAAATCCCTAACAAACCCAAAGGCCTTCACTGTTGGCAACTTGGTAAGCAGTTCTCTACCCCTTTGGCCTGACCCATTGACCCGGAACTCGGAGCGTTGCAGGTTCAGGTGGTCCCCTGGTCACTCGCGCGAGCCCAGATCAGACAGCACAGCAGAAAGGTATGCGGTTCCCTTTTGAAAAGACCAAAAAAAGCCCAAAAGCCTCTGCTTATGGCAACTTGGTCACAGTTTTTCTACCCCTTCGGCTTGAGGGATTGACCCAAAACTCTGAGCCTTGCGGTTTGACGTGGTCCCCTGGTCTCTAGCGCGAGCCAAGGTCAGACAGCACAGCGGAAGCCATTGCTCTATGCCGCTCAAAATGGCATACCGGCCAAAGGGGTAGACCTTGACCTTGACAGATCGACTATAACTCGGAGCGTTGCAGGTTCAGGTCGTCCCCTGATCACTTGCGCAAGCCCAGGTCAGACAGCACACCCAAAGGGTATGCGGTTCACTGTTGAAAAACCAAAACAAGCCCAAAGGCCTTCACTGTTGGCAACTTGGTAGGAAGTTTTCTACCCGTTCGGCTTGACCGATTGGGCCCAAAGTCGGAGCGTTGCAGGTTCATGTGGTCCCCTGGTCACTTGCGCGAGCCCAGGTCAGAGCGCACGGGCGAAGGATATACGGTTCACCGTTGAAAATCCCTAACAAACCCAAAGGCCTTCACTGTTGGCAACTTGGTAAGCAGTTCTCTACCCCTTTGGCCTGACCCATTGACCCGAAAACTCGGAGCGTTGCAGGTTCAGGTGGTCCTCTTGTCACTTGCGCGAGCCCAGATCAGACAGCACAGCAGAAAGGTATGCGGTTCCATTTTGAAAAGACCAAAACGAGCCCAAAAGCCTCCGCTTATGGCAACTTGGTCACAGTTTTTCTACCCCTTCGGCTTGAGGGATTGCCCCGAAACTCTGAGCCTTGCGGTTTGACGTGGTCCCCTGGTCTATAGCGCAAGCCCAGGTCAGACCGCACAGCGGAAGCCATTGCTCTATGCCGCTCAAATTGCCATACCCGCCAAAGGGGTCGACCTTGACCTTGACAGATTGACTCAAACCTTGGAGTGTTGCAGGTTCAGGTAGTCCCCTGGTCACTCGCACGAGCCCAGGTCAGAGCGCACACCCGAAGGGTATGCGGTTCACTGTTGAAAAACCAAAACAAGCCCAAAGGCCTTCACTGTTGGCAACTTGGTAGGAAATTTTCTACCCCTTCGGCTTGACCGATTGACCCCAAAGTGAGAGCGTTGCAGGTTCATGTGGTCCCCTGGTCACTTGCGCGAGCCCAGGTCAGAGCGCACGGGCGAAGGGTATAAGGTTCACCGTTGAAAATCCCTAAGAAACCCAAAGGCCTTCACTGTTGGCAACTTGGTAAGCAGTTCTCTACCCCTTTGGCCTGACCCATTGACCCGGAACTCGGAGAATTGCACGTTCAGGTGGTCCCCTGGTCACTCGCGCGAGCCCAAGTCAGACCGCACACCCGAAGGGTATGCGGTTCCCTTTTGAAAAGACCAAAACAAGCCCAAAAGCCTCCGCTTATGTTAACTTGGTCACAGTTTTTCTACCCCTTCGGCTTGAGGGATTGACCCGAAACTCTGAGCCTTGCGGGTTGAGGTGGTCCCCTGGTCTCTAGCGTAAGTCCAGGTCAGACTGCACAGCGGAAGCCATTGCTCTATACCGCTCAAATTGGCATACCGGCCAAAGGGGTCGACCTTGACCTTGACAAGAACTCAAACTCGGAGCGTTGCAGGTTCAGGTGGTCCTTGATCACTCGCGCGAGCCTTGATCAGACAGCACAGCAGAAAGGTATGTGGTTCCCTTTTGAAAAGACCAAAACGAGCCCAAAAGCCTCCACTTATGGCAACTTGGTCACAGTTTTTCTACCCCTTCGGCTTGAGTTATTGACCCAAAACTCTGAGCCTTGTGGGTTGACATGGTCCCCTGGTCTATAGCGCGAGCCCAGGTCAGACCACACAGCGGAAGCCATTGCTCTATGCCGCTCAAATTGGCATACCCGCCAAAGGGGTCGACCTTGAACTTGACAGATCGACTCAAAACTCGGAGTGTTGCAGGTTCAGGTGGTCCCTTGGTCACTCGTGCAAGCCCAGGTCAGACCGCACACCCAAAGGGTATGCGGTTCACTTTTCAAAAACCAAAACAAGCCCAAAGGCCTTCACTGTTGGCAACTTGGTAGGAAGTTTTCTACCCCTTCCGCTTGACCGATTAACCCCAATGTCGGAGCGTTGCAGGTTCATGTGGTCCCCTGGTCACTTGCACGAGCCCAGGTCAGAGTGCATGGGCAAAGCGTTTACGGTTCACCATTGAAAATCCCTAACAAACCCAAAGGCCTTCACTGTTGGCAACTTGGTAAGCAGTTCACTACCCCTTTGGCCTGACCCATTGACCCGGAACTCGGAGCGTTGCAGATTCAGGTGGTCCCCTGGTCACTTGTGCGAGCCCAGATCAGACAGCACAGCAGAAAGGTATGCGGTTCCCTTTTGAAAAGACCAAAACAAGACCAAAAGCCTCCGCTTATGGCAACTTGGTCACAGTTTTTCTACCCCTTCGGCTTGAGGGATTGACCCGAAACTCTGAGCCTTGCGGGTTGACGTGGTCCCCTGGTTTCCTGCGCGAGCCCAGGTCACACAGCACAGCGGAAGCCATTGCTCTATGCCGCTCTAATTGGCATTCCCGCCAAAGGGGTCGACCTTGACCTTGACAGATCGACTCGAAACTCCGAGCCTTGCAGGTTCAGGTGGTCCCCTGATCACTTGGGCGAGGCCAGGTCAGACCGCACACCCGAAGGGTATGCGGTTCACTGTTGAAAAACCAAAACAAGCCCAAAGGCCTTCACTGTTGGCAACTTGGTAGGAAGTTTTCTACCCCTTCGGCTTGACCGATTGACCTCAAAGTCGGAGCGTTGCAGGTTCATGTGGTCCCCTGGTCACTTGCGCAAGCTCAGGTCAGAGCGCACAGGCGAAGGGTATACGGTTCACCGTTGAAAATCACTAACAAACCCAAAGGCCTTCACTGTTGGCAACTTGGTAAGCAGTTCTCTACCCCTTTGGCCTGACCCATTGACCCGGAACTCGGAGCGTTGCAGGTTCAGGTGGTCCCCTGGTCACTCGCGCGAGCCCAGATCAGACAGCACAGCAGAAAGGTATGCGGTTCCCTTTTGAAAAGAACAAAACAAGCCCAAAAGCCTCTGCTTATGGCAACTTGGTCACAGTTTTTTTACCCCTTTGGCTTGAGGGATTGACCCGAAACTCTGAGCCTTGCGGGTTGACGTGGTCCCCTGGTCTCTAGCGTAAGTCCAGGTCAGACCGCACAGCGGAAGCCATTGCTCTATGCCGCTCAAATTGGCATACCCGCAAAAGGGGTCGACCATGACCTTGACAGATCGACTCGAAACTCGGAGCGTTGCAGGTTCAGGTGGTCCCCTGGTCACTCGCGCGAGCTCAGGTCAGACCGCACACCCGAAGGGTATGCGGTTCACCGTTGAAAAACCAAAACAAGCCCAAAGGCCTTCACTGTTGGCAACTTGGTAGGAAGTTTTCTACCCCTTCGGCTTGACCAATTGACCCCAAAGTCGGAGCGTTGCAGGTTCATGTGGTCCCCTGGTCAATTGCGCGAGCCCTGGTCAGAGCGCACGGGCGAAGGGTATACGGTTCACCGTTGAAAATCCCTAACAAACCCAAAGGCCTTCACTGTAGGCAACTTGGTAAGCAGTTCTCCTACCCCTTTGGCCTGACCCATTGACCTGGAACTCGGAGAGATGCAGGTTCAGGTTGTCCCCTGGTCACTTGCGCGAGCCCAGATCAGACAGCACAGCAGAAAGGTATGCGGTTCCCTTTTGAAAAGACCAAAACAAGTCCAAAAGCCTCCGCTTATGGCAACTTGGTCACAGTTTTTCTACCCCTTCGGCTTGAGGGATTGACCCAAAACTCTGAGCCTTGCGGTTTTACGTGGTCAACTGGTCTCTAGCGCGAGCCCAGGTCAGACCGCACACCCGAAGGGTATGCGGTTCACTGTTGAAAAACCAAAACAAGCCCAAAGGCCTTCACTGTTGGCAACTTGGTAGGAAGTTTTCTACCCCTTCGGCTTGACAGATTGACCCCAAAGTCAGAGCGTTGCAGGTTCATGTGGTCCCCTGGTCACTTGCACGAGCCCAGGTCAGAGAATTAGGGCGAAGGGTATAAGGTTCACCGTTGAAAATCCCTAAAAAACCCAAAGGCCTTTACTGTTGGCAACTTGGTAGGAAGTTTTCTACCCCTTTGGCTTGACTGATTGACCCCAAAGTCGGAGCGTTGCAGGTTCATGTGGTCCCCTGGTCACTTGCGCGAGCCCAGGTCATAGCGCACGGGCGAAGGGTATACGGTTCACCGTTGAAAATCCCTAACAAACCCAAAGGCCTTCACTGTTGGCAACTTGGTAAGCAGTTCTCTACCCCTTTGGCCTGACCTATTGACACGGAACTCGGAGCGTTGCAGGTTCAGGTGGTCCCCTGGTCACTCGCACGAGCCCAGATCAGACAGCACAGCAGAAAGGTATGCGGTTCCCTTTTGAAAAGACCAAAACAAGCCCAAAAGCCTCCGCTTATGGCAACTTGGTCACAGTTTTTCTACCCCTTCGGCTTGAGGGATTGACCCAAAACTCTGAGCCTTGCGGTTTGACGTGGTCCCCTGGTTTCTAGCGCGAGCCCAGGTCAGACCGCACACCCGAAGGGTATGCGGTTCACTGTTGAAAAACCAAAACAAGCCCAAAGGCCTTCACTGTTGGCAACTTGGTAGGAAGTTTTCTACCCCTTCGGCTTGACAGATTGACAACAAAGTCAGAGCGTTGCAGGTTCATGTGGTCCCCTGGTCACTTGCACGAGCCCAGGTCAGAGCACAAGGGCGAAGGGTTTAAGGTTCACCATTGAAAATCCCTAAAAAACCCAAAGGCCTTTACTGTTGGCAACTTGGTAGGAAGTTTTCTACCCCTTTGGCTTGACTGATTGACCCCAAAGTCGGAGCGTTGCAGGTTCATGTGGTCCCCTGGTCACTTGCGCGAGCCCAGGTCATAGCGCACGGGCGAAGGGTATACGGTTCACCGTTGAAAATCCCTAACAAACCCAAAGGCCTTCACTGTTGGCAACTTGGTAAGCAGTTCTCTACCCCTGTGGCCTGACCTATTGACACGGAACTGGGAGCGTTGCAGGTTCAGGTGGTCCCCTGGTCACTCGCACGAGCCCAGATCAGACAGCACAGCAGAAAGGTATGCGGTTCCCTTTTGAAAAGACCAAAACAAGCCCAAAAGACTCCGCTTATGGCAACTTGGTCACAGTTTTTCTACCCCTTCGGCTTGAGGGATTGACCCAAAACTCTGAGCCTTGCGGTTTGACGTGGTCCCCTGGTCTCTAGCGCGAGCCCAGGTCAGACAGCACAGCCGAAGCCATTGCTCTATGCCGCTCAAATTGGCATACCCGCCAAAGGGGTCGACCTTGACCTTGACAGATCGACTCAAACTCGGAGCATTGCAGGTTCAGGTGGTCCCCTGATCACTTGCGCAAGCGGAGGTCAGACAGAACACCCGAAGGGTATGCAGTTCACTGTTGAAAACCCAAAACAAGCCCAAAGGCCTTCACTGTTGGCAACTTGGTAGGAAGTTTTCTACCCATTCGGCTTGACCAATTGGGCCCAAAGTCGGAGCGTTGCAGGTTCATGTGGTCCCCTGGTCACGTGCGCGAGGCCAGGTCAGAGCGCACGGGCGAAGGATATACGGTTCACCGTTGAAAATCCCTAACAAACCCAAAGGCCTTCACTGTTGGCAACTTGGTTAGCAGTTCTCTACCCCTTTGGCCTGACCCATTCACCCGAAAACTCGGAGCGTTGCAGGTTCAGGTGGTCTCCTTGTCACTTGCGCGAGCCCAGATCAGACAGCACAGCAGAAAGGTATGCGGTTCCCTTTTGAAAAGACCAAAACGAGCCCAAAAGCCTCTGCTTATGGCAACTTGGTGACAGTTTTTATACCCCTTTGGCTTGAGGGATTGACCCGAAACTCTAGGCCTTGCGGGTTGACGTGGTCCCCTGGTCTCTAGCGCAAGCCAAGGTCAGACCGCACAGCGGAAGCCATTGCTCTATGCTGCTCTAATTGGCATACCCGCCAAAGGGGTCGACCTTGACCTTGACAGATCGACTCAAAACTCGGAGCGTTGCAGGTTCAGGTCGTCCCCTAGTCTTTCTCGCAAGCCCAGGTCAGACGGCACACCCGGAGGGTATGCGGTTCACTGTTGAAAAACCAAAACAAGCCCAAAGGCCTTCACTGTTGGCAACTTGGTAGGAAGTTTTCTACCCCTTCGGCTTGACCGATTGACCTCAAAGTTGGAGCGTTGCAGGTTCATGTGGTTCCCTGGTCACTTGCGCGAGCTCAGGTCAGAGCGCACGGGCGAAGGGTATACGGTTCACCGTTGAAAATCACTAACAAACCCAAAGGCCTTCACTGTTGGCAACTTGGTAAGCAGTTCTCTACCCCTTTGGCCTGACCCATTGACCCGGAACTCGGAGCATTGCAGGTTCAGGTGGTCCCCTGGTCACTTGCGCGAGCCCAGATCAGACAGCACAGCAGAAAGGTATGCGGTTCCCTTTTGAAAAGACCAAAACAAGCCCAAAAGCCTCCGCTTATGGCAACTTGGTCACAGTTTTTCTACCCCTTCGGCTTGAGGGATTGACCCGAAACTCTGAGCCTTGCGGGTTGACGTGGTCCAATGGTCTATAGCCCAAGCCCAGGTCAGACCGCACAGCGGAAGCCATTGCTCTATGCCGCTCAAATTGGCATACCCGCCAAAGGGGTCGACCTTGACCTTGACAGATTGACTCAAAACTCGGAGCGTTGCAGGTTCAGGTAGTCCCCTGGTCACTCGCACGAGCCCAGGTCAGACCGCACACCCGAAGGGTATGCGGTTCACTGTTGAAAAACAAAAACAAGCCCAAAGGCCTTCACTGTTGGCAACTTGGTAGGAAGTTTTCTACCCCTTCGGCTTGACTGATTGACCCCAAAGTGAGGGCGTTGCAGGTTCATGTGGTCCCCTGGTCACTTGCGCGAGCCCAGGTCAGAGCGCACGGGCGAAGGGTATAAGGTTCACCGTTGAAAATCCCTAAGAAACCCAAAGGCCTTCACTGTTGGCAACTTGGTAAGCAGTTCTCTACCCCTTTGGCCTGACCCATTGACCCGGAACTCGGAGCATTGCACGTTCAGGTGGTCCCCTGGTCACTCGTGCGAGCCCAAGTCAGACCCCACACCAGAAGGGTATGCGGTTCACTGTTGAAAAACAAAAACAAGCCCAAAGGCCTTCACTGTTGGCAACTTGGTAGGAAGTTTTCTACCCCTTCGGCTTGACCGATTGACCCCAAAGTCGGAGCGTTGCAGGTTCATGTGGTCCCCTGGTCACTTGCGCGAGCCCAGGTCATAGCGCACGGGCGAAGGGTATACGGTTCACCGTTGAAAATCACTAACAAACCCAAAGGCCTTCACTGTTGGCAACTTGGTAAGCAGTTCTCTACCCCTTTGGCCTGACCTATTGACCCGGAACTCGGAGTGTTGCAGGTTCAGGTGGTCCCCTGGTCACTCACGCGAGCCCAGATCAGACAGCACAGCAGAAAGGTATGCAGTTCCCTTTTCAAAAGACCAAAACGAGCCCAAAAGCCTCTGCTTATGGCAAGTTGGTCACAGTTTTTCTACCCCTTCGGCTTGAGGGATTGACCCGAAACTCTGAGCCTTGCAGGTTGACGTGGTCCCCTGGTCTCTAGCACAAGCCCAGGTCAGACCGCACAGCGGAAGCCATTGCTCTATGCCGCTCAAATTGGCATACCCGCCAAAGGGGTCGACCTTGACCTTAACAGATCGACTCGAAACTCGGAGCGTTGCAGGTTCAGGTGGTCCCCTGGTCACTCGCACAACCCAAGTCAGACCGCACACCCCAAGGGTATGCGGTTCACTGTTGAAAAACAAAAACAAGCCCAAAGGCCTTCACTGTTGGCAACTTGGTAGGAAGTTTTCTACCCCTTCGGCTTGACCGATTGGTCCCAAAATCGGAGCCTTGCAGGTTCATGTGGTCCCCTGATCACTCGCGCGAGCCCAGGTCAGACCACACACCCTAAGGGTATGCGGTTCACTGTTGAAAAACCAAAACAAGCCCAAAGGCCTTCACTGTTGGCAACTTGGTACGAAGTTTTCTACCCCTTCGGCTTGACCGATTGACCCTAGAGTCGGAGCGTTGCAGGTTCATGTGGTCCCCAGGTCACTTGCGCGAGCCCAGGTCAGAGCGCACGGGCGAAGGATATACGGTTCAACGTTGAAAATCCCTAACAAACCCAAAGGCCTTTACTGTTGGCAACTTGGTAAGCAGTTCTCTACCCCTTTGGCCTGACCCATTGACCCGGAACTCGGAGCGTTGCAGATTCAGGTGGTCCCCTTGTCACTCGCGCGAGCCCAGATCAGACAGCACAGCAGAAAGGTATGCAGTTCCCTTTTGAAAAGACCAAAACGAGCCCAAAAGCCTCTGCTTATGGCAACTTGGTCACAGTTTTTCTACCCCTTCGGCTTGAGGGATTGACCCGAAACTCTGAGCCTTGCAGGTTGATGGGTCCCCTGGTCTCTAGCACAAGCCCAGGTCAGACCGCACAGCGGAAGCCATTGCTCTATGCCGCTCAAATTGGCATACCCGCCAAAGGGGTCGACCTTGACCTTAACAGATCGACTCGAAACTCGGAGCGTTGCAGGTTCAGGTGGTCCCCTGGTCACTCGCACGAGCCCAAGTCAGACTGCACACCCGAAGGGTTAGCGGTTCACTGTTGAAAAACAAAAACAAGCCCGAAGGCCTTCACTGTTGGCAACTTGGTAGGAAGTTTTCTACCTCTTCGGCTTGACCGATTGGTCCCAAAATCGGAGCGTTGCAGGTTCATGTGGTCCCCTGGTTACTTGCGCGAGTCCAGGTCAGAGCGCACGGGCGAAGGATATACGGTTCACCGTTGAAAATCCCTAACAAACCCAAAGGCCTTCACTGTTGGCAACTTGGTAAGAAGTTTTCTACCCCTTTGGCCTGACCCATTGATCCGGAACTCGGAGCGTTGCAGGTTCAGGTGGTCCCCTTGTCACTGGCGCGAGCCCAGATCAGACAGCACAGCAGAAAGGTATGCGGTTCCCTTTTGAAAAGACCAAAACGAGCCCAAAAGGCTCCGCTTATGGCATCTTGGTCACAGTTTTTCTACACTTTTGGCTTGAGGGATTGACCCGAAACTCTAAGCCTTGCGGGTTGACGTGGTCCCCTGGTCTCTAGCGGGAGCCCAGGTCAGACGGCACAGCTGAAGCCATTGCTCTATGCCGCTCTAATTGGCATACCCGCCAAAGGGGTCGACCTTGACCTTAACAGATCGACTAGAAACTCGGAGCGTTGCAGGTTCAGGTTGTACCCTAGTCTTTCGCGTGAGCCCAGGTCAGACCACACACCCGAAGGGTATGCGGTTCACTGTTGAAAAACCAAAACAAGCCCAAAGGCCTTCACTGTTGGCAACTTGGTAGGAAGTTTTCTACCCCTTCGGCTTGACCGATTGACCTCAAAGTGGGAGCGTTGCAGGTTCATGTGGTCCCCTGGTCACTTGTGCGAGCTCAGGTCAGAGCGCACGGGCGAAGGGTATACGGTTCACCGTTGAAAATCACTTACAAACCCAAAGGCCTTCACTGTTGGCAACTTGGTAAGCAGTTCTCTACCCCTTTGGCCTGACCCATTGACCCGGAACTCGGAGCGTTGCAGGTTAAGGTGGTCCCCTGGTCACTCGTGCGAGCCCAGATCAGACAGCACAGCAGAAAGGTATGCGGTTCCCTTTTGAAAAGACCAAAACAAGCCCAAAAGCCTCCACTTATGGCAACTTGGTCACAGTTTTTCTACCCCTTCGGCTTGAGGGATTGACCCGAAACTCTGAGCCTTGCGGGTTGACGTGGTCCCCTGGTCTCTAGCGGGAGCCCAGGTCAGACCGCACAGTGGAAGCCATTGCTCTATGCCGCTCAAATTGGCATACCCGCCAAAGGGGTCGACCTTGACCTTGACAGATCGACTCAAAACTCGGAGCGTTGCAGGTTCAGGTAGTCCCCTGGTCACTCGCACGAGCCAAGGTCAGACCGCACACCCGAAGGTATGCGGTTCACTGTTGAAAAACCAAAACAAGCCCAAAGGCCTTCACTGTTGGCAACTTGGTAGGAAGTTTTCTACCCCTTTGGCTTGACCAATTGACCCCAAAGTCCGAGCGTTGCAGGTTCATGTGGTCCCCTGGTCACTTGCGCGAGCCCAGGTCAGAGCGCACGGGCGAAGGGTATAAGGTTCACCGTTGAAAATCCCTAAGAAACCCAAAGGCCTTCACTGTTGGCAACTTGGTAAGCAGTTCTCTACCCCTTTGGCCTGACCGTTTGACCCGGAACTCGGAGCATTGCACGTTCAGGTGGTCCCCTGGTCACTCGCCCGAGCCCAAGTCAGACCGCACACCCGAAGGGTATGCGGTTCACTGTTGAAAAACCAAAACAAGCCCAAAGGCCTTCACTGTTGGCAACTTGGTAGGAAGTTTTCTACCCCTTAGGCTTGACCGATTGACCCCAAAGTCGGAGGGTTGCAGGTTCATGTGGTCCCCTGGTCACTTGCGCGAGCCCAGGTCATAGCGCACAGGCGAATGGTATACGGTTCACCGTTGAAAATCCCTTACAAACTCAAAGGCCTTCACTGTTGGCAACTTGGTAAGAAGTTTTCTACCCCTTTGTCCTGACCCATTGATCCGGAACTCGGAGCGTTGCAGGTTCAGGTGGTCCCCTTGTCACTGGCGCGAGCCCAGATCAGACAGCACAGCAGAAAGGTATGCGGTTCCCTTTTGAAAAGACCAAAACGAGCCCAAAAGGCTCCGCTTATGGCAACTTGGTAACAGTTTTTCTACCCTTTCGGCTTGAGGGATTGACCCGAAACTCTAAGCCTTGCGGGTTGACATGGTCCCCTGGTCTCTAGCGCAAGCCCAGGTCAGACGGCACAGCTGAAGCCATTGCTCTATGCCGGTATAATTGGCATACCCGCCAAAGGGGTCGACCTTGACCTTGACAGATCGACTCGAAACTCGGAGCGTTGCAGGTTCAGGTTGTACCCTAGTCTTTCGCGTGAGCCCAGGTCAGACCGCACACCCGAAGGGTATGCGGTTCACTGTTGAAAAACCAAAACAAGCCCAAAGGCCTTCACTGTTGGCAACTTGGTAGGAAGTTTTCTACCCCTTCGGCTTGACCGATTGACCTCAAAGTGGGAGCGTTGCAGGTTCATGTAGTCCCCTGGTCACTTGCGCGAGCTCAGGTCAGAGCGCACGGGCGAAGGGTATACGGTTCACCGTTGAAAATCACTTACAAACCCAAAGGCCTTCACTGTTGGCAACTTGGTAAGCAGTTCTCTACCCCTTTGGCCTGACCCATTGACCCGGAACTCGGAGCGTTGCAGGTTAAGGTGGTCCCCTGGTCACTCGTGCGAGCCCAGATCAGACAGCACAGAAGAAAGGTATGCGGTTCCCTTTTGAAAAGACCAAAACAAGCCCAAAAGCCTCCACTTATGGCATCTTGGTCACAGTTTTTCTACCCCTTTGGCTTGAGGGATTGACCCGAAACTCTGAGCCTTGCAGGTTGACGTGGTCCCCTGGTCTCTAGCGCAAGCCCAGGTCAGACAGCACAGCTGAAGCCATTGCTCTATGCCGCTCTAATTGGCATACCCGCCAAAGGGGTCGACCTTGACCTTGACAGATCGACTCGAAACTCCGAGCCTTGCAGGTTCAGGTGGTCCCCTGATCACTTGGGCGAGGCCAGGTCAGACCGCACACCCGAAGGGTATGCGGTTCACTGTTGAAAAACCAAAACAAGCCCAAAGGCCTTCACTGTTGGCAACTTGGTAGGAAGTTTTCTACCCCTTCGGCTTGACCGATTGACCTCAAAGTGGGAGCGTTGCAGGTTCATGTGGTCCCCTGGTCACTTGCGCGAGCTCAGGTCAGAGCGCACGGGCGAAGGGTATACGGTTCACCGTTGAAAATCACTTACAAACCCAAAGGCCTTCACTGTTGGCAACTTGGTAAGCAGTTCTCTACCCCTTTGGCCTGACCCATTGACCCGGAATTCGGAGCGTTGCAGGTTAAGGTGGTCCCCTGTTCACTCATGCGAGCCCAGATCAGACAGCACAGCAGAAAGGTATGCGGTTCCCTTTTGAAAAGACCAAAACAAGCCCAAAAGCCTCCACTTATGGCAACTTGGTCACAGTTTTTCTACCCCTTCGGCTTGAGGGATTGACCCGAAACTCTGAGCCTTGCGGGTTGACGTGGTCCCCTGGTCTCTAGCGGGAGCCCAGGTCAGACCGCACAGTGGAAGCCATTGCTCTATGCCGCTCAAATTGGCATACCGGCCAAAGGGGTCGACCTTGACCTTGACTGATCGACTCGAAACTTGGAACGTTGCAGGTTCAGGTGGTCCCCTGGTCACTCGCGAGAGCCCAGGTCAGACCGCACACCCAACGGTATGCAGTTCACTGTTGAAAAACCAAAACAAATCCAAAGGCCTTCACTGTTGGCAACTTGGAATGAAGTTTTCTACCCCTTTGGCTTGACCCATTGACCCCAAAGTCCGAGCGTTGCAGGTTCATGTGGTCCCCTGGTCACTCACACGAGCCCAGGTCAGAGCGCACGAGCAAAGGGTATACAGTTCACAGTTGAAAATCCCTAACAAACCCAAAGGCCTTCACTGTTGGCAACTTGGTAAGCAGTTCTCTACCCCTTTGGCCTGACCCATTGACCGGGAACTTTGAGCGTTGCAGGTTCATGTGGTCCCCTGGTCACTTGTGCGAGCCCAGATCAGACAGCACAGCAGAAAGGTATGTGGTTCCCTTTTGAAAAGACCAAAACAAGCCAAAAGGCCTCTGCTTATGGCAACTTGGTCACAGTTTTTCTACCCCTTCGGCTTGAGGGATTGACCAGAAACTCTGAGCCTTGCGGGTTGACATGGTCCCCTGGTCTCTCGCGCAAGCCCAGGAAAGACTGCACAGCGGAAGCCATTGCTCTATGCCGCTCAAATTGGCATACCAGCCAAAGGGATCGACCTTGACCTTGACAGATCGACTCAAAACTCGGAGTGTTGCAGGTTCAGGTAGTCTCCTTGTCACTCGCACGAGCCAAGGTCAGACCGCACAACCGAAGGGTATGCGGTTCACTGTTGAAAAACCAAAACAAGCCCAAAGGCCTTCACTGTTGGCAACTTGGTAGGAAGTTTTCTACCCCTTTGGCTTGACCGATTGACCCCAAAGTCAGAGCGTTGCAGGTTCATGTGGTCCCCTGGTCACTTGCGCGAGCCCAGGTCAGAGCGCACGGGCAAAGGGTATAAGGTTCACCTTTGAAAATCCCTAAGAAACCCAAAGGTCTTCACTGTTGGCAACTTGGTAAGCAGTTCTCTACCCCTTTGGCCTGACCGATTGACCCGGAACTCGGAGCATTGCACGTTCAGGTCGTCCCCTGGTCACTCACCCGAGCCCAAGTCAGACCGCACACCCGAAGGGTATGCGGTTCACTGTTAAAAAAACAAAAACAAGCCAAAAGGCCTTCACTGTTGGCAACTTGGTAGGAAGTTTTCTACCCCTTAGGCTTGACCGATTGACCCCAAAGTCGGAGCGTTGCAGGTTCATGTGGTCCCCTGGTCACTTGCGCGAGCCCAGGTCATAGCGCACGGGCGAAGGGTATACGGTTCACCGTTGAAAATCCCTTACAAACCCAAAGGCCTTCACTGTTGGCAACTTGGTAAGCAGTTCTCTACCCCTTTGGCCTGACCTATTGACCCGGAACTCGGAGCGTTGCAGGTTCAGGTGGTCCCCTGGTCACTCGCACGAGCTCAGATCAGACAGCACAGCAGAAAGGTATGCGGTTCCCTTTTGAAAAGACCAAAACAAGCCCAAAAGCCTCCGCTTATGGCAACTTGGTCACAGTTTTTCTACCCCTTCGGCTAGAGGGATTGACCCGAAACTCTGAGCATTGCAGGTTCAGGTGGTCCCCTGGTCACTTGCGCGAGCCCAGATCAGACAGCACAGCAGAAAGGTATGCGGTTCCCTCTTATAAAGACCAAAACAAGCCCAAAAGCCTCTGCTTATGGCAACTTGGTCACATTTTTTTTTACCCCTTCGGCTTGAGGGATTGACCCGAAACTCAGAGCCTTGCGGGTTGATGTGGTCCCCTGGTCTCTAGCGCGAGCCCAGGTCAGACCACGCAGCGGAAGCCATTGCTCTATGCCGCTCAAATTGGCATACAGGCCAAAGGGGTCGACCTTGACCTTGACAGATCGACTCGAAACTCGGAGTGTTAAAGGTTCAGGTTGTCCCCTGGTCACTTGCGCAAGCCCAGGTCAGACCGCACACTCGAAGGGTATGCGGTTCACTGTTGAATAACCAAAACAAGCCCAAAGGCCTTCACTGTTGGCAACTTGGTATGAAGTTTTCTACCCGTTTTGGCTTGACCGATTGACCTCAAAGTCAGAGCATTGCAGGTTCATGTGGTCCCCTGGTCACGCGCGCGGGCCCAGGTCAGAGCTCAATGGCGAATGCTATACAGTTCACCGTTGAAAATCCCTAACAAACCCAAAGGCCTTCACTGTTGGCAACTTGGTAAGCAGTTCTCCACCCCTTTGGCCTGACCCATTGACCTGGAACTTGGAGGGTTGCAGGTTCATGTAGTCCCCTGGTCACTCGCACAAGCCCCAGATCAGACAGCACAGCAGAAAGGTATGCCGTTCCCTTTTGAAAAGACCAAAACAAGCCCAAAAGCCTCCACTTATGGCAACTTGGTCACAGTTTTTCTACCCCTTCGGCTTGAAGGATTGACCTGAAACTCTGAGCCTTGCGTGTTGACGTGGTTCCCTAGTCTCTCCTGCGAGCCCAGGTCAGACTGCACAGCGGAAGCCATTGCTCTATGCCGCTCAAATTGGCATACCGGCCAAAGGGGTCGACCTTGACCTTGACTGATCGACTCGAAACTTGGAGCGTTGCAGGTTCAGGTGGTCCCCTGGTCACTCGCGAGAGCCCAGGTCAGACCGCACACTCAAGGGTATGCAGTTCACTGTTGAAAAACCTAAACAAATCCAAAGGCCTTCACTGTTGGCAACTTGGAATGAAGTTTTCTACCCCTTTGGCTTGACCCATTGACCCCAAAGTCCGAGCGTTGCAGGTTCATGTGGTCCCCTGGTCACTCACACGAGCCCAGGTCAGAGCGCTTGAGCAAAGGATATACAGTTCACAGTTGAAAATCCCTAACAAACCCAAAGGCCTTCACTGTTGGCAACTTGGTAAGCAGTTCTCTACCCCTTTGGCCTGACCCATTGACCGGGAACTTTGAGCGTTGCAGGTTCATGTGGTCCCCTGGTCACTTGTGCGAGCCCAGATCAGACAGCATAGCAGAAAGGTATGTGGTTCCCTTTTGAAAAGACCAAAACAAGCAAAAAGGCCTCCGCTTATGGCAACTTGGTCACAGTTTTTCTACCCCTTCGGCTTGAGGGATTGACCCGAAACTCTGAGCCTTGCGGGTTGACATGGTCCCCTGGTCTCTCGCGCAAGCCCAGGAAAGACTGCACAGCGGAAGCCATTGCTCTATGCCGCTCAAATTGGCATACCAGCCAAAGGGATCGACCTTGACCTTGACAGATTGACTCAAAACTCGAGCTTTGCAGGTTCAGGTTGTTCCCTCTCACTCGCGAAAGCCCAGGTCAGACGGCACACCCGAATGGTATGCGGTTCACTGTTGAATAACCAAAACAAGCCCAAAGGCCTTCACTGTTGGCAACTTGGTATGGAGTTTTCTACCCCTTTGGCTTGACCGATTGACCTCAAAGTCGGAGCTAATGTTGAAAGCGGCGTAAAACCCCATTCAATCAATCAATCAATCAAAGTCGGAGCATTGCAGGTTAATGTGGTCCCCTGCACTTGCGCGAGCCCAGGTCAGAGCGCACTGGCAAATGGTATACAGTTCACCGTTGAAAATCCCTAACAAACCCAAAGGCCTTCACTGTTGGCAACTTGGTAAGCAGTTCTCCACCCCTTTGGCCTGACCCATTGACCTGGAACTTGGAGGGTTGCAGGTTTATGTAGTCCCCGGTCACTCGCACAAACCCCAGATCAGATAGCACAGCAGAAAGGTATGCCGTTCCCTTTTGAAAAGACCAAAACAAGCCCAAAAGCCTCCACTTATGGCAACTTGGTCACAGTTTTTCTACCCCTTTGGCTTGAGGGATTAACCTGAAACTCTGAGCCTTGCGTGTTGACGTGGTTCCCTAGTCTCTCCTGTGAGCCCAGGTCAGACTGCATAGCGGAAGCCATTGCTCTATGCTGCTCAAATTGGCATACCGGCCAAAGGGGTTGACCTTGACCTTGACTGATCGACTCGAAACTTGGAGCGTTGCAGGTTCAGGTGGTCCCCTGGTCACTCGCGAGAGCCCAGGTCAGACCGCACACCCAACGGTATGCAGTTCACTGTTGAAAAACCAAAACAAATCCAAAGGCCTTCACTGTTGGCAACTTGGAATGAAGTTTTCTACCCCTTTGGCTTGACCCATTGACCCCAAAGTCTGTGCGTTGCAGGTTCATGTGGTCCCCTGGTCACTCACACGAGCCCAGGTCAGAGCGCACGAGCAAAGGGTATACAGTTCACAGTTGAAAATCCCTGACAAACCCAAAGGCCTTCACTGTTGGCAACTTGGTAAGCAGTTCTTTACCCCTTTGGCCTGACCCATTGACCGGGAACTTTGAGCGTTGCAGGTTCATGTGGTCCCCTGGTCACTTGTGCGAGCCCAGATCAGACAGCACAGCAGAAAGGTATGCCGTTCCCTTTTGAAAAGACCAAAACAAGCCCAAAGGCCTCCAGTTATGGCAACTTGGTCACAGTTTTTCTTCCCTTCTGCTTGAGGGATCGACCCGAAACTCTGAGCCTTGCGGGTTGACATGGTCCCCTGGTCTATCGCACATGCCCAGGTCAGACTACATAGCAGAAGCTATTGCTCTATGCTGCTCAAATTGGCATACCGGTAATGGGGTCGACCTTGACCTTGACCGATCGACTCGAAACTTGGAGTGTTGCAGGTTCATGTGGTCCCCTGGTCACTGTCACAAGCCCAGGTCAGACCGCACATCCGAAGGGTATGCGGTTCACTGTTGAAAAACCAAAACAAGCCCATAGGCCTTCACTGTTGGCAACTTGGTATGAAGTTTTCTACCCCTTTTGGCTGGACCAATTGACCAAAAAGCCGGAGCGTTGCAGGTTCAGGTGGTCCCCTGGTCACTCACGCAAGCCCAGGTCAGAGTGCATGGGCGAAGGGTATACCGTACACCGTTGAAAATCCCTAACAAGCCCAAAGGCCTTCACTGTTGGCAACTTGGTAAGCAGTTCTCTACCCCTTTGGCTTGACTGATTGACCCCAAAGTCGGAGCGTTGAAGGTTCATGTGGTCAACTGCTTACTCGCGTGAGCCCAGGTCAGAGCGCACGGCTGAAGGGTATACAGTTCACCGTTGAAAATCCCTAACAAACCCAAAGGCTATCACTGTTGGCAACTTGGTAAGCAGTTCTCTACCCCTTTGTCCTGACCCATTGACGGGGAACTCGGAGCGTTGCAGGTTCATGTGGTCCCCTGGTCACTTGTGCGAGCCCAGATCAGACAGCACAGCAGAAAGGTATGTGGTTCCCTTTTGAAAAGACCAAAACAAGCCAAAAGGCCTCCGCTAATGGCAACTTGGTCACAGTTTTTCTACCCCTTCGGCTTGAGGGATTGACCCGAAACTCTGAGCCTTGCGGGTTGACATGGTCCCCTGGTCTCTCGCGCAAGCCCAGGTAAGACTGCACAGCGGAAGCCATTGCTCTATGCCGCTCAAATTGGCATACCAGCCAAAGGGATCGACCTTGACCTTGACAGATTGACTCGAAACTCGAGCTTTGCAGGTTCAGGTTGTCCCCTCTCACTTGCGAGAGCCCAGGTCAGACGGCACACCCGAAGGGTATGCGGTTCACTGTTGAATAACCAAAACAAGCCCAAAGGCCTTCACTGTTGGCAACTTGGTATGAAGTTCTCTTCCCCTTCGGCCTGACTCATCAACCCGGAACTCCAAGCGTTGCTGGTCCATGTGGTCCCCTGGTCACTCGCACGAGCCCAGGTCAGAGTGCACGGGCTAAGGGTATATGGTTCATCGATAAACAACCCTAACAAACCAATAGGTCTTCACTGTTGGCAACTTGATAAGCAGTTCTCCGAGCGTTGCTCGTCCATGTGTTCCCCTGGTCACTTGCACGAGCTCAGATCAGAAAACACAGCTGAAAGGTATCTGGTTCCCTTCTGAAAAGACCAAAATAAACCCAAAGGCCTTCACTTTTGGCATCTTAGTAATCAGTTTTTCTACCCCTTCTACCCCTTTGGCATGAAGGATCACCTCAAGACTCTGAGCGTTGCAGGTTCTGGTCCTTCCCTGGTAACTCGCGCAAGCTCAGGTCAGAGGGGTAGTAAAACTGATTACCAAGATGCCAAAAGTGAAGGCCTTTGGGCCTCTTTTGGTTTTTCAACAGTGAACCACAAACCTTTCTGCCGTGTGGTCCAACCTGGGCTCGTGCGAGTGACTAGGGGACCACCCAAACCTTCAACGCTCCGAGTTTTGAGTCGATCAGTCACGGTCAAGGTTGAACCGGCTAACCGGGTTTGTCAATTTTAAGCCACATAGAGCAATTGCTTTGGCCGTGCAATCTGACCTGCAAGTTACCAGGGGAGGACCAGAACCTGCAGCGCTCAAAGTTTCGGGGCGATCCCTCATGCCAAAGGGGTAGAAAAACTTATTACCAAGATGCCAAAAGTGAAGGCCTTTGGGTTTGCTTTGGTCTTTTCAACAGTGAACCGCATACCTTTCTGCCGTGCAATCCAACCTAGGCTCGCGCGAGTGACCAGGGGACCACTTGAACCTGCAACACTCCGAATCTCGGGTCAACAGGTCAAGTCAAAGGGGTAAAAAACTGATAACCAAGATGCAAATAGTCAAGGCCTTTTGATTTGATAGGGTTTTTCAACAGTGAACCACATACCCTTCTGTTGTGTGGTCCGACCTTGGCTCGCACGAGTGACCAGTGGACCACCCGAACCTTCAATGCTCCGAGTTTTGTGTTGTTGGGTCATACCAAAGGGGTAGAAAAACTGAATACCAAGTTGCCAATAGTGAAGGCCTTTGGGTTTGTTTTGGTCTTTTCAACAGTGAACTGCAAACCTTTCTGCCATGCAGTCCAACCTGGGCTCGCGCGAGTGACCAGGGAACCATCCGAACCTTCAACACTCCGAGTTTTGGTTTGATGGGTTAGGCCAAAGGGGTAGAAAACTGATTACCAAGTTTCCAATAGTGAAGTCCTATGGGTCTCATTTGGTTTTTTAACAGTAAAATAAATACCTTTCGGCTTTGCGGTGCGACCTGGGCTCTCGCAAGTGACCAGGGGACCACCTGAACCTGCAATGCGCGGAGTCTCGGGTAAATGGGTCAAGTCAAAGGGGTAGAAAACTGATAACCAAAACGCAAATAGTGAAGGCCTTAGGGTTTGTTAGGTTTTTCAACAGTGAACCGCATACCCTTCAGTTGTGCTTTCCGACCTGGGCTCGCGCGAGTGACCAGGGGACTACATGAACCTTCAACACCCCCAGTTTTGGGTTGATTGGTCATGCCAAAGGGGTAGGAAAACCGATTACCAAGTTGCCAATAGTGAAGGCCATCTGGTTTGTTTTTGGTCTTTTCAACAGTGAACCGAAAACCTTTCTGCCGTGCAGTCCAACCTTGACTCGCGTGAGTGACCAGGGGACCACCCGAACCTTCAACGCTCCGAGTTTTGAGTTGATGGGTCAGGCCAAAGGGGTAGAAAACTGGTTACCAAGTTTCCGAAAGTGAAGTCCTTTTGGCCTCTTTTGGTTTTGCAATAGTGAACCAAAAACCTTTCGGCTTTGCGGTCCAACATGGGCTTGCGCAAGTGACCAGGGGACCACATGAACCAGCAACGCTCCGAGTTGCTGGTCAATCGTTCAGGCCAAATGATGAAGAACTGCTTATCAAGTTGCCAACAAACTATTGGTTTGTTAGGGTTGTTTATTGGTGAACCTTATATCCTTCGCCCGTGCGCTCTGACCTGGGCTCGCCCGAGTGACCATGGGACCACATGAACGCCTTTGGGCTTGTTTTGGTTTTTCAGGTCTGTCCTGGGCTTGCCAAAGTGACCAGGGGACCACCTAACCCTGCAACGCTCCGAATTTCGAGTCATTCGGTCAAGGTCAGGGTTGACCCCTTTGGCCGGTATGCCAATTTAAGCAGCCTAGAGCAACGGCTGCTTCTGTACTGTCTGATCTGGGCTCGCGCGACAGACCAGGGGACTACGTCAAAATGCAAGTCTCAGAGTTTCGGGTCGATCCCTCAAGCCAAAGGGATAGAAAAACTGTGACCAAGTTTCCATAAGTGGAGGCCTTTAGGCTTGTTTTGGTCTTTTCAAAAGGGAACCAGATACCTTTCAGCTGTGCTCTCTGATCTGAGCTCGTGTGAGTGACCAGGGGACCACATGGACCAGCAACGCTCGGAGTTCGGGGTTGATGAGTCAGGCCAAAGGGGAAGAGAACTGCTTACCAAGTTGTCAACAGTGAAGGTCTTTGGGCTTGTTTTTGTTTTTTAACAGTTAAACGCATACCCTTCTTTGAGCGGTCTGACCTTTGCTCGTGCAAGAGACCAGGGGACCACCTGAACTTGCAAGGCTCTGAGTTTCGAGTCCATCAGTCAAGGTCAAGGTCGACCCCTTTGGCCGGTATGCCAATTTGAACCACATAGAGCAATGGTTTCCGCTGTGTGGTCCTACCAGGACTCACAAGCGAGACCAGGGGACCACATGAACCTGCAACGAGTTCCAGGTCGATGAGTCATGCCAAAGCGGAAGAGAACTGCTTTCCAAGTTGCCAACAGTGAAAGCCTTTAGGTTTGTTAGGGTTTTTCAATGGTTGATCCTATACCCTTTGCCTGTGCACTCTGACCTGGGCTCGCGCAAGAGACTTGGGGACCACATGAACCTGCAACACTCCGACTTTGGGGTCAATCGGTCAAGCCAAAGGGGTAGAAAAACTGTGACCAAGTTGCCATAATTTGAGGCCTTTAGGCTTGTTTTGGTCTTTTCAAAAGGGAACTGCATACCTTTCTGCTGTGCTGTCTGATCTTGGCTCGCGCCGGAGGGGACCACATGAACGTGCATCGCTCTAAATTCCGGGTTAATGGGTCAGGCCAAAGGGGTAGAGAACTGCTTACCAAGTTGTCAACAGTGAAGGCCTTGGGGTTTGTTAGGGTTTTATAACGGCGAATTGTATACCCTTTGTCCGTGGGCTCTGACCTGGGCTTGTGCGAGTGACCAGGGGACCAAATACACCTGCAACGCTCGGAGTTCTGGGTCAATAAATCAGGCCAAAGGGGTAGAGAACTTCTTACCAAGTTGCCAACAGTGAAGGCCTTTGGGCTTGTTTTGGTTTTTTAACAGTGAACCGCATACCCTTCGGGTGTGCCGTCTGACCGGGGCTCGCCAAAGTGACCAGGGGACCACCTGAACCTGTTAAGGTCAAGGTCGACCCCTTTGCCGGTATGCCAATTTTTGAGGGGTAGAGAGCAATGGCATCCGCTGTGCTGTCTGACCGGGGCTCACATGAGAGACCATGGGACCACGTAAACCTGCAAGGCTCAGAGTTTTGGGTTGATCCCGCAAGCCAAAGGGGTAGATAAACTGTGACCAAGTTGCCATAAGTGGAGGCCTTTAGGCTTGTTTTGGTCTTTTCAAAAAGGAACCGCATACCTTTCTGATGTGCTGTCTGATCTGGGCTCGCAAGTGACAAGGGGACCACATGAACCTGCAACACTCCCAGTTCCTGGTCGATGTGTCAGGCCAAAGGGGTAGAGACCTGCTTACCAAGTTTCCGACAGTGAAGGCCTTTGGGTTTGTTAGGGATTTTCACAAGTGAACCGTATACACTTCGCCTGTGCGCTCAGACCTGGGCTAGCGCGAGTAACCAGGGGACCACCTGAACCTGCAACACTCCGAATTTCGAGTCAATCGGTCAAGGTCAAGGTCATACCCTTTGGCCGGTATGCCAATTTCAGCGGCATAGAGCAATGGCTTAAACTCTGCGGTCTGACCTGGGCTCACGAGAGAGACCAGGGGACCACGTCAATCCGCAAGGTTCAGAGTTGCGGGTCGATCCCTCAAGCCGAAGGGGTAGAAAAACTGTGACCAAGTTGCCATAAGCGGAGGCCTTTGGGCTTGTTTTGGTCTTTTCAAAAGGGAACTGCATACCTTTCTGCTGTGCTGTCTGAACTGGGCTCGAGCGAATGACCAGGGGACCACATGAAACTGCATCGCTCCGAGTTTTGGGTCAATGGGTCAGGCCAAAGGGGTAGAGAACTGCTTACCAAGATGCCAACAGTGAAGGCCTTTGGGTTTGTTAGGGATTTTCAACGGTGAACCGTATACCCGTTTCCCGTGCGCTCTGACCTAGGCTTGTGCGAGTGACCAGGGGACCACATGAACCTGCAACGCTCCGACTCTGGGGTCAATCGGTTAAGCCAAAGTGGTAGAAAACTTCATACCATGATGCCAACTGTGAAGGCCTTTGGGCTTGTTTTGGTTTTTCAACAGTGAACCGCATACCTTTCGGGTGTCTGACCTGGGCTCGCGCGAGTGACAATGTGACCACCTGATCCTGAAACGCTTCGAGTTTTGAGTCGATCGGTCAAGGTCAAGGTGGACCCCTTTGGCCGGTATGACAATTTGAGCAGCATAGAGCAATGTCTTCTGGTGTGCGGTCTGACCTGGGCTCGCGTAAGAGACCAGGGGTCCATGTCAACCTGCAAGGTTCAGAGTTTAGGGTCGATCCCTCAAGCCAAAGGGTTAGAAAAACTGTGACCAAGTTACTATAAGTGGAGGCCTTTGGGTCTGTTTTGGTCTTTTCAACAGTGAACCGCATACCTGTCTGCTGTGCTGTCTGGTCTGGGCTCGCTCGAGTGACCAGGGGACCTCATGAACCTGCAACGCTCCGAGTTCCGGGTCAATGGGTCAGGCCAAAGGGGTAGAGAACTTCATACCAAGTTGCCAACAGTGAAGGCCTTTGGGCATGTTTTGGTTTTTCAACAGTGAACCACATACCCTTTAAGTGTGAGGTCTGACCTGGACTCGCGCGAGTGACCAGGGGACCCCATGAACCTGCAACGCTCCCAGTTTCGAGTCGATCGGTCAAGGTCAAGGTCGACCCCTTTCGCCGGTATGCCAATTTGAGCGCCATAGAGCAATGGCTGCTTCTGTGCTGTCTGATCTGGGCTCACGTAAGAGACTAGGGGACCACATCAACCTCCAAGTCTCAGAGTTTTGGGTCGATCCCTCAAGCCGAAGAGATAGAAAAACTGTGACCAAGTTGCCATAAGCGGAGGCTTTTGGGCTTGTTTTGGTCTATTCAAAAGGGAACCGCATACCTTTCCGCTGTGCTGTCTTATCTGGGCTCGTGCTAGTGACCAGGGGACCAGATGAACCTGCAACGCTCCATATTCCGGGTCGATGGGTCAGGCAAAAGGGGTAGAAAACTGCTTACCAAGTTGCCAACAGTGAGGGCCTTTCAACAGTGAACCACATACCCTTCGGGTGTGCGGTCTGACCTGGGCTCGCGCAAGAGACCAGGGGACCACCTGAACCTGCAACGCTCCGAGTTTGGAGTCGATCGGTCAAGGTCAAGGTTGACCCCTTTGGCCGGTATGCCAATTTGAACGGCATAGAGCAATTGCTCGTGCTGTGTGGTCTGACCGGGGCTCGCATAAGAGACCAGGGGACGGTCAACCTGCAAGTCTCAGAGTTTCGGGTCAATCCCTCAAGCCGAAGGGGTAGAAAAAATGTGACCAAGTTGCCATAAGTGGAGGCCTTTGGGCTTGTTTTGGTCTTTTCAAAAGGGAACCGCATACCTTTCTGCTGTGCTGTGTGATCTGGGCTCGCATGAGTGACCAGCGGACCACATGAACCTGCAACGCTCTGAGTTCCAGGTTGATGGGTCAGGCCAAAGGGGTAGAGAACAGCTTACCAAGTTGCCAACAGTGAAAGCCTTTGGGTTTGTTAGGGTTTTTCAACGGTTGACCGTATACCCTTCGCCTGTGCACCCTGACCTGGGCTCGCGCGAGAGACCAGTGGACCACATGAACCTGCAACACTCCGACTTTGGGGGTCCATCGGTCAAGCCAAAGGGGTAGAAAACTTCATACCAAGTCGCCCATAATTGATGAATGATCAATTCACTCCAAGAAGATCGAAATGTGGAATCTTACAGTGAAATTAAATAAAATAATAAATTAAAACCGAAATGGTAGGGCAAAACATACCAAATAACTAAATCACTTGATCAGCGCTGTATTCATCCATTCTAAAAAGTCATTCAAACCATTCAAATCACTCCAAACTCACTGAAAAGGATATAATCAACAATTTTATTCAAAATAAATAAAACTAGAAAAAAAATCACTAACTAACATAATTCAAATTGTAAGTATCTGATATGTACTTGAAAAAAGAGGAATCTATTAACAAAACTACTCTGCATTTTTTTATTAAAGAATGGTAATAAATGTCGCTATTTTTTTCTGAACAAAATTAGCAAAATTGGATTACCCCCCCCCCCCTTTAATTTCACAAAAGGCTCACTCCACACACTCATTCAATTTCATTCAAAAATCAATCAACTGTGAACCACGATAGGAAACACGTTGCTTCTGGGTGTTCTGTTGTAAGATGGTGATATCATTGTTTATCATGAAAACGTTAGTTTATTCTTAAAAGTACTAGCCTTTATCAGGGACAGAAGAAGGTTTTGACTTAAGATTGACAACAAACGTAAAAAGTTTATATCGTCATACTAGGGCATATTTTTGCGAAACACTGTAAGACTGATTGGTTACAGTTACAGTTTCAAAATACATGTAGTAATTTTGGCATTTTGCAACTTTTGTTAACAATGCTTCAGATGCGCGCTTATAGGAACAAAATGTCCTCTTCATAAAGGTTTTGTTATTCTTCGACTTATAGTTAAAGATATCAGCACAGTCATTTTCGGAATACCACTCATCTACTTGTGTTTCAATGATAACAATAAATATAAATTCAAATTCAAATTCAAATTCCTTTATTGGTTTAAAAAAATATAGGATTTGCAAATGAATAGATGGGGTGTAAGCATGTTTCATGCTTTTGTTCGATCGCCACTACCAAAATCTACCCTGCTCTATTGTTGATTCTATAATAAAATATCACAAATGCGTCGTAATTGGAAAAAAAGTCTACTTTAGTGTTAATTCACTTTTTTGAGGGCGTTGACATTTGCAGGGACCCGAAAAATGGTTTAACGCCCGAGTGCGAAGCACGAAGGCATTATAGCATTTTAATGGTCTCTGCAAACGTGAGCGCTAGAAAAAACGTGAATTAACGCTATTATTGCATTATAAGAAAAAACTATAATATTCATTCAACAAAGGTTGCAAAACAATTTAAAGGGACACATTAAAACTAGCTCCAAACGATCTAATGTGCCCAGAAAATTGCGTTTTTATTGTATCGACACTTGATAAATTCATGACGTCAAAATTTTTAACGCGGGAACAGGATCAATGTCTTGGGGATATTTAAGTGAAAAAAACCCGGGCGTTTACGGCACGTGAATTACTGATGGAATTTAAGTGAAAAAGAAACTGACTTTAACGGCACGTGAATTTACTTATTGATCCTCGTCTCTCGTTTACGCCCAGGGTTTGTCCGTTAACGAATGCCTATAACGACTCCAAAAGGCACATTTTATGCAATCATGAAGTTTATTTACGCCTAACATGTAATAAGGACACATGCAGAGTTTATCATGAACAAATAGAAATGTATCAATCATGATCTTATAACTATACAAATACCCGTGTGATAACATCCCGTATGATATTTTTTATGATATCATATAGTTATTTTTAAAATAATGATATAATGCAGTTATGCATTTCTGTTCAAAACATCGACGAAATCAAGAAAATAGAGATTATAAGATAAATATAATACGTACTTAGTGTATTGTATGAAAAAATATCTAACTCGGTTGTGGGAATTGATAATTGTCTCGACAGAGCCTCGACAATGATAACGTGTGATAACATCCCGTATGATATTTTTTATGATATCACATAGTTATTTTTAGAATAATGATATAATGCAGTTATGCATTTCTGTTCAAAACATCGACGAAAACCAGGAAAATAGAGGTGATAAGATAAATATAATACGTACTTAGTGTATTGTATGAAAAAATATCTAACTCGGTTGTGGGAATTGATAATTGTCTCGGCAGAGACACTATGTAGGTATTATTTATTTATCATAGTTTAGACTAACTTATCACGGGTGGTTTTTCAAAGTTTAACTTTTAGAACATTGGGATTCTTATTCCGCTTCATTTTTCAGTGGTACAAGGATTTTAAATAAGAAAACGTTTTGGTATGATCGAATGAAATTGAATGAAATCGCTTTTAATTGTTTCCCAGAACCCCAAAATACATGATTATTCGAATACCTCATACATTAATTGAATTGTCACAAAGTGGACTTGTGCTACACTCCACTTATACATGTAACATCACCAGCCCATGGTCTATGTATAAGTGCTAGCAACGTATTTCTATATAAAAAAACCTAATCACACGACGTGCACCTAGAAACTTCGATAATTTGACGGACATTCCGATAAAGGCATTCTTTACCAATAACTCAGCGCTACATTTATTCATTCCAAATATTACTCATTGGATTCCAATACTAAAAAAGATCAACAAATACACTCAAATTTCTAAAAAGGTTACATTATTTCTGTGACCTTCTTGATTATGGAAGCGTCTTATTGGTTCATTAAGTCACAGAAGCTGTGAATATATTCTTTTTGAGGGTGGTAGTAAATATTGCGAATTTCGATCATCTTGAAGGAAATTAACGTTATTGTTTAACTTTCCTTTAATTTCATTTACAACTCACCCATTTACTTTAATAATTCTAAATCATTCAACCTTTCAGTTTAACGATATTCTTAGCTGTACCTCAGGTGCGACCCACATATTCAGGAAAAATATTGATCAATTCTCAGGACAGAAGAATTCACGGCCGCTTATCTCCTCCATACCAAAATTCAGCTATGTTTCAAAATATGCAAAGGGCACGATTGTTTTTGAGTTCGAGCGATAATTTGGTCGTTTACAACGAATACTTTGCTGGGTTATTACCTATACTGTAAACGGTTATTTACGTAGTAGTTAAACGCTATTAATTTATAGAATAATAATTTTTTTACCGTTGTTTATTGAAAATTTAACCACGCTTCTGAGTTCTAAGGCTCAATAAATAATCCACGAGAGCTTTAGCAATTGCATGCTTTGTATAGACATAAAATCACGTGCCATGATAGAATGAAAATTAAACGATTCAAATAGCCGAAGGGAGGGAGCGTAGCGACCGACTGAGGCTGTTTAAATCGTTAAATTTTCAAGTATTAGCGTTTAACTGACTTAGTCTTTTTCCCGCGCTTAAAATTGTTGACAGCATATCGCACGATTAATATAGGGATGAGTGTCTTTTTCACTGCGTTTATTGGGGTATAAAGTGCAATTGCCTTAGCACATGGCAAATAACGCCCGTAGGGCGTTATGTTTAAGCCATGTGCTAAGGCAATTGCACTTTATACCCCAATAAACGCAGTGAAAAAGACACTCGTCCCTTATAATTGCAATCCTATAGATCGAAGAAACTATTAAAATACTCGGCCAAACATTAAAGCTTCAAGTCTACTTTCTCCGCATAAAAAAATACACGATCTATTTTTAGGTCGTGTATTGTTTATCTCGCTATCGAAGTGAAATGTCATAAAGTAAAACAAATGGTTACACAAATAAACGACAACATTAAAGTTCGTAGAGGTACTTATGACAAAAAAGCTTGTTTCTGCCAAGTAAGTCTTTGTTTTCAAACGAAAACGGCGTGGCCGGTCTTAGTTGAGAGGGTTGCTTGACGGTCTTCGTCGACTTGCTGTTTTCTAAGTTTACGTCGGAACAGAATCAGAACTGCATGCTTGTTATCGTAAATTCTTTCGAAAATATCTTAATTTATAATAGATTAAATAGAAATGTTGCGTTGATGATCGGGAACTAGGTAAATTCGAGTTCCTACAACATAGGACTTGCAGATCGAAGTTCGGGGGTTTCACGAAAGACCTATTGCATCTTATACAGAAATAAAGTGCAATGGATTTCCCCCACGTGATGCGATTTAAACCAATCAGAATTCTTTATTTTATTGAATTGCAATTATTACGGAATAAGCTAGTTATATTTATATCAACTGAACAGCCCCTCTTTCCAAATACGACGTTTTTCGAAAAAATGCACGTAAATACCGAGGCTTTTTAAAACGCCATTACCGAAAATGAAAAATGCAGTACGTTACTGTTTGTTTTTATTGACCTGGAAATGACCTCCGTTCCATGGATAAACGAACGTTTGATATGTGTCTACTCTACTCTACAAGTACTTTCGTAAGACTAAACTATTTGCGGTATCAGATGTAATTAATAGATTGTTAATTGATAAAATGTGTCAGTAATTCTATTCAACAAATTTGTATGTAAAGACAAATGAAATTAATCTTACAAGACAACAACTCAAATTTGGACATCACCAGAGAAGGGCCTACTTACGGTAACCATTGACACAGACATTTTTAAATGAAACGATAAAACGTTTCTCGCGACATACTGAAGCAAACAAGTTCGCAAATGGTTAGTAAGCGAACCAGCCATGGGTAGGATCACCAGCTAAAGCGATATAATTGCAATGGGGATGAAATCGGGGTTAAACCACATGCAAACAAACGGACAGATAATGTCAGGTCCAAATCACAATGGAATTTTGGGAATGCAACATGTACACGTGTTTCACGATTTTCTCATTTAATTTTCACGTGCTCGTTGTATATTCATGATGGGGTAGAGTTAGTATGTACGCATGCGTGGAAAAACAAATAAACCTTGACGTTGAAATGAAATAATGATCAAAATAAACCTCAGCTGGTTAGTTTATGGAAAATAAACCATCAAAAATTTTAAAAATCCAGCCTTTTTATTGGATGATATATTAGGACAAAGACTAAAGTCATTTGATACACGTGGAGAAAGTTTTTCTTTAAGAAGTTTCGATTGTGATGACATACCCTTTTCGTTTAATAAAGGGATGAGTGTCTTTTTTACTGCGTTTATTGGGGTATAAAGTGCAATTGCCTTAGCGCATGGCAAATAACGCCCATAGGGTGTTATGATTAAGCCATGCGTTAAGGCAATTGCACTTTATACCCCAATAAACGCAGTGAAAAAGACACTCGTCCCTTATAATTGCAATCATCTAGATCGGAGAAACTATTAAATTACTCAGCCAAACGTTAAAGCTTCGAGTCTACTTTCTGCGCGTATAATTACACAATCTAATTTTAGATCGTGTATTGTTTATCTCGCTATCGAAGTGAAATGTCATATAGTAAAACAAATAATAAATAATTAAAAGACAACGTGTATAAAATTCGTAAGGGTACTTAGGACAAAAAAGCTTGTTTCTGCCAAGTTAGTCTGTATTTTTTAACGAAAACGGCGTGGTCGGTCTTAGTTGAGAGGGTTGCTTGAAGGTCTTCGTCGACTCGCTGTTTTCTAATTTTAGGTCGGCTCAGAATCAAAACTGCATGCTTGTAATCATTAATTCTTTCGAAAATATATTCATTTATAACAGATTGAATAGCAATGTTGCATTGATGATCGGGAGTTAGGTTAATTCGAGTTCCTACAACACAGGACTTGCAGATCGAATTTCGGGGGTTTCCCGATAGACCTATTGCATTTTATACAGAAATAAAGCGCAATGGATTTCCCCACGTGATGCGATTTAAACCAATCAGAATTATTTATTTTATTGGATAACAATTTATTATTAAATGTCACCTGTTATTCAAAGGCAGGTGTATGGTTACAGTTAATAACATCGTGAAATTGACTCTCACTCCGATCAAATTCATTCTTTTTCGCTCAAACAGCGCTCCGTTCGTTCATTCAAAACACTCACTCAAATCATTCAAAAACGCCCCAAAATCACTAAAATTGATAGGATTAACATTTATATTAAAAATAAAAATCGATGAGTAAAATCCACGATTTCACTGACATAATTGAAATTCAATGGCGTATGATTGTTCGTAAAGGCAAACAAAGCAATATAGAATCTGTATGAAAATTTTAAAGTGAGGCAATAATTATCGCTAATTTTGTTCATCTTGAACAAAATTAGCGATATCGGATTACCTCCCTTGAATTTCACTCAAAATGCGCTCCACACACTCATTCAATTTCATTCATAAATCATTCCAAAATCATGTATCTTTTCAAATTCACGATGCTTTTCTTTACTGTACTATCATTACTCCTAGTGATCAGGCGACAGGAAGATAATGTCTTCTTATGACATACTAGGCCGTGTCTTTATTTGAGATAATACTCCTTCAAAGATTTAGCATAGAGGTTTATTCAAATTAAAACATCACCTGAGGTTAAAAATCAAATAAATCGTAAACGGTGAAACAATTTAAAATTTAGTTTGACCAAAAATCAGAGAGAAGTTTCCGGGTACTGAAAGAACACAAAGATTTTTGTCGCAAAGGTACATTGGTCATTTAAAAGTGTTTGGAATCGTTGTTATTGGTTCGTGTTTAATAATTTCTAATATCCTATGTTTAGATACCCCTTTCATAGAATTTCAAACTTCAGACAAATATTCAATCGAAGCTGTTATTCAGTAAATACATGTGATTAAATGAATTGGAGCTTATTGAGTTAAAAACATACAAGTACGATATGGAGGAGATTGGTGGAAAAGAAAATATGCGATACAAAAACTAAAATCGTTTGTGTTACTGAAAACTCGTGCGCACAAATGATTTTTCACAACCCCTCTCAACGCACTCTGTACAATACAATAGATACTTCAGGAAAAGTTTCAGTGACAGAATCACCATAGTACAGTAAAAATTCAGAATTCAGGAACATTAGAGTTTTAGCTGTTGTTCACTACGATTCCTCTCACGGGATTTAGTCACCTGTAAAATTTCTGGATTCTGACTTTCATCCTTTTCAAGGAATGTCCCGCACAACATGTAACAAAGGGCAATAAGTAAAAACATAAGTAGAGTGCAGTAACGGCTCGGTTGCACTGCACATATCCTTAATAAGATCGTTTTGTCTATATGAAATGTAGGTTAAGGTTTTTGTTTACTGCACTGCCTCTTAAAAAGATTTTTCAACATGTAAAGTTTCGTGACTCTAGGTTAAATACTCTTAGAAAGATACCATTGAGAAACAAAATGATATAACATTTGTAAGGGGCAAAAAACCAAAAGTATAAAGGGTAGAAGTATGTTCCTTGTGCACTACACTTCTCCTGAATAAAAAATTTCACCTGTGAAGTCTCGTAAATCGAGCTTTTCAGACTTGCGTTATGTTAAGGAAAAAAACGTCTACTAATGGAAAAACTGACTGACTGACCGAAAAGTTCATAGCAATATACCCCATGTTCTGCGATGGGAAATGGACATTCCTTCCGATGGGCAGTTCTCAAAATCTTTTTATCATTCTTCCTGTTGCAAAAAGAAAGAATTATCTTATCTAAGGTTTAATCCTAAACCTATTTACAAGAGCGTTTCAATATAGCTGAACATGCACATATATACTTCTTCATTCAAGGAGCTATAAGGGAGACATCACTCTTCAGTTGTGTCCTACTAAAATAATTGCCTGTCAAATCAAGGAAGTACATCATAAAAGTTTAAAAGGTCAATCACAGTGATATCGCGTTTAAAGTTTGTAATAACATATAACTTGTGTTCTTCTTCACAATACGCGAGTCCCCGAGGGTTGCATACAGAAGAATCTCTTATCTTGCCAAGCCTCTGTAGATTAGCACCTAAAATGTGAATCGAACTTCCATTCAAATCGCTAACGTAGACGATCTCATCACGAGCAACAATAATTCCTCGTGGGTCCCAAGCCATGTTGGGTTTGTATTGGTTCTTCACCTCACCGTAAAGATTGATAGAAGTTACGGTCTTCAAACCATAGTCAGACACGTATAGCAAAGTGTGGTCTGAATTAAGTGCAATTAAGTGAATTAAGTATCTTGGTTTCTCAAATAATGTTTTGCCCTTAATAGTTTTCGGAAATCTTCTTATCACAACACCTTCCATATCTTGGATTTGTATAGTTCGGGGTGATGAAAGCGTTATTCCTATGAATTTATCTTTGGAGTAAACCAATGCCATGATATCAAGTCCAGAATTTGGCACTCTTCTTTTGAATTCGAAACCATTTTCGAAACCATTTTGTGACGAGTAAACATTAATGAAAAGTTCTTCCTGTACTGCTAGTTCGTCATCTGAAATGATTGCTATTCTTCGGGGCATCTCTATGAAGGTTGGCAACAACGTCATTTTGAATGGCATCAAACGCTTCGCGGCAACCGTATCATTACTTTGCATCATATTGGGAATATCTAAAATTGAACGTGGTAAATTTGGTAAAGTTGGACTATTATCGGAAGGGTTGATAAGTGCTATGTTGCTTCTGTCGTATAGTACTGCAATTTTTCTTTTTGATTGTATTGCAATGTAGTCTATAGGTCGAGAAGATATGCCTGAAATAGCTTTAAAATTATAGCCTTCTTTTGAAATATGTGTTGATCCCAATGATATCATCTTCTCTGTCAACAGACTTTCTATTTCAAAAGACGGTGTGAAATCTATATCCCTTATCTGATCTATACAAAGTGTATAAGATATTTCGGATAACTGATTTTTGGCAATTTCAAGCTTTTCGGCATATTCTTTCATATCAACGAAGAGCTGACATATTTTATTTCTACCCTCCTTTTCCAACACTTCTCTTTGTATTTCAAAAACAGTGTTTGACAAACCCACTGAAATCTCTGATAGATGTTCTATTTTTCTCTGATAATCTAAGCAAGTTTCTTGTAGCTCATTCACGAGTTTTTTCTCTAATTCGTCAAAATAATCATTTATTTCTTTCTTTATCTGATGAAGCTTATTCAATGTCCCATCAGCCTGAGCTTGAAACTTCAAAATGCTATCTTTTGCACAATTTTGAAAGTCTTTAGTTTCGAAGCAAGTGCATCGAGGCTATGCTTAAAATCCTCGTATTCCGAACTCGCAAAAAGGTCCTTTACAAGCTCTGGTAAGTATTCACGTTTGCACTTCGTATGATTCTCTGTTGCAACACAAACACTGCACAACGATAGTCTGCAGTCTTCACAGTAGACTACTTTCAACCGCCCACCATGTCGGCCACATTTCTCATCGACTTCATTTTGTTCATCGCCGAAACCTAAGATACTATCCATCCTAAATGCAATTTTTACGTATCTAAAACTAGACAGAATTCTATACACTAAGTTTGTAACAAGTTTGCAAACTATGTATATAATTATTATCAAATTTGAATGTATCTGTCGGACAAAGTACACACACCGGACTTTAGAAAGCTCTATCACCGACTGAACTAGAATGACTTTTGATAATTTTCATTATCAGTTACCACGCGACATAACTATTCCCTATATTCCTATAATACTTACTCTAAAATTGTTAACCATAATTCAATTATTATGGCCGATTCTTAAGTTTTTTTCCTTGATGAAATAGCACCAATGTACAATTGATTCCATTTTTCAGGAAAAATAGATATGTATCCAGCAATTTGTAATTACAAATGATCACTTTATCAAAATATTTGAAGAAAATTTATGGAAACCTTTTCTTTCATTTTTATACTTTGCAGATAGCGCCGCCTTTTACTGGTCCTTTTGCTTGAACTTTCACGTGATACGCACAGACAAGACAACTAAAACAAACACGTAAAAATGCTTTAAATATATTAAAGAATGATAAATTCATTACAAGTAGACAAAGATTCATTACTCTGATATCTTATTTCAATTTCTTTCTAAACTATTGATTGGAAACTTTACACATGCTTCTGTGACCATAATATCAGCGTTTAGACAAAGATTCGTAATCTTAATATCTTATATTGTGGAATTAAAACTCTATTCGGACTTAGAATTCTTGGTCAATCTTTTACGTGCAACTGATGTATATTTGTAATATCTCTGTTTCTACTTAAGCTTTTGCTTGGATAATTCCACATGTTTCTGTGGCCATTATATCAGCCCTAAGACAAAGATTCGCAACTCTGATATCTTTTTTCGCTGAATTTTTACACTGTTTAGACTTGAAAATTGGTGGTAAAGTTTTTACATGCAACTGTTGTTATATTAATTGTATCCCTGTTTCTGCTTAAGTTTTTTGCTAGGAAACTGTGTAACGTTTCTATGACCATCATATCATCCTTTAGTCAAAGATTCATTACTCCTGACTTTAATTTAATGGTATTTTCCTATTAACCAACATCAAGAAGAATTAATTCAAAGAATAGGCTCAGGATCATTTATTCTGGTCTCAATTAAAATAATCCTTGAAAATGATACTATGACTCACACGGATTTTGCTAGTACTTCACTTGCCCTTTCATGGATCCAGAAATGTTTGTTACCCTTCACGAATAACTGATTTGACCACAACTATTATTTATCTACAACGACCTGGCACTCATTAAATATTCCTTTTGACCCCTATTAATAGTCGCAAAATATGTTTCTTAATTTAGACTCAAACTCGCGCCGTTTAGATTTAAAAAGTGTATCACATCTCATAGTAGAAACGGACATTTAGCGGTGGTAGTAAGGACGTTGTCCCATAACTGGGAGGTCATGAGTTCAAGCCGAATCTCTACCTCATATATTTCTATTCCTTTTTATAAGGAAATAGTGTTTTAAGTACCTATTTTGATACAACAGTATTGCATTAGGCTATTGGTATTTTGCACAGAAATCTTTCCATCAAGCTTTTATTTGTTTGATTTAAAATCATTGCAAAGTGTTGTCCATTCATCACTTTAGATTAAAACAGTTCATTGCGAGATCGTACTGAAAACGCAATAAATTGTGAATCTCGTTTTTTGTTGTTCAAACACATCTCAATCGCAACTGAATAATTGAAATTTTGAAATGAATGTTTATTTAAAGGAATGAAGAGGCAGGGTTTTTTTTTTTCATTCTATGACTCTACGAAAATAAAAACATATATAGACCTGCAATTTCAAGTGAGTGATCAAAAATCAATTTTACATTGAAAATGATAGGAGATAACGGTTTTTCGAACCTCACTCTTTCTTGTGGAACTATACAGGGTTTCAACCGTTTGAATACGTTAATCGAATTCCTGTTTAAGTGTGATTAGGTTATCAATATCAAAAACTTAAATATCTTCATATCTCATAATGAAGTATCATAAAGCAAATGAGATCTGTATTTGGACTACTTTTTAGTGCAAGCTAACTAAATATTTTATTATGTTTTCATTTAGGTATGAAACCAATTTTTCAGCCGATCGAATACAAAAGTCTTGGTTGGCGCAAACAACTAAAATTGAATGATATAGAATAATACGATACAAATTGCAACTTATAAAAAAATATGACAATTTATAAGATAAAAAAACAATAGTGTCATCGTCACAAAATACGCCCCCACTTTGCTGCTGTTTCATGAAAATAATTGTAGACACTATTTATTTTGACAGAACCAAATTCAAAATGAGCAAGTTTCATTTAAATCAAAAAGTTAGGAGGAGTTGCCTTCACAAGGCTGCAATTTCAATAAGCCCCAGACACTAAGTTTTAAGGGGGCATAATTCAGGGAAATAAATGAGCCATAAAATCCTTGATCCATGTACATCTACAAATTATGGTGATGACATTGAACAAGTTTCATTTAAATAAAGACAAAAAGTAAGGAGGAGTTGCGTTCAAAAGGCTGCAATTTCAATAAGCCCTAGATACTAAGTTTTAAGGGGGCATAACCATGGTAAAATTAATGAACCATAAAATCCTTACTTCATGCTCATCCATCAATTTCGGTTATAACATCAACCAAGTTTCATTTAGATCCAGCCAGAAACTTAGGAAGAGTTGCATTCACAAGGCTGCAATTTCAATAAGCCCCAGAGACTAAATTTTAAGGGGGCATAACTGAGGCAATAAGCCCCAGAGTTTTTAAGGGGCGTAACTCAGGCAAAAATCAAGTTACCATAAAATTCTTCCCTCATGCACATCTATCAATTTCGGTGATAATATTGACCAAGTTTCAAGAAGATCCAGCCAGAAACTTAGGAGGAGTTGCGTTGACAAGAAAAGTGGACCCAGAGACTAAGTTTTTAAGGGGCATAACTCAGGCAAAAATCAACGAACCATAAAATCCTTCCTTCATGCACATCTACCAATTGAGGTGATAACATTGACCAAGTTTCAAGAAGATCCAGCCAGAAACTAAGGAGGAGTTGCGTTGACAAGAAAAGTGGACCCTGAGACTAAGTTATTAAGGGGCATAACTCAGGCAAAAATCAACGAACCATAAAATCCTTCCTTCATGCACATCTACCAATTGAGGTGATAACATTGACCAAGTTTCAAGAAGATCCAGCCAGAAACTAAGGGGGAGTTGCGTTGACAAGAAAAGTGGACGGACGTACGGACGGATGGACGGACGGACAGACGGATAGACGGACGGATGGACAGATGGACGGACGGACGAACGGACAGACGGAGAAGATGACGCTAATATACGTCCGCCTCCGGCGGCGTATAAAAACATTTATGATAATCACACGATTTAAAATACGTCCCTGTCGGAATTTGAACTCGACCTGACAACTTACCACCTAACGGGAAGGCTCCTGCACCCACTGTACTACAGTGACTCTTAAAGTTGATGCAAAGTAATACAAACAAAACAGTGATATGAAATTGAATTACGCTGCGGGAATACACGAACACTGACGGAAGTTAAAGAGTGCCAGTTCATTTTAGATAAATAATAACTATATAATTCAATATCATGAAGCAAATGACATTTCTATTTGGGACTTATTTTTAGTGCAAGCTTACTAAATACTAAATGTTCTTTTTATTGAGGTATAAACTCTTTTTTCGGGCGATCAGAATACAATAGTCTTGGTTGGTGCAACAACCAAAATTGAATTATTTGAGAATGAGAATAATAATAGTAATGATTTATAGTAACTGACAAAGAAATAATTAAAAGGAATAATGTGAAAAAAATGAAAAAAATCAAAATATCAAAATTTATAATAATCATAAGGATTAAAATATGTGTCTCTGTCGGGTATCGAATTCGACCCGTCGAGTTAACGCATCACGGGAGGACGTATGTAACCAATGTACTACAGCGACTTATTTAGTTTGTGTGAGATAATATGATTAAATCGATAAAACGAAATTTTACGCGGCGGATATACTCGAGAACTGGCGGAAGTTAATGAGTGCCAGGTCATTTTAGATAAATAATAGATTATGAACCCGTTATTCGATCAGGCAGATATTAAATCACAGACCAGACTAATTGAAAAAGTTAAAATAAGGGCAACGCGCCAAGCTACTCATATAAAGGGTAACCACGTGCTAAATGATTACGAAAATTGGGCCTTCAAACAATATAGAAGGGACAGGGCTGACTTAATTCAAATTTACAAAATATCATTTGGATCTCTTTCTTGACCTTGATGTTTAACCTCTCGTTATGGAGAAATATTGTGTAAAGGGTTTTCGAAATACGCCCTTAAATTTTGGCGATAAGCTAAGAAAGCTTACGGTAAGCAGATATTTCAACATTTGACCTTGACCTTTGAAGAATCGGAAAAGAATTTTAAGGTAGTAGACCCGTAATAGTTCTGCAACGTTTCGGGAGTAAAGAACTTAAATAGTGTTCACCAAGGTTTCCTAATGATTTGCATTAGAAAACCTCGATTTACATTGTGCAAGAACATATGGTCCGAAATTTTGCGGAACTATTACGGTTCCACTACCTTAATCAGCGAACTTTTCATCAAAGAGATTGTATTTGCAAATCAATTTAAAAATCCACCCATATATGTAGTTGCTTTGCTCCCGATAAACTCATTTTCTACATGACTGACGCTCTGTCTTGCAGCTACTCAAAACAATTTCAAATGGCACTTCCTCTCGCGATAGCGAACAATTGTATAAGAATATAGACACACAAAAAACATTCATAAACGTAGATATTCCTTGGGTAAGCTTAATTTCAACTCATCACCTTGAGTTTTGACCCATTCGGAACACCACTCGGCCAATCTCACGATCAACCTCGGATATACATAGACGGACTGTTTTCAAAAATAACGGGAAAACCTTGGAAAAACTCAATGACGTCAGTTAAAATGGCGTTTAGCTCGAAACTTTGAGAGAAACCATTCGACGTCGCCAACGCTACTCGTTTAAGTCACTGACGTGAAACTATCGAATCCTACCTTATCTTTAGATTTTGAGATAACGGCCGAAAAAAATCTTAATTTTTGAGAAATGATTCGTCATTCTCAAAAATTAAGATTTTCCAGACGTTATTTACTATAAAAGATATAAATCTACAGTGCTAGTTTTTCTTACAATGTTTCCGCCTAACAAAATGCACGATTTTGTTACCTACCCATCCGCCTTACATACATCCGAGGTCTGTTGCAGTCTACGGAAATGGCCGAGTGATGTTCCGAATGGTTTTGACCTTGATCTTCGAGTTACTCGAAAATCTGTTTCAACTAGCACTTCCTCAAATGATTGGATTATAATTGTGCTAATTTAGTTCGATATCTATCCATAGATGTAGAATTTTTTTCTGAACAAGCCCAATTTCACGATTGACCTTGACTGTAGTGTGGTGTCCGTGGTCTAGAGGTAGAGCGTCGGCCTCTTGACCCAAAGGTCCTGAGTTCGATTCCCGGGAGCGGCCATCGATCTAGGTTCTTTCATTGGCCAAAACATTCGGCGCGAGTAATGGTGAATTTTCCAGAGGGATTAATCTAAGTTGTAAGAACTTGTTTCCCGATCGATGTAAAATAAATAGGTATAAACCACTGTAGCGTGGAACTATCTGGAATTTTGAATGAAATAGCATATATATATTCATGATTGAGAACAAATTCAATTTTGAAACCCATGCACAATTTTTTGACTAATTATCCGGATGGACGAACTGCTGGACACACATACACCGAACTTCAATTGTAACAACTATATCGCCTACTGCAAGCGGGCTCGAAAGAGTTTTGACTAAGGCAACAAAGGTAATAGTTGAATCTCTTTGAAATGGGAAAATCTCTCACAAACTAAGTAGAAATTCACATGAACTTCCCTCTGCCATTTCCGAAGCTTTGTCTTTAGGGAAGAATTTTTAAAGGGGCATCCTTGATTTGCTCACGTCTTTGAATTCCATTTTGTTCTTTAAGTACGATTGCTAAGATGCAGTAAAAAGAAATGTTTCATATTCGAAATGCGTAAATAACTGATATTTTTTCCTGTGGCTACTTGACGAGATTGGACGAGTTCATCTCACTTACTCGTTATGAAATTGTGATCTAATAAAAATAAAAATTGAAAAAAAAAAAAAAAAAAAAAAAAAAAACTAAATCATCGTTTCAAGGATGAAACAAAGCAGTGAGTGTACTTCAGGGCCCGAGGTTATAAAACTTTTTTCCAGGTTTGCTCAAATTTTAAATTTAAATAAATGTATGAAAATAAAATATAATATTAATAAGTTGTTAATGATAACAACTTATTAATATCATCTTTTATGTTAATACAAATGAGTATTAAAACTGTATTAAAGCTTTGAGCAAATTTTGAATTGAGAGTACGAAAAGTTTTATAACCACGGGACCAGAAGGTACTCTTCATCTCTACGAATTAAACAAGTACTTTGAGTCAAGTGTACAAGAATACGCAATGCTCTCAAATTCTATTCGTTTCCTCAGATCACGTGATAGATCCGAAGAGGGTTTGTCACAGAATAATAGTTCTTTTGCAGTAAATATTACCGGATGTAAATAAAAGGCCACTAAAAAGTGATATATAGAGAATAAACAGTGTATAATTGCAACTGTTTTTTGAACTAGGGTCGATAGTTGAATCTTAAAAGTGTATAATGCAAAACTTGCCATATCTTACAAAAAAGTCCCTCACGAATATGATATAAATTTTCAAGCGCAAACATTTGAACTCTTCGATATTGTCTGATTAGAAAAAAAATGAACAGAAGGGGTTTTATAATCTTCGATCCCGATTATCGTCGATATAATGCTAAAATATCGTATTAACCCTTTACTATTCAATCCCTGCTTTTCACGTGCCTTTGATTTTATGATTGAGAAAACATTGTGAGAAAAGAAGAAATTGCTTCTGACAAGCAATTTCTTCTTTTCCCACACTATTTTCTACCCTACTGAATGGTTATTTTTCAAATTAAATCCACTTTAAATATTTGTCTGCAAAATCTTTGAATTTCGACGGGTCCGAAATTTTGTAAAACAGGAAAGGGTTTACCAAAGCTGTAGTCTCGAAGTTTTAACATGATAACGACGTTATGTTCAGGAAACGAACCGAAATATATCGATGTTATACAGCCCTGTATGTCTGTTAGTTATCAATGGGTGATTTGTTGTAGGAACATGCGTGTACAATTAGCAACATCGTGAAATTGACATTCATCTCAATCAAGACCAGTCTTAATCGCTCACTCAGCGCTCCATTCTTTCATTCCAAACACCCACTCAATTCGATCAGAAACGCTCCGAAATCATTAGGAAACATTGAAAAATCGTCCAAAACTTTCTTGGTTTCCTGGTTTTCATTGCTCGATATGTATCTAAATGTATGTATGTAAATCTCTATATCTTCAACCACGGAGGCAATAAAGAATTCGAATTGTATTGAATTGGCGTCCTAGCATAAAAATTTGAAACTAACCGCCTGTCTCACTTAGAGAAAATGCTAACACTGTATCAGTATATTAGACCTGTTATTATGATTGGGAACACCAGTAATTTTTTGTCACGTGAAAACGGCCTTTCTCGAAAATGTACATCTGCAATGCATGATACGTTAACAAACGTTTAATAGAAAATTGTTTATGGTGTGGGAATGACCATTACAGTAACGACATTGTGATATTGACAGGCCGAATGATTTTGGAATGATTTTGGAATGAAAGTGAATGATAGTGTGGGGCGAGGTTCGACTGAATTAAACGGGAGGTAATACAATATCGCTAGTTTTGATCAAGATGAACAAAATTAGCGATATTTATTACCTCCCTTTAATTGAATACATATAAAGGTTTTATGAATGGCTTTCTCTTTCTTCACGAGTCAACCATTCTCTTACAAAACTTATTTATGCCAGTGAAATCAGTGTATTTTATTTACCGATCTTTTTTATGTATACTTGATGATCTTTTATTGATTGATTTTTTGGTTTGGAATGGTATGTGTGATTGTTTGGAATGAGTGAATGGAGCGCCGAATGAGTGATTTAGTATGGTTTTGATAGGAATGGCAGTCAATTTCGTGATGTTTGTACTTTATTACTAATCAACGTGAGATCATGCGTACGTCTACACTAGATTTGCAAATTCAATATTCGAATCAGTCTTCGAAGTTCAATGATGCCAATGCTTAATTGTGCATAATTCAAATGGTAAACGAGAAAGGCATCCTTCAACAAATGTAATGATTTGAGGCGTTGATCAAGAAATTCGTTGAAGAGGGCTAAAAATAAAACTTCAGAAAAGTCGACTCTTAAAATAGAAAATATGCACCTGTGTATTAAATGTGGAGGTTTCGCAGGCGAAAACTCAAAAGCTGCTGCACTGATACAAATTTATTTCCAAAAATAACAGCCATGCTCTTCAAAGATACCGATCTGCACAGTCAACAAATTACACACTGAATTCGCCTGAAATGCAAAAGATGTAGGCCCAGTATAGGGATTTCTTGATCATTATTGGTATCTTTAATGTTTAGCTCCACTTGACGAAGTCCAGCGGCCATTGTCATGACCCTGTGTCCGTTGCGTCCATCCGTCCGCGCATAAACATTTTCTTTGGTCATATTCTTCTCTTATTGTTAACAACATCGTGAATTTGACAAGGTAGATGATTTTGGAATTATTTCGGAATGAAATTGAATGAGTGTGTGGAGAGAGTTTTGGGTGAAATTAAAGGGAGGTAACCTAATATTGCTAATTTTGTTTAACAAAATTAGCGATATTAATTACCTCCCTTAAATAAGATATATGTACTCTTCTGTTTGTACGTCTTCGTGGACCAATCAGACACTTGAAAGTCCACTCGAGTTAATAAAAACGTAGATAAAATCGATCGATTTGAATTTATTGCTGAAAGTTTTGAACGATTTTTAAATGTTTCCTAATTATTTCGGAACGTTGAGTGAGCGATTTAGAATGGTTTTGATTGAGATGATTGTCAATTTCACAATGTTGTGAACTGTAAACTACTGGTCAGAATTCAACCAAATTTCAAAGGAATAATGTTAAGGGCACGCTTTTCAGATTCTGTCTTGAAATCATGATTGGGCTGGTATCTGGGGTATTACAGGCTGCCGAGTCATCCAAAAAAGCCCATTATGATAATATATTATAAGTTATACGGTTTCTTGCCGGGGCATATGACGCTATATTCCCGGCTGGAAATATGATGTCACCTGAGCCGCAGGCGAGGGTTGACAACATTTTTTCCAACCGGCAATAAATCGGCATATACCCAGGCAAGAAACCGTTTTACGAATTTATTATACTTCAAAGTTTTAAGGCTAAATATCTGTCTTTTGCCTATTTAATGCGTTGGTATAAACCGATTTCTTTTAAACCACCAATATCCCTTAACGCGCCCCTATGATAAGAAAACATGTACAAAGTGACGTCATATAAAGTTGTGACGTCACACTAATACACTCTGTGCTGTTTTAATATGAAAGCGTTTGTTGGCTGAAACTGCGAGAAACCTGACACTTTAACTGGACAGATTTGTAAAAATACAAGGTATTTATTGACATCTATATCATTTTTTATTTGCACATTATTAACTGACATGCTTTCCAACTGCATCCTAGTGTGTATATTCGTCGGGTCGTGTTATTAACGAAGCGAGAGAATCATGGCTGTCATTACCGTTTCGATTTTTTATATATGTTCACGGCGAGGCGCTCTAAGAAAACATTAGAAGTTATACCGGAGTGGCCGTAGATATCAATGTTTGTTAGGTCAGCATTAACCAATGAAAATGTTAGAATTTTCTTCGCAGTGTAATGAAAAAATATCTTCTTCTCTGAAACTACCAGTCTACAAGAATGGTGCTCGGGGCATGCTCCCTGTGATTGCTTCTTCTAATCTTGTTAGGGCAAATACATTGGGTGCTACAGGCTGTAGCGTCACACCAAAGAGGCCATATATGGTAAATTATAAAACTCATTCTCTGAAAAAACTGCTTAGAATTCAACCGAATTTCACAGGAATGAACCTTAAGACGTGTTCTCTTAGATTTCTTCCTGCAATTACGGTTTAGAAAAAAAAACAAATAAACAAACAAACAAACAAACAAAACTATTGGTGCTGTCGAGACAGCTCACAAATGAGGCATATGACATAAAACATTGATATATATATGTGACCCGTCACGCGATAAGGGACCGGACCGTCTGGGAAGCGCGAAAATTGCCGACCCTAGTCAGCCTGCGCGGATTGCGCAGACTGACTAGGGTCGAAACTTTTCGAAATGTGCTTATTTTTTCATCTAGAATGATCAATCTATCTTCTAGTGAAAGAATTTTTGGAAATGCGACCACTGGTTGACCTCAGCTGTACCCAATCTCTTTTTCAAATATTCATTTTGCAGAGTTCCAGAGTTCCCAGATGGTCCCTTTTCGCGTGAAGGGTCACATATAGATAAGAAATATCTTCTTCTCTGAAATTAATATTCAGATGCAATGTTAGGATGATTCTTCGGAAAGAACTCTCTATGGTTTCTTTCATGGATTGGTGATATGTTGCTATGTCATGGAAAAGGGCATTTGTGCTACAACATTTCTTGCAGCCACAACTTGTAAATAAATGGAGAGATTTCATGAAACTCTTATAAATTGTTACTTATCATGTACTGCACACATTAAACCTCTATGAAACGTTATTCTGTGTCATGGTAAAAAGGGACTTTGTTATGCATGTATGAATGTAAAATGTATAATGGTTATCCCATGTCTATTTCTAGAATTAGTCTGGGAATCTTTTAATACCTTGACTAATAGGTAAATGTATGTAGAATATTTCAGATCTTTCTAGAAAGGACTTTTAGAAAGTGATTCAGACTCTAGAGTCTTCTTATGTTCTATGCTATTCTAGTTGTTTCTATGGATTTATATAAAGGGATTCCTACAGCATTCTTGGTTCACTTGATTTAGACTTATGGTTTCATTTAGTAGTACTGTGTTAAACTAAAAGGGGACTTCTCGATATCTTAAAAGTTTGATTAAAAGTGTGGTTAGTTTTAAATTCGGATATTATTTAACTTATTATTTGTGGACCAGGAACTTAATTCATTTGGATCTAAAATTAAAACTTTAGGGTTAAACATTTAAGGTATTGTAATTTGTTTTTGTATTAACTCCATATTGTCAATAATTCTGGTATTATTGTCAATCAATATTGTTAATTGTAAAGTTTGTTGCTGGCTTCTTTGTTCTTGTTACATTGGCACGTAACAGAATTGGGGGCTCGTCCAGGATACGAACATCAGATAACCAAGCAAACAAACAAAACAAATCAAACAATTTTTTTATTTAAATCTGCTGTTCAAAATTATTTTAGAAATTTTTTTTTTTTATATTTCAGTTTTAATAAATTTAGGGTGTACTTTCACTATCATTTATCAAAATCTAACATTCTTATTTGAATCCAGCAACGAGCTACCATGTCTTTTGACTTAGAAAAAAAATCGAAAGAACCTTCCGTGGAGCTATTGAATTTTGGTAAAAAGCCTGATTTGCTCAATCTTGCCAAGCATTATGAATTAAAAGAAGTCAAGTCCTCATTGCGAAAGCATGAAATTAAGAATATTTTGGTTTAATATTTTGTTGAGGAGGACATTTTTGATAAAAAGGCTCTGTCTCTCATTGTTGATGTTCCATCATTTGCAAGCTCAAGAGAGCTTGAACTGTTTAAACTCCAACAAAGAGAGAAGGAATTAGAAATAGAGAGAGATGGGGGAAAATTTCAAGAAAAGCAATTAGAAACTGAAATTGAAAGAGAAAGAGCACAGAGAAAAATTGAGAAAAAGAAAGAGAAGGGCAATTTCAAAGGGAAAAGGAAGAGCGAGACAGAGAAGAGAGAGAACGAGAAATAGAGAGAGAAGGAAAGAGAAGAAAGAGCATTTCAATTACGATTAAAAGAATTAGAAATTCAAGATAGAGCAAATCAGCCCTGATATATGTATAATGACCATTTTGACGTAACAAAACATTTTAGGCTTGTTCCTCCATTTCAAGAAAATGAAGTTGATACATATTTCGAACATTTTGAAAAGGTTGCAAATAACTTGAAATGGCCAAAGGAGCAATGGGCCTTTCTTCTTCAAAGTGTCTAAGTAGGAAAAGCTCGCAATATTTATTCGCAGTTTAGAACAGAACAAAGCAATGATAATGATACTGTAAAAGAACTCATTCTGAAAGGTTATGAGCTGGTTCCAGAAGCAAACAGACAACAATTCAGAAGTTGTAGAAAAGAATCTGGCCAGACTCACATTGAATTTGCAGGAAACGAAGAAAAATTATTTGACAGGTGGTGCTATTTTATGAAAAAAGACCAAAATTATGATAATCTTAGACAACTTATATTAATTGAACAATTCAAAAATTGCATTCAATCTGACATTTAATCACATTTAGATGGAAAAAAGTGTTGAAACTATACATGAAGCAGCTCGTTTAGCTGATGATTACTACCTTACACACAAAAATTATTTCGCTTCCTCACATCCCCAAAATAAATCTATGTCTGGTGATTCATCTAGTTTGTCTAGTCAATCGAATTCACTTAAATCGAAGTCTACTGGTGAAACCAATGTTCAAAATCCCTTATCTCGAGTACATTGTACTTTTTGTAAAAACAACAGGTCACCTTATTTCAGAATGTTTTAGATTAAAAAGGAGGAAGGAAGTGAGTGGAGCCAAACCTACAGGGCTCACCAGCCCTCAGCCTAGATCTCAGCCTTCTTTTGAGTTAAATTCAATTGTTAAGGCAGAACCAAATTCTGATTCCTGTATGGTGATTTTTTGAACCATTCATGTTGGATGGTTTTGTATCACTTTCAGGTGATATGTGCCCACCTACCCCTATTAAAATTTTTAGAGACACAGGAGCTTCTCAATCTCTTATTTTATCAGATGTTCTGCCTTTTTCTGAGAAGACTTCGTCTGGTACTAGTGTCCTTTTTCAGGGTGTAGAGTGCGGTGATATTAATGTTCCTCTTCATAAGGTTAATTTGTCCTCAGATTTGGTTACTGGTTCTGTGGTTGTTGGTGTTAAACATTCTTTACCATTTAAAGGTGTACATTTATTGCTAAGCAATGACTTAGCTGGAGATAAGGTTGTTGTTAATCCTCTTGTAACTGACACACCTAGTGTAGGTCAAACAGATGATCCTATTTTACAGGAAATACCTGATTTGTACCCTTCATGTGCAGTAACTCGGGGTAAGGCTATAAAGATTCCTTTATAAAATCAAATGATATTGACTTAACTGATACTTTTGTTGGTCAATATTTCAATGACGAGATTAAAAAGTCTTTTTATCTTAGTCTGCCTGATACTCAGACAGATTCGTCAAAACTTTGTCAGTCATCTCCAAGGTCAAATGACCAAGGTCATGAAAGGCATTCAAAGTCCCGGCTAATCCAGGAACAGCAAAATGATCCTGAGATTTCAAAGTTAATTGACAGGGCATTACCCGAAAAAAGAAATGTCTCAGAATCCTGTTTGTTACTATAAAAAGAATGGTATACTGATGAGAAAATGGCGACCATTTGATGTCCAAGCTGATGATGATTGGGCTTTTTATCACCAAATTGTTGTTCAAAAGTCATATCGCCATGAAATACTTAGTATAGCCCATGAAAGTCAAATGTCTGGTCATTTAGGTGTAAACAAGACTTATCACAAGATTATGACTCATTTCTTTTGGCCTGGCCTTGAATCGGATGTTTCCAAATATTGTAAAAGTTGCCACACTTGTCAAATGGTAGGGAAACCTAATCAAGTTATTTCAAAAGCAAGGTTACAACCCATTCCAGCTTTTGATGAACCTTTCAGTCGGATAATAATAGACTGCGTTGGTCCTTTACCGAAAACTAAGTCAGATTCTGAGTATTTGTTGACAATTATGTGTGCTTCTACTCGCTTCCAAGAAGAAATTCCTCCAAGAAACATTAAAACAAAGTCAATTATTAAGGTTCTTGTCAAATTCTTTACTTTTGTTGGCCTTCCAAAATCAGTTCAGTCTGATCAAGGATCAAATTTCATGTCAGGCATATTCCAACAGGTTATGCATGAATTAGGTATCAAGCAATATCGGTCATCTGCTTATCACCCTTAAAGTCAAGGTGTTTTAGAAAGATTTTATCAGACCCTAAAGAATATGATAAGGTCATATTGTTTTGATACTGAGAAAAATTGGGATGAAGGTATTCATTTGCTATTATTTGCAGTCAGAGAATCTGTTCAAGAATCTCTTGGCTTTAGCCCCTTTGAGTTAGTTTTTGGTCATTCTGTTCGTGGGCCATTTACACTCTAAAAAGAGAAATTTCTTGCTGATGATGAAACACCCTTGAACTTGTTACATGTTTCTGACTTTAGAAATAAACTGTCTAGGGCATGTGAGGTTGCTAGGTCAAATCTAAAATCATCTCAGAGCAAAATGAAGGCAATCTATGACAAGCATAGTGTTGATAGGAAATTTGAACCAGGTGATAAAGTCCTTGCTCTTTTGCCAATACCTGGCCGACCCTTACAGGCAAGATATTATGGCCCGTATACTATTGATAAGAAAATAAGTGATTTGAATTATATTATCAATACTCCCGGAAGGCGTAAAAATAAACAAATGTGTCATGTGAACATGTTAAAAAAGTATTTTGACAGAGATAGCTTTATTTCAAAACCAGTTACAGCTGTAATCACTGTCCCACAGGAATCAAATGTGATTGAATCAGAAGTTAATTCAGACTTTAGTGAAAAATCTGTTCCTGGTCCACCTAAACTTGAGAACTCTGAAATACTAAAGAATCTTGACGACAAACTTTCACATTTGGAGCCATCTCAACGAGAAGAGCTGAAATAGTTGATTAATGAATATAAACACTTCTTTCCTGACATCCCCACAAGAACTGATAAAATATATCATGATGTCATTGTTGAAGATTCTCAACCAATAAAACAACATCCTTATAGAATGAATCCAGTGAAACAAAAAGCCCTTCAAGATGAATTGAATTACTTATTGGAGACTGATTTCATTTAACCTAGCCAAAGTAATTACAGTTCACCATGTATATAAGTTCCAAAACTAAACATACAGAATGTGTACTGACTATCGAAGAGTGAATTCTGTGACAAAAATGACTCTTTTCCAATATCAAGAATCGATAACTGTAATGACAAAGTCGGTAATTCTAAATATGTCACCAAATTTGACCTTCTCAAAGGATTCTGGCAAGTTCCCCTTACTGATAGGGCTAAAGAAGTATCAGCATTTACTACTCCAACTGGTCTGTACCAGTACGAAGTTATGCCATTTGGGATGAAAATTTCTCCTGCGACATTTCAGCGGCTTGCTAATATGGTTATAGCTGGCTTAGAGGGCTGTGACGCATACATTGATGATGTCATCATCTATACAGACATATGGAGTGACCACCTCCAAAGAATCAAACAATTCATCAATCGTCTCAGTGATGCGAAATTGACTGTTAATCTTGGAAAAACAGAATTTTGTCATGCTAATATTACTTTCTTAGGACATCTTGTGGGACAGGGTAAGGTTTAACCTTTGGAATCTAAGGTCAATGCTATCTCTGAGTTTCCTATGCCTGCTACTAAAAAGCAACAGATGCGATTTCATGGTATGGCTGGCTACTATAAAAAGTTTTGCAAGAATGTTTCTATAACAGCTGAACCTTTAACAAACTTATTTTAGAAAAACGTTAAGATCAAATGGAATGATAACTGTCAAGTTGGCTTTGATCGCTTGAAAGTCATATTAAAGAGCACACCAGTTCTTTTAGCGCCTGATTTTGACAAATGTTTCAAATTAGCTGTTGATGCAAGTGATGTGTGTATTGGTGCTGTTCTTTTGAAAGAAGACGATGACGGTATAGATCATCCAGTTTGTTATTTTTCTAAAAAAAAAATAAACAAACATCAGAAAAACAACTCAACCATTGAAAAAGAATGTCTTGCTCTGATTTTAGCAATCCAATATTTTGAAGTTTATTTAACATCTGCAACTTCTATTGTAGTTGTATTCAGAAATCACAATCCCTTAAGTTTTCTTCACAAACTTAAGAGTAAGAACCAGAGTTTATTGGGGTGGAGTTTGTCACTTCAAGAATTTGATCTTGATGTAAGACACATTAAAAGAAAAGACAACATTATTCCAGATGCTCTGTCAAGAGTCTAAAATTTTGAATTGTCTTATATTTAATACTCAAATTGAATTTAACAGTTAAATTTCACTATTCTTTTTTGTAGTTTTTGTATGTATGTATATATGTTTGCATATATATCTTTTTTTCATTTCTTTTGATAAAAAGTGTTTGTATTTCCATGCTAGATGTGCTGAAATGTTTCCAATACCTTGACTAATAGAAAATGTATGTAGAATATTTTAGATATTTCTAGAAAGAACTTCTAGAAAGTGATTCAGACTCTGGAGTCTTCTTATGTTCTATGCTATTCTAGATCGTTCTATGGTATTATATGAAGGGATTCCTACAGAATTCTTGGTTCACTTGATTTAGACTAATGGTTTCATTTAGTAATACTGTGTTAAACTAAAAGGGGACTTCTCGTTATCTTAAAAGTTTGATTAAAAGTGTGGTTAGTTTTAAATTCGGATATTTTTGGACTTATCATTTGTGGACCAGGAACTTAATTCATTTGGATCTAAAATTAAAAAGGGGGTGTTCCAAATGTATAGTAAAATGTGCCCACGCTTAGATTTTTATGATATTGTAGGTAATTGTAGTACTGGGTATACTGATTTAGGAAATGACTTTTTTTTCCAAATTGAGTAAAGAGGGTCGACCATAAAGAACCCGAAAGCACATCTTATCTAATGCAAAGGGGTGTCGGGAAAAAAAATCACATAGCCAGGAAATTTTGGAATCTGTAAAAAGAATTTGTTACTGATTTAAAAGACAATTGGTACCTATATATTTTAATATAGGTTGGGATCTTATTTCTGTTTACTCCTAAAAGATAGCCCAAAAATGTATTGTATGTAAAATTCATGAAAATTAAAAAAAAAAAATGAAATTATGTTCTGAGTTAAAGGGTTAATATTTTTAAGTTGTAGCTCTAGTCCAGTTACCAAACTCTCTGAAAATTAAGATACATATGTCCTAAATGTTTACAGAAAGTTTCATTGAAATCCAAAACCGGTTAGTTAGTCTAAAATCTCCTAGTGTAGAAGATAGTGGGTGGGGTAAGATATAGTTTTCACCCATCTGAGAATATTAAAGTGTTAATAACTTTTCAACGGATGTAGACAGGATGTTCATATTTCACACATGGATCCTTTGTGACAAAGCCTATTTACAAACATTTGTCAAAATCAACTGCCAAGGTAAAGGTTAATTACCAAGGTCATTGTCATAAAAAAAAACTTCATTTAGCTTTGGGAGCATACTTTACAAAAGTAATTAATGGTGATTTTGATTTTCAATTATAGTTTCTTTTAAACAAATTTATTTCAGTTGGTTCCTATCTCAAAGTCATTGTGAAGGTCAATGTCACATTTTCTTTTAAAAAAACTCATTTCAGGTTGTTTCTTACTCAAGGTCATGTTTGAAGGTCAATGCCACATATGAGGATGGTGTTTAGGATTGGCACTACGTATGTTCTGTCACAATCATGTAGAAGTTACTTGTTCTATGTTTTACAGGTCCGTCTTAGTAATAAGATGCCCCCCGAGAAAACGTGAGACGCTTTTAGCGATAAATCAGAATTTAATCGAATTATAACTTATGAAATGAAAAAAACTTTGGAAGGAAAACCTCTGTGAAAAAAGAAGGAATCTCTTTTTACAAGCACTTACTTTTTTTAATACAGTGTTTTCCTTTGGGTAATGAAGATGTTGAGTTTTGGGGTAGGCAAAATATATATTTAAATTTGTTAAGTTTAAAAATGAAGATAAACAATCATTACATTCCTGGAGGACCTGCAATATTTCGTCTTTGCTGATGAATGTACTAGTCCTTCCTAAATTATATTTGCCTCCGGCCAGAGGGTTATTGTCTTTGCTGACCTCTAGTCTTAATTCAAATAAGAAATACTACTAAAACGATAATACAATTTGAAAGAATCTTTTTCCTTCGTGAATAAATGATTCTCCTAGGTCTTAAGGTAAATGTTGTTTGTAAACAAGGGGGAAAGAATGAAACTAAATCACTCACCTGAGTTTTATTGGTCACTGAAGTGACTGACATTCTGGCAAAGATTCGTTGAAATTAGCATAGTTGTTGAGATGTAATTCAATGAAAAGGGTAAGCTTAGAAATTATTGAAAATGGTATATTGGTTAAAAATATAATGTTTTTTTCATCCGCCAAGTCAAACAGATTTATATACCCATTTCACGAACAATTTTTGAAATGGGTTTTCATAGGAATATTCTGGAAAAGTTGCATTGAAATTTGCTTGATGGTTCAGGAGGAAATGCTGTTCAAGGATTTAATAGTGAAAAAAAGCCATGGTCATATTTATTGGCCAATCCGAATTTTGCGAACAATCTTTGAGAGGGGTCACCCAAGGAAATATCTGGCAAAGTTTCATTGAAATTGCCTTGAGGGTTAAGGAGGAGACGAAATTTTAAGAAATTTGGAAGACGGAAGCCACATGATGCTCGACCTGTGACGGACTAGGGATCCTAAAAGCTCCCATCGGGAATGTTGTGCTCTGGTGAGCTAGAAATCAAGAAACGATACAGTTATGTTATGTTAAATTATATCTAAATATTACATTGATAATCAAACAAAAATGTTTAAGAAATACTGTGTAGCCATTTTAGTGAAAGTAACACTTTAACCTTTGAACTCGAGTTGCGACAAATGACATATTTTCTGTTTCTTTCTGATCTAGAATTGTGTTTGTTTAATCAAATTCAATCAAATAGTTTATGGTAATTCTTTCAGACATTTGGGGTAGGATAAGGACATTGAACCTATAAGAAACAAGGGATGTTTAAAAAACATTTATGCCCCCATAAGAGCAGGCAACTGACCTATTCTTTGTCAATTTACAAAGGGCAATAACTCAAAAAATGTGATGAGTAGAGTTATGGTTCTTGTGAATTGTACCTCTCCTCAATGGATGAACAGACCGACAGAGAGTGGTGCAAAACAACAGCAAAATCTCAAATATGTCTCCTAGAGGATATTACTGGCCCCTTTTCCGTTGCCATTCAAATAAAAAAAACCCATAATTTATTTTTGTAATAATTTGTTTATATACTTTATTTCATAACAGGCCACGATACTTATACCTGGCCAAGTCGATGATATCATGTTAGGTTCTGCATTAACATATTGTTGAAATCTTTCATAATTTCTCATAGGAATATTGTATCTTAAAAAAACAAACATAGAATTAACAAAAATGCTAGTTTTTGTGTTTTATTTTTGGTGACCTGGTTTGGTGACAATGACCTTGTACATGTAAGACTGTCATCAAGTTTCTGGATGTGCTAACCTAAGAGATCATATATCCAACCAAAAATGAACATTGTATATCTAGAATAGGCTCGCATTTTTGTTTAATTTTGCTAAGTTTAACATTTTAGGTGAAATTGGAACTAGAACTTGAATGTTTATACATAGATTAAAGCAATTTTTATTTTTGAGTGTGTAAAAAAAGTCAAACAACGTAGAACTTTTCATTTTATATATTCATTATCTTAAACACTTTTAGGCGTTACAGTACATGAAAGCTATCCCTAAACTATATAAAGAAATTATAGCATATCAAACTACCCCATCCACTTACCTGAACATGGATTAAGACAAGGGGTTTAATTAAACCCCTTTATGAGATATTGGCAAATTACAGAATACCTTGATCTTGAAATTTAAAGATGTTTACTGACAAGATCAATTCATTTATTCGGCAAATCAGCAAACAATGCTTATGGCCAATAACAAACAATTTGTACACAAATATGGCAAAATTACATTACAGGTACAATATACATATAAAAATTGAAAAGTACAATAGGCAAAAATAACAATGAGAAATCATGACTCAATTGCATAGTTAAAACAGTATATTATTATACTATTTTTGTGAAGTTCAGTTAAATTACTTGAAATTATGAAATATTTTGGAAGTTGTTAGGTAATTATGAGAATTATCCATCACCGGTTTGTTTTGTTTTTTCATTCCTGAGCGTATTTGCATCTCTTAGATATTTTGCAACATTGATTATCGTTGAAGAACTCATAGATGATAAAATATTTGAAAACATAGTCAAGCTAGGCCATGTGATCTTACCTATGTATTTTTTTCTAAGATCTGCATATAATGGACAGCACAAAAGAAAATGATATTCTGACTCAATCTGGTCGATATTGCAGCACTTACACAGACGATTCATTCTGGGTATATCTGAGTATCTTCCCATTTCAATGTTCAGATAATGTGAACTCAACCTAAAACAGCTTAATGTTTTACGTAATTTATCATTAGGAATAATTTCAAGATATTTTTCAAAGGAGAAATCAGTTTTATATTTGCTGTAGTAGTTTAGTTTAGGTGAAGCAGTTATAGTTGCCGCCCAGGTTTGAAGAAACTGATCGCGTATCCTTTGCTTAATTAAAGGGAAGTAATTAATCGATTCATCAAAGTTTATCCATATATCACTAAGTCCCAAATTATCAAGATTTTTCTTGACATAATTAGCCCAGCTATTTTCGTTACCTGTTCTTATTTGTTCTTGAAATATTTTATGGATTGTTGAAGAATCATTTTTCATTATTTTTAACCAATACTTTAACGCTCTTTCTTTACAAATAATAGATAGCGGGTAGCGACCGAGTTCTCCGAAAACAGCCAAATTAGAAGTTGTTGAACGTACTCCAAGAATTCTTTTTAAAAATTTGATTTGTAATTTATCTATCTCATTATAATTGTATACTCCCCAGACCTCTGAACTGTACAGTAGAATAGAGGAAACCAATGTTTCGAAAAGTGAGATTTTCGTTTTTAAATCAAGTTGCACACGAGAAAAGAGTGACAATAAACGGTTATACGCCCTTTGTGCTTGCTGCGTAAGAACGTGAACAGATTTTTTAATCGATCCATTATAAAAGAAAACTATTCCAAGATATTTGAAATGATCAACAATTTCAACAGATTCATTGTTTATAGAGAACATAAAGTTACGATTCGTTTTCTTTTTCTCAAAAACACAAACTTTTGTTTTTTGCACATTTATATTTAAACCCCATTTAATGGAGAAACGGTTGATCTCGTCTAACTGCGCTTGTAGACTAACTGGGTCTGTGGTAAAAAGGGCGATATCGTCTGCATATAGCAACATATACATGCTTAAAAGATTTAAATCATTTTCAGTGAGCATGTTAAAGTCGATGCAGTCATTTATATCATTAATGAATAATGTGAACAGTAGAGGAGAAAGTGGCTCTCCTTGTTTTAAACCTATTGTTACGTCGAATAGTTGTGAAAATGGCATGCCAGGTTCCATTTTTACACAAGATTTGACATCCTTATATATAGATTTAATCATATCAATCATTTTACAGCTAATTCCGGTATTAATTAATTTCATCCATAAAGCGTCTCTATTTATGCTATCAAAAGCTGTTTTGTAATCAATAAATGCACAGTAAAGTTTTGACTTTTTGAATAATAAATTTTGTATTATTGAATGTAAAATATAAACACAGTCAGTGGTACTGTGATTTTCTCGAAAACCGAACTGGGATTCCGCGAAAACGTCATTTGACTCACACCATTTGTAAATTCTATTTCGCAGAACTAAAGAAAATATTTTTGCTAAAACATTAACTAAGGTAATCCCTCTGTAATTTGAAACATCGTTGACATCTCCTTTTTTAAATATAGGGACAATTATACCTTTCGACCATGCCTCGGGATAAACTCCCGTATCAAATACATAGTTAAAAATTTCAACAAGGTATGGTGTAATAAAAGAATTAGAATCAATAAAAAAGTCTGAGACATTATTGTCATAGTCGGCACTTTTGTGCCTACTTAAAGAGCTTATTGTTTTAGAGATTTCCTCTGCTGTAAATGGTTGATCCAATTCAGCGATATAAGAATTATCTCCCCTATTATCTGCATAAACATATGCATCTGAATCTCTTTCATTAGATGAGGACAGTTTGCTAAAATGATCAACAAAATCATTTAAAGATAATCCACTGTTTTGTGAGATATTACAGTTATTGTTTGAAAATTTATTAATATGTTTCCAGAACTTTCGTGGAGATTTCGATTTTAATGAAGATAATTTTCGCTTTTCCGCTGCATAGAAGTTCCTTTTCGCCTGACGTATTGTATTTCGGTGTATTTTTCTATGTTCAAGAAAAGCAGCTCTGTTCACGTCGGATGGATTTAATCTAAACTTTCTTTTACTATTCAAGAATTGTTGTTTAGACATTTTACATGCATGACTGAACCAATTCGATGGTTTAATTTGTTTTTTGTTGTTATTTATTTTCATAGTTTTACCATGAAGATTAAACGAAATATTATAAATCGTATTTGATAATTCATTAATACAAGTATTAATATCGATTTCATTTGTTGTAAGTTTATTAGTTAAATCTGAAAATAAATGTTCTTTTTCACAAAGGACATTATATAAAGTCGTTTTGTCTGAATCTTCCCAACATATTTTGTCGTAGGTAAGCACATCAGTACGTAGATAGGCAGATTGTTCACAATTTAAATGGAATACAACGGGACAATGATCCGAAAACTCAGTAAGACCAAATATTTGCATGTGTGATATACTAGAGAAATTGTGAGCACTAGTAATAAGATAGTCTACAACACTGCAGCCTGTCTTATTTCTAGCGGTTTTATAGCATGTGAAATCGCCAGGTTCTAAGCGACCATTCACTACAAACATATCATTTTCTCTGCACAAAGAAAGCAACTTATTACCGAATTGGTTAACGGTGTGATCACGTGTTGATCGTAACGGCATATTCGATAACAAATCGCCGTCAAAATCAGGCAGTGGGACAAATCGATTAAGGTTAATATTTTCAATGTAATCCAACTGTTGTCCAATTCTTGAATTAAAATCACCTGTAAGAAATATATCTCCAAGAAAACTATACTTAATGATGTCATTATTCAATTGTTCGAAAAAATCAAATTCATAAAGATTTGAAGCTAAGTTTTTATATACACTAGAGTCTTCAGGTGGGATATAGCATGTACACATATATGTATCATTGATAGTTCCAAAATATTCTTTTTTTAATCTAAACCATATAAGCCCTTTATTATTTAAGCTAACAAGTTCAATTTTGTTTAAATAACTGTCTTTATAATAGATTATTACACCCCCACTAAAACGTTTGGCTTTACGATTGAATTTTGGTCTCGGACAGTTAAAATGGCAGTAACCGTCAATTTTAACATTTGTCACACTTGAACACCAAGTTTCTGTGAAACATAGAATGTCATACTGGTTTATAAATTGTATAAATTCATTATCGTCTAATTTACACCTGAGTCCCTGTACATTCCAGGATAGGAATTTTAACTGATCGCCGTCGTCTCCCTAGCTTGATGCGCTGTCTGGATTAAAGCGTCGACCGTCGATGTACAACTTATCGTAGGCCAACACGGCTGTTTTACCTTGCTCCTTTGCCTTAATTAATTCAGGGATAAGGGTCTTTCTCCGTTCCTGTATAGGCTTTGGATACTGGTCACTGATTTTTATGTCCGTGGTATCCCGATTATCGTGGTATTTCTGTTTGATATCAAGTTTGTCCTGATAAAAATTAAATTTTACAACTATCGGTCGACATTTGCTAGCTTCATATTATCTATAATCATGCCAAATAAGAGCAATGTATCTTAAAAGGACTTGCTGTAATCATAAAAAGTTGAGATCTTTGTTAAATTTTGCAAAGCCTTGATGAATGACCTTGACCTTGGCAGATGAACTTGACCTCAGAGATTACAGATCTCAAGTGATTTGATTCATTATGATGTCACTTATGAGTAGTGAATCTAGAAAAGGATTGAAGTAATTGGCAAATATTACTTTTTTATGATGTGCAGACAGATATCTAAGAGACAGACAGACAGTTAGATAGCCAGTCACTAGCACACAATATTTTTCCTATTATTTTCAACTCAGGTATATATGAAATAAAATCTGTAAAACTTACTGTAAGATACTATTGAAATTTTTGCAAGGATTAAAGAAAATCAAGTAAATTATATATTTTTCATCTTACCCCACCCACTTTTTCAAAATTGGGGTAAAGCAAGGGCTGTAATTTGACCCAGTTTAGTAATACAAAAAAACATCTTATGCATTATATGCATTGACTAGTTGTTATTTGCAAATTTGTAAAAAGATCAATGCATTGACAAGTAAATAATGTCTATTTCAGGACAAAATACAAGATTTTAGATGAATTTTGAAACTAAAGATATGTATTTATAAGCTTAAAAAATAATGTTACCGGTTTTCAATCTTCTTTAAATTTTGACACAAGGAAAAAGGATAGTAGCGCCTATTTTCTGAAGAGTAACTAAACTGGACTAGCATCAGAAGGTACTTATCTATACGTTCAAAATTTATATTCACCTCATTTTTTTTTAAAGAAATATGCAATTTTTATATTCAAGAGTATAAAAATTTGTCAAACAACGTAAAACTTGTCATTTATATATACATTATCTTAATAATTACAATAGACTTTACAGTACATAAAAAAACTATTCAGAAATTGATAAGTATAAAGAAATTATAGCATATTAAATTACCCCACCCACCTACCTCAATATGGGATATGACAAGGGGCTGTAATTTGATCCCTGTTTGAGAAATTGATAAATGAAAGTTTGTTCTGTGGTAAATTTAATGTGTAGTATGTATTTGCAAAGTTTCATGAAAATCCGTGCGTGGGCACTTTTGGAACACCTCCTTTAGGATTAAACATTTAAGGTATTGTTATTTGTTTTTGAATTAATTTCATATAGTCAATTATTGTCAATAAATATTGTTTATTGTAAAGTTTGTTGCTGGCTTCTTTGTTCTTGTTACATTGGCACGTAACAACTTTTATGTTAGATTGCGTGTTGACTTATTTTCATTTCATGCATTAACCAACTTTGCTGTAGATGATAATCTACTTACAAATAAATTATTGCATAGCTTAATACTTGAAATGCAATGAATTAATAAATTTTCATAAATTTGTTAGGTACTAGGTGCCAGAGGAGCGATACTGACCTGCTTTGCCTCTTGTTTGTCCAAACCATCGTTACGACCTTAAGCATAGTTCTATTTTTCTGCCTCGGTCTAATCCCCAGTGGTTTCGGCTTCACAATTCGAAAGGAATCTCTTACACAATTGTGGTTAGTTTCGCCCCCTCCCTTCCCCACAATATAACAATTTTTACCATCAATTCAATCACATGTGGCAGTATCAAAGAAATTAAAAAAAAATCATTAAAAAATGACAAGGTGTCTTTCAAAAATTCCAGGTCAACTTTTAAATCAATATTACCAAGAATTTTTGTGCAAAAAGATAAAGAATCAAAATGTATCTTTGAAGCCCATGTTAATTTCCATATGTATGCAAAATGTTCTTGAAATTGGCCCTATGCTTACAGAATAAACAGGAAAAATACACCCGCAATTTGCAGGGACATCACTGATGTGACAATTTGTCTTTGTCTAGAAGCAATCCAAATGATACTTTTCAGTTCCACACTATTTCATTGGCTATCAGAAACACCTCCCTATTACATCATATTGTTTACAGGGCCAACAACCAATCAGATCAGCTCAAACCATATGGTATAACCCAGATTTACAACAAAACAATATGGAGGATGAAAGTGAAAGTTGACAACAGTGCTTCTGACTAAAAAGTTTTGAAACATTTTAAAAATCCCTTTGATCAAATTCATGATTTACCAGAAAATTGGTTTAGATAATATGTCCTTGTATGATTGCACATTTCCTGCATGTCTTTTACTTTAAATTTATCATTTTTCCCTGACATTTAAGGAATCTATGTTCCCCTCATCGATGTCGTCGAGTATTTTCGATGAAAGAAACCTTTTCTATATATATATATATATATATATATATATATATATATATATATATATATATATATATACATAATTCATTAACATATATCTTACACTATTCTAGGGTTTCTAGACGTTTATAAACGCAGGTAAAGCGGGTTTGTGTGTCACCAGCTTTTCCTCGTACAACTTGACACAAAACGAGGTCGTTTACCATCGCAATTAGGCTATACTTTAAATTAGCACGAAAGCAATGTGGCTACACGCGATTATATATGTAGAGATCATTTGGTAAAAAAGCATGTTGATGCATAGCACCGCAGTTCATGATACCCAATGCGTAGCATTATGCCCTGCGTTTAGGATAACCAAACGGTGCAAACAGTTTTCCAATTGTATCCCGCTTTGCACGTACAATTGCGTGCAAAGCGGGCTACAATTAGAAAACTGTTTGTACCGTTTGGTGATCCTGAACGCATGGCTGGTTGTTGCTGTACATGTGATTTCATTACTCCAACTGTTTTTTTGTAGCATCGATAAATAAACATGTTCATATGAAGTGCATAGGACATTGAAGAAAGAAGTCGCCAGGTTACTGATTTTCGAATCATGCACCTTTTCCAATTCAATGAAAAATAATTTTCACATCTTGACAAACAGATATAAACACTGATACAATAGCAGATTGCCTCTTTTCATGTTACCATACAAGAGAAATTGTGAATTACCAATATATACTAACTGAAATTTGATAGCCATCACTTTAAGTTAAGATCATATTACTTGCACCAGATTGAGAAATCGAAAAAAGTTCGTGTGATTCTGAAAGGTTGTTCATTAATCAACAGATTTATGCCCAAACCGATTTAGATAAGACACAGTTTATGCGTCACAGTGATTGAAACACGGTAGGAAACACATTGGATTCAATTCAGGAATGGTAGAAAACACACTTTATTTGTAAAATTATTATGATAGTCTTAATTTATTTCTTAACACTTTTGGACCACAAAAGGTCTTTTACCGTTAAGGAGATGTAAGAAAAAAAGTTTTAATACAAATTCATTTTTTACCTTGACCAAGTGACATTGACTCCGTTATGGTTTGGGTGGAGTTTAGATTTGAGGTTACCAAGGGGTCTTTATTTTGTGAAAATAATTACATTTTCGTCACTGGCCTTGATCAGAGGCCACAGACCTGGGACCCGTTTTACTAACTAAAGCTTCTTACGAAAAAAATAATCGTAAGTTAAAATCATGAATCGTACCTGGTGTTTTCATTCATTGTTAGATTCTGCCTTGCAATATCTCATTGGAATCGTCTTTAGAAACGATTGTAAGGAGATATTGCATGTCAGAATTCCACATTTAGTTACTTTAGGTAAACCACGCAATTCGAATGTTTATACACAGACTTTCGACGAGTTAATTTAGATAAATTGGGACCAACGAATTTTTTGCTGTCACGGTCTCTGACTATACTGAAAGATCAAAGAAACGCAAAACTACTGACATTTTTACCATCCTATGAATTACACCGGTAAACGTCATGTGTCATAGCGTAAAAGTAACATGCATTCGAAACCGACTTCATCACGAAGAAACTAAAATTGAAACGACAAAAAGCATTGAAAATCGATAGGGAGAAATATATGTTTTTAGTGATGAGCTTCTTTACCCTATCAGTATATAGGTGATTGCATTTGAAATCAATTACCGTTATCTCACGCTTGTTAAATTTCAGTTCAGTCCACCCCTACTCTTGGTCATACTACTTTTTCCCGCGTTTTCGAATACCCTGATTGGACAATAGTTAAATCAGAGTCATCTTAGGTGTGTATGCTCCGTTTTCAGGCTGTAGATAAGGATCTGATTTCATCAAACGGGTGGTCATGCCGGTAAGATTAATCACATGCCCCCGAAACGGGTCCATAAAATCAGAGTTTTAGTAGAGAGACGGCTGTTTGTAATGATTAGTTACATTTATACTGTTTTATAATGCCCTGCATTCAGGATGAAAACGTTAGCGAAGCGCTTTCGAAATGATACCTCGCTTTGCACGTATGTGCACGTGCAAAGCGGGGTACCATCTCAAAGCGCTCGCGAAACGCTTTTACATCCTAAACACAGGAATGGTTTGACTTGAGTAGAAATGATTCGCTGAGGCAAGCTGACTACTGTTCGCTAGCTACATATACATCATTGAAGCCATTCGGAACATCACTAGACCATTTCCGTAAACTGCAACAGACCTAGGATGTATGAAAGGCTGATGGGTATGTAACAAAATCGCGCATTTTGTTAGACGGAAACAGTGTAAGAAAAAATAGCACTGTAGATCTATATCTTTTACAGTAAATAACGGCTGAAAAATCTTAAATTTTGTGAATGACGAAAAATTCTAAAAAAATAAGATTTTTTCAGCCGTTATTTACTAATCTAAGGATATTTATATTAGGATACTTAAACGAGTAGCATAGGCGACGTCGAATGTTTTCACTCACAGTTTCGAGGGCTAACGCCATTTTAACTGACGTCATCGAGTTTTTCCAAGGTTTTTCCGTAGTTTTTTAAAAATAGTCTGTCTATGTACATCCGAGGTTGATCGTGAGATTGGCCGAATGGTGTTCCAAATGGGATTGTTTTTCATCCAAAATAGGTAATTACGAAAAGGTATTCACTGGAATAGCAACTACATACAAAACTAAAAGAAATTTATGTTCCCGCCTAGTAAATGCAAAAAAACGATCTTTCTACCATTCTTTGATTCACACTTTATTACGCGTCAAACAGCTTTCTAAAACAATCGGGTATAAAATGATATCGAAAAGACATGTTGTCATATTAACATGAGCTATTATGACTTCTAATTGTCATACGTTTAAAATATACAATCGAAATATTGATGCTCATGTTTTGAGTATTACAAATCTGCATTTGTCCGCAAATGATTTAATTAAAATTCTAGACATTTACCTGAGAAACACCAAGCATTCCGCAATAAATCGTACCTGCAAAAGTTATATAAACTACTTTTGATTGTAATTGATAGTTCTTCTATGTCGCGGAAGATCGTGTGACCGAAGGTCAGCGAGGTATTGCAGTTAAAAATATCGTGAAATTGACAAGGTAAATGATTTTGGAATGAAGATAAAAGAGTGTCATGAGTGAGTTTTTGGTACAAATAAAGGGGGGAAATCTAATTTCATTATTTTGTTCAGATTGAACAAAATTAGCGATATTCATTAGCCCCCTTTAATAAAAGATGTTTACAAGTTAAGGAAATAGCTTCTTATTTCTCCAAGAACTAATCACTTGCTGTCAATGTCAATAATGTCAGTGAAACCGCGATGTTTTTCTCGCTACACCATTTCTAATGTAGTTGATGAGCTTATCTTTTTCAGTCTTTTTGCAGTGTTTTTGAATGGTTTGAGTGAGTGTTTGAAATGAATGAAAAGAACGCTCAGCGAGCAATTTAGAATGGTTTTGATAGAATTGAATGTCATTTTACAATGTTTTTACTGTATCATGGTAATGTGTTCGCTATATGCATGTGAACGTCTCTACGCCCTTCCTTAAACGAGAAACACCTCGCAAAAGTTCCCATCCCGAACGCAGGGAAGAATTGCATCTTCTGTCGTAGGATAAACAAATGGAAAATTTGTGATTAATTTCAGCTGTTTTTACAACGCTTCGGTAGCCCGTCGATAAGATGTAGCGTGTATAGACTTGCAATTTCAAGTGAGTGATCAAAGATCAATTTTACACTGAAAATGATAAAGAGATAACCTTTTCTCGAAACTCACTCTTTCTTGCGGAACTATGATAGGCAAAAATGTTTAAAATAATATCAACTGGCGTAACAGCCATTATTTCCTTAAAGCGCCTAGCCGGGAATGTTCATAGAAAAAAATTCGAGTCGGTCATGGAAGCCACGATTCTCTCGCTTCGCTATTAACACGACCCGAGTATACACAAATGGCTGCATTTAAAGCATTTCAGTTATTAAAACACAAGTTTAAATTATATGAATTCTAATAAATACCTTTCAATTTCACCAATCTGTTCATTTAGAGTGCTAACTTTCTCGCAGATTAAGCCAATAACCGCCTTCAGTGTGACGTAGGCCTAACTTTTACCCGTGACGTCACTATATATTTACGTTTCATTTGGGGCGCTTTGGGGGATATTTATATTATCAGAGGATTCGGTGTATAACAAGGCCTTAAATAGCCAAACGAAAATTATTTAGTCTAAAACTTTGCAGTATGATAAATTTTTTAATATGGTTATTTGCCTGGGTATATGACGATTTATTCCCGGCACTAAGAATGATTTCAACCCTCGCATGCGTCTCGGGTGTTATCATTTTTTCCAGCCGGGAATAAATCGTCATTTACCGCGGAAAGAAACGTATAACTAATAATATTAGGCTACTTATCAAAATATATAAGTAAAATGAGGAATATAACTTGTTTTTTGAAAAAAAGTAAGAAAAAAGAGATTTTGCTGATTGTGGCGAACCATTTGTTTACAGATGTAAGAAATACAATTGTTTTTAGTAAACACAGTTTGTAAACTTTAAACTTTTTCGATTTGAACAAATTCAAAATATTCAACCAAAAAAACGTTTAATCGATCAGAACAAGGTTTTTAGACAGAGTGACTTGAACCCATATGTTTCATCGTAAATTTAATTATTACCCGAAGAAAGTAGCATTAGTTGCCATACGATACATTTCTATCGTTATTATTGTCACCACGCCCTAGCATTTCACGGATTCATATTGTTTGAAATGACGGGAAATATAAAAGATCGCCGTAACTGCGCAGGCGCGGTGCCATTTTTCAATATCAGGTGATAACATTGTGATCACAATGTAGATTCTTAGAGGATTTATTAAGTGAAACCATTGATTCTAATAGTTCAGTTTCCTCTTATTTATCCAAACTGTCAAAAATTGTGTTATGACTACACGTCATCTAAATCCATTCCAAAAATTGAAGCAAATGTGTGAAATGAATTTTGTGTGAGATCATTTTATTTTGAGAACGTTCAAGTAGAATAGAATAATAAAAATGGACATGCATTATAAATTTCTAATTAGGGAAAGAAAAGAAAGAATTACATATTTGTGAATAAAGTTTTTAATCATTTCAACCATTTTGAACATGAACAACAATGGGTTGGGTTGCTGATGAATACGAAGACAACTCTGTCAAACCGCCTGTTGATGCCTTCATCGACAACCTAACAGACTATCTCAACTCCAAAACTGAAATTTGCTTCGGTAAGATTATTTGATTTTCAGTCAATTTGAGTCATTTTGTTTAATTACAATTAAACTATTTTACAAAACCTTCTAATGTTTTGCGACACAACAAAAAAAAAAAAAAAACACCAACAAACAAACATTCAAAACTCACTCGATGCGCTCATTCAATTTCATTCCGAACCTATCAAGCCTGTCAATTTCACGATGTGTATAACCGTATCTCTTCGACTGGTGCAGCATAGAAACACTTCTAAGCGAGATAAAATGATGGCCATTCTTTGCTTACTCTTCTCAAAAAGTGCGATTTAATATGGGTGATAGTTGTTCAAAACTTAATTGGCTATAATTACTAGTCCCAAATTCAAGATTACAAACTCTTTCTAAAGTTAAAGTCTTTGAATTGGACTAATATTAAAGCAAAGTTTAAAAATGAATTCCTCTACTCTTTGCACCTAAAAGTGATTAGAAGTTCATTTTTTTCGGTTTTAAGTTCCCAACTTTGATAAAGATTTCATCTTATAACTATACAAATATTCGTGTGATAACATCCCATATGATATTTTTTATGATACAACATAGTTAATTTTAGAAAAATGATATTATGCGGTTATTTTTAGAAACTTGCATTTCAGTTAGAAACAGCGATAAAAATAAGAGGTTATTAGAGGTTATTAGATAAATATAATACGTACTTAGTGTATTGCATGAAAAAATATCTAACTCGGTTGTGAGAATTGATAATTGTCTCGACATAGCCTCGACAATTATCAATTCTCCCAACCTCGTTAGATATTTTTTTCATACTAAACACTAAGTACGTATTTTATATATGTAAACTAGAATTTGAAAAAAATACCGCAAAATATTTCTATAAAGGTGACTACAAAAGATGAGAACGTTTGAAAAAGAGTGTAATGGAAATTGTGTCAGTCTTTATAGAATTCATATTGAACAAAGAATCACGACTCTCCAGGTAAGAATCGATAGTTCCCGACAGGTATCTATGGAAACCGTTTCCATAAAAGTAGAACTTCTAGTCATAATGCCAATTTCTATGTGTGAGGCTTCTAATTATTTCCAATAAACGGACTAACCTTATATACACAACTAGGTCAAACAAATTTGAGCCTACAGTTAATTACATCCTGAGATTGACAGTCATTTCGATCAAAATCCTCCATAATCACTCGCTCAGCTCTCAAGTTATCAATTCCAAACACTCACCCAACTCACTCAAAAACAATCCGAATTTTTTCAAAATATCTCGAAACCGTTTATAATGATAATTTTTTCAATCAAATCGATAAATAACCGCATGATTTAATTTGCTGGTGTTGATTTTTAAGCGTCTGATTTGCCGTGATTCTTCAAAGACGTCTTTTTTTATATAAAAGGAAAGAAAAAAATACCGCTTATTTGGAACAATTTGCCAAAATTATAGATGTATTTTACCTCCTTTGAAAAATCATTCAAAGCCCGCTCATCACTTTCATTCAATTTCATTCCATATTAATTCCAATATCATTCAAATTGACAATTTCATATTTTTTTTCTTACTTTTTGTGTAATATTTTTTAACTATGTTAAGGAAGTTCGCTCGGCCTTTTCCCACTATTTAGCTTTACTTTAAACCTGATTTTTTAGAAAGATCTAAATGTTTTATTTCGATTTTTGATCAGAAAAATGGGGTCACGGTGCTTTTTTTCAGAGCTGTATGAAAATAGGTACTAAAAATTAACGCCTTTTAGCTCTTGCCTTTGAATATTTTTTTTTAACATTAAATCATTGATTTGAAGTTATTATTTTTGGACAAATAAATATTCAGAAAGCAATTGATTTATGTTTTATTTAAAAAGGGAAACCCATTCCACTGATTTATGAAAGAAAGATGGAGTTTTAATGAAGCAAAAGAAAATTATGACATATTTATTCGGTCCTTAATAGAAGTATTTTTCCTTTAATATTATTGGCTACTAATACATGCTTCACAGTAAAGTAAATATAGTTCTACTATTAAACTTTTTCTTACACTCTCAATATAATTTTTTGACATAATGAAGAATATTTTGACGTGAAAAAAGTTTGGGTCACAGTCTTACTTTTTTAGATATTTTGACTCATTTGTTAAAATATAGGGAGGTTATTCACAAAAAATAATTAAATTCCAAAATACATTTTTTTAATATTGGAAATAACAAATTTGTTGGTATATTTGTTCAAGGATATGAGGTAAGGGTTCTTTTACCATATTCATAAGTTTTATTTGCTTTCTATTTCCCCAAAAAAGCAAAGAGTAACATAAAATACTTGCTTTTCGTTCTCTCTGAACACTCTAAAATCGGGAAAGATGCCCCTAAAAAATGGGGAAAGAAATAAGTTTTTGAATTTATACAAATTTTAACATGTTTTGACAACCTAACATACAGGTCTTCCCAAAAACATAGTTTTAATTTCGATTCAAAGTTTTATAACGATTTCAGAAACGCAAATGTTTTTTTAATGGCGGAAAATCCAAAACCTGGTGTGCGGACGTACTTAGATGTGCGTTATGCTTACACTTAGATCAACATGAACATCTACAGGGTCTGATCGGAGTGCTAAATGCAAAGCTACTAACTTAAGGTGTCTGCTCAAAATCGAAAATTGGTAGTGTGCAAAACTGTCAGTATTTAGGTCTAAACGCTCCAAATCTTCAGAAACACTTAAAAATCGTTCAAAACCATCGACATTGCATTCAGAGCGATAAAACCATCTCACGAATTCATTGATTGGTGTAGTATTTAAAGTGCCTGAGTAATTCGTAGTACGTAGAATCGAATAAAAGGGAGGTAATAAATATCGCTAATTTTGTCTTACTAGACGGAAAAAGCGATATTTTGTCTTATCTTCCTTAAAATTCATTCAAAACTCGCCCTCCAACTCATTCAATTTCATTCATAATTCATTCCTCAGTCATTCACTTTGTCAATTTTACGATGTTGTTAACTGTAGTTCTAATAATGATATATTCTTAAATAAGTGTGACATCTAAAATCGGGCGTCGGGCTTACCACTTTGAACAAGATTTTAGCAATAGACGTACGAGTACAGTTAACAACATCATGAAATTGACATTCACCTCAATCAAAACCATTCTAAATCGCTCACTCAGCGCTCCAATCATTCATTTCAATCACTAACTCCAACCATTCAAAAATGCTCAAACCTTTTGAAAAATATAGAATCAATAACGTCATTCAAAATAAATTTTGATAGAGAAAATTGTCGATTTCACTAACATAATTCAAATTTTCAGCGTCTCATAGGTTCTTGAAAAATAGGAAGCTATGTATAGAACTTGTATGCATATCTTATTAAAGGGAGGTAATCAATATCGCCGATTTTGTTCAGCCTGAACAAAATTTGTGATATATGATTACCTCCCATTAATTTCACTCAAAACTCGCTCCACACACTCATTCAATTTCATTCCTTAACCATTAAAAAATCATTCACCTTGTCAATTTCACGATGTTAGTAACTGTAGCCAAAAAACAGAAATGTAACATTTTATAATGCATATTGATCTATCTTTTTTTCTACAGCCTGATTGTAGCTGTAGTTGCGACAATTTGATCACCAACAAACTTTATCTTATTTTGCAGGTTATGCAGGTCAGGCCAGAAAGTGTTGCGATAAACTACGATCCTGTTTTGACAGTCTCAGAAATGATTTACTTCACATTAAGGACGTACACGATGAATCACAGGATATGGAGTCGGCCTGCAGGTAATTAATTTCCCTGTCAAAGATCCCCTGCGTTAAGGATGACAAAACGGTGCAAACACTTTTCCCATTATATACCGCTTTGCACGTTTACTAGCGTGCAAAGCGGAGAATAATTGGAAAACTGTTCGCCCTATTTTGTCATCTTGAACGAAGGGCTTCAGAAGGACGGAAAGCATCTTAAAAGGATTCTTTGTAAAATACGTAACAAATGATTTGATTGAAAGAAAAGAAAAAATGTGTTGCCCGACACTATTTTCCTTGCTACAGGAAAATTACGGGTCCAAAATCGCAATAGGCTAAGCCATTGGAGTTTTATCACCGTGTACATGTATCAACGTACACCGGATATAGCGATTAGTGAGTCGAGGGAAATATCTACGAAGTGGGATCCATGGTTAGTATTTCTTTTATAATTTCTGTGTTTGTTGTGATTTTACTTAGTGAAAAACGAATTTACACCACTGAGGTAGTCGGTTAGGTTTGTCTCTTTGGAAAACATGAAATAATTTGTTTCTGTCATAGAATAAAGGAAAATGAACCGTCTAATCACTGACAATTTTCTTGGCCTTCTGCGAAATCGAATGAAAATGCTCATATTTTACGTAACTGGCCCACGATTTACTTTGCTATACTTTCTTTGTTGTTCAAAGATTTTACATACTAAATTTTACTGCGAGATTATCTTTTGTTTTTTTGAATATTTATATAAGAAAAAATCTACCGGTTTACGGCCTATAGCAGACAATTTCAAATCAGTGTACGAACGATAGAAAAAGTAGTGTAACAATTTAGCTCAAGGGAAGGGTAAAATATCCTTACTTAAACGAGCGCAAAATAAGAAATTATGTATGAAAACGCCTACATGACTCTGTAGTAACATTTTGGCGTTTTCGATTAGGATTCTTTTCTAGTTTTTTGCGAAAAACGAATCGTTAATCATATTGATTAAAAAATATAGATGCTAATCTTTTACAGAAATTTATGAACCTCTTAACATAATTATTCATTACATTGATTGTAAACATATTTTTAGCATGGTTTTCCTAGACAACGGCTAGTCCCGTGCAGCAGGCAACTTCCCGTGAAACCAAGTTGTTTCGTTGAATTCAATTCATAACTGTTTTGGGTTAAGTTTTGCAGAGGTTTGAACTGGGCAGATGACAATTAATTACCTTGTTTCATGACATTAAACTTGATATCTGCAGATCCGTACTATTGATATCTATAATCATTACAAACATCAGGGTTCTACGTTGAATGTTCTTGAATAAATTAATTATCTTAGACAAACGGGAGGATAATTGTATATCTCAGTCGGATAGCAGCTGGAGACTAGGAAAGTATGCAATGGTAATACTGATGATAGAAATAACAGGAATCTATTGTTTAGTACTCCAGTCGCCGCCACATGACTGAAATATATATATAAATCGAGGGTTCAGCGCAAGACTATACTAAGTGTCTATATATTGTATAGACACTTAATACAGTTTTGCGATGAACCCTCGAAATGCGGCGTTAAAACCCGTGTTAAAAATTTGTTAATATATGTTTGAATGGGGTTTACTTTAAAAGTCTTACCGCGGCGGCTGGTGAACCTAACGACAACATCGATGCTGACAACAATTTGACAATGTCTATGCTTCGGATATACCCATGAAGCACGGCCGTGATTTAATTGATTAAAAATCGTATTTCAATTTTTTTATCTAATCATACGACGACGACAACTACGGTACCGACAACAAATGGACAATGCCCATGTTTTGGATATATCCATGAAGCTTGGCCATCTTTATACTGATAAAAGCTATAGGGGCATTCAAAAAAAACACACACACAAATGATTCTCACCGAAAGAATGGTGACTATTTACAATTGAAATTAAAATCATATCTTCAAACTGAGTAAGGGATAAAAGAGCAGTAACAGTACGTCTCGTCTGATCTTGATATCATAATTTTGGAAAGGATGAAAGAGATGCCAGTAATGCCGAGTTTCTTTGCTCTTTAAGTCCAGACAGAGAAAATGACAGCGAGGATCTCGCTGATCCCAATTTATACATATCATACTTGTCTAAAGCCTGTTTAAAAGCACACAATTACCAAGGTTTGACTATAACATTATACTGAAACAGGTATTCATTTGTGGTAAAAATTAAATTAGTCATGACAACTTCATTGGTAAGGGAAAAAGGCTCCATCGAATGTAAAAAAGACAAAAAGATAACTTTATCCACCAAACACGTTAAAGGGGGTGTTCCAAATATATAGTAAAATGTGCCCACGCTTAGATTTTTATGATATTGTGGGTAATTGTAGTACTGGGTATACTGATTGAGGAAATGACTTTTTTTCCAAAATGAGTAAAGAGGGTCGACCATAAAGTACCCGAAAGCACATGTTATCGAATGCAAAGGGGTGTCAGGAAAAAAATCACCTTGCAAGGAAATTTTGAAATCTGTAAAAAGAATTTGTTACTGATTTAAAAGACAATTGGTACCTATATGTTTTTATATAGGTTGGGATCTTATGTCTGTTTTCTCCTAACAGATAACCCAAAAAGTTCTTGAAAAATTCATGAAAATTTGAAAAAAATGAAATAATGTTCTGAGTTAAAAGGTTAAAATTTTTAAGTTGTATCTCTAGTCCAGTTATGAAACTCTTTTAAAATTAAGATACATATGTTCTTAATGTTTACAGAAAGTTTCATTGAAATCCAAAACCGGTAAGTTAGTCGAAATTCTCTTAGTGTAGAAGATAGTGGGTGGGGTAAGATATAGATTTCACCCATCTGATAATCTTAAAGTGTGAATAACTTTTCAGCGGCTGTAGACAGGATGTTCATATTTCATACATGGATCCTTTGTGACAAAGCCTATTTACAAAGATTAATCAAAATCAACTGTCAAGGTCAAGGTTAATTATCAAGGTCATTGTTAAACTTGAGCTTTGGGAACATACTTTGCAAAGTAATGAATGATGATTTTGATTTTCAATTATAGTTTCTTTTAAACAAATGAATTCCAGTTTGTTCCTAACTCAAAGTCATATGTGAAGGTCAATGTCAGATTTTCTTTTAAACAAACTCATTTCAGTTGTGTCCTTACTCAATGTCATGTTTGAAGGTCAATGCCACATATGAGGAGGGTGTTTATGATTTGACACTACGTACTTTCTGTCCTTTAGAAGTTACTTGTTTTACAGGTCCGTTTTAGAAATCAGATTCCTCCCAAGAAAACGCAAGACACTTTTAGCAATAAATCAAAATTTAATCGAACTGTAGGTTATGAAATGAAAAACTTTGGAAGGAAAAACAGTGTGGGAAAAGAAGGAATCTCTTGTTACAAGCATTTTCTTCTTTTTACACAGCAGTGTTTTCCTTTGGGTAATGAAAATGTCGAGTTTTGGGATAGGCAATTTATATATTTGAATTTCTTAAGTTTACAAATGAAGATGAACAATCACTACATTCCTGAAGGACCTGCAACATTCCGGCATTGCTGATACATGTACTAGTCCTTCCTAAAATATACTTGCCTCCCGCCCGAGGGTTATTGTCTTTGCTGACCCCTAGTCTTAATTCAAATAAGAAATACTACTATAACGATAATACAATTTGAAAGAATCTTTTTCCTTCCTAGATCTTAAGGTAAATGTTGTTAGTAAACAAGGGGGAAAGAATAAAACTAAATCTCTCACCTGAGTTTTATTGGTCACTGAAGTGACATTCTGACAAAGATTCGTAAAATTAGCCTAGTTGTTGAGATGTAATTGAAAGAAAAGGGTAAGCTTAGAAATTATTGAAATTGGTATATTGGTTAAAAAGTTGATGATGTTTTCATCCGCCTGGTCAAACAGATTTTTATGCCAATTTCAAGAACAATGTTTGCAACCAGGGTTTCCCAAAGGAATATTCTGGAAAAGTTGCATTGAAATTGGCTTGATGGTTCAGGAGGAAATGTTGTTCAATGATTTAATAGTGAAAAAAAGCCCTGGTCATATTTATGGGCCAATCCGAATTTTGCGAACAATCTTTGAGAAGGGTTACCCAAGGAAGTTCTGGCAAAGTGTCATTGAAATTGCCTTGAGGGTTAAGGAGGAGAAGAAGTTTTAAGAAATTTGGAAGACGGAAGCCACATGATGCATGGCCTGCGACGGACTAGGGATTCTAAAAGCTCCCTTCGGGAATGTTGTGCTCTGGTGAGCAAGAAATCAAGAAACGATACATTTCCCTATTATGTTAAATTATATCTTAATATTACATTTATAATTAAACTAAAAAGTTTAAGAGATATTGTGTAGCCAATTTAGTGAAAGTAAGACGTAAACCTTTGAACTCGAGTTGCGACAAACGACATATTTTCTATTTCTTTCTGATCTAGAACTGTGTTTATTTAATTAAATTCAACCAAATAGTTTATGGTAATTCTTTTAGACATTTGGGACAGAATTAGGACATTGAACCTAAAAGAAACAAAAGATGTTTTAAAAACACTTATGCGCCACAAGAGCAAGCCAATGACCTATTCCTTGTCAATTAACAAGGGCTATATCTCAAAAAAATATGATGAGTAGAGTTACGGTTCTTGTGAACTGTACTTTTCCTCAATAGATGAACAGACCGACAAAGAGTGGTGCAAAACAACAGCAAAATCTCAAATATGTCTCCTAGAGGATATTATCGGACCCTTTTACATTGCCATTCAAATAAAAAAAAACATAATTTATTGTTATAATAATTTGTTTATATACATTTTTTCATAACTGGCCACGATATTTAAAACTGGCCACGATACTTATACTTGGCCAGGTCGATGATATCATAAGGTTATGCATAAACATATTATGGAAATCTTTCATAAACCCTTAAAGAAGTATTGCATCTTCAAAACAAGAGGACCATGATGGTCCTAGATCACTCACCTGAGTCTATTTGATCCCTGGGACATCACATGAATTAAATAGGCGGATTTCAACAACGTGACACTTTCTACATAAGATCAATACAATGAACTGTTTTTAGCCAAGAGCAAGACAGATATGCCTTTTCGCTCTTTGATTCTATGTAAAAAAGGTTGCACCAAGTCCCAAATGTGACCCAAGGGTTTTGATATGAACCAACTTGGTCCATTAGATGATGCTACATACCAAATATGAAAGCTGTCTGCCTTCTTGTTTCAGAAGAGAAGTTTTTTTAAGATTTTCCCTCTTTGATTCTATGTAAAAAGGGTTGCGCCCGGATGGAGCCCAAATATGACCCCAGGGTCTTGATAGGAACAAACTTAGTAGAGGTCCACTAGATGATGCTACATACCAAATATGAAAGCTGTCCACCTTCTTGTTTCAGAAAGGAAGATTTTTGAAGATTTTCATATATTCATATATTGTTGAAGGTAAAGGGAAAGTTAAGGGGGGATTTTATTTATTTGAACAACTTTGGTAGAGCTTGACCCAAGGAACATTCCTGCCAAGTTTCATCAAGATTGGTCCACTGGTTTAGGAGGAGAAGATGTTTAAAGAAATTGTGGACGACGCACAACTGGCGACGGACATTCTATGATCACATTAGTTTACCTTGGGCACTTCGTGCTCAGGTGAGCTAAAAACAAACATAGAATAAACAAAAATGCTAAGCTTTTGTTGTTGTTTTTTTATTTTAGTGAAACCATGTTTGCTGACAATGACCTTGCACATGTAAGACTATCATCAAGTTACCGGATGTGTTAACCTGAGATCATATATCCAACCAAAAATAAACCTTGTATATCTTGAATAGGCCTCCATGTTTGTTTATTTTTGCTAAGTTTGACCTTTTAGGTGAAATTGGACATAGAACTTGAATGTGTATACATACATACTTGGAAGCAATTTTTATTTTTGAGTGTGTAAAAAATTGTCAAACAACAAAGAACTTATCATTTTATGTATTCATTATCTTAATCACTTTTAAAGGCTTTACAGTACATGAAAACAATGCATATGCAATGCATGAATTGATAAGTATAAAGAAATTATAGCATATTAAAATACCGCATCAACGTACCTAAACTTGGATGACCTTGACCTCAGAGATTTCAGATCTCAAGTGATTTGATTCATTATGATGTCACATATGAGTAGTGTATTTAGAAAAAGATTGAAGTAATTGGCAAATATCATTTTTTATGATGTGCAGACAGATAGGCAAATATCTAAGAGACAGACAGACAGACAGACAGACAGATAGATAGCCAGTCACTAGCACTCAATATTTTTCTTATTCTTTTCAACTCAGGAAAATAAGAAACAAATTCTGTAAAACTTACTGTAAGATACTATTGAAATTTTTGCAAGGATTAAAGAAAATCAAGTAAAATATATTTTTCATCTTACCCCACCCACTTTTTCAAGATTGGGGTAAAGCAAGGGCTGTTATTTGACCAGTTTAGTGATACAAAAAATACATCTTATGCAGTAGATGCCTTTGCTAGTAATTATTTGCAAATTTATATAAAGATTAATGCATAGACATTTAAATAATGTCATTTCAGGACATAATACAAGATTTTGGATAAATTTTGAAACTAGAGATATGTATTAATAAGCATAGAAAATAATGTTACCGGCTTTCAATCTTCTTTAAATTTTCATACAAGAAAGAAGGATAGTAGAGCTTATTTTTTGAAGAGTAACTAAACTGGACTAGCATCAGAAGGTACTAATCTATGCGCTCAAAATTTATATTTACCTCAATTTTTTTTAAAAAAATAAGCAATTTTTATATTCAAGAGTATAAAAATTCGTCAAACAACGTAAAACTTGCCATTTATGTATACATTATCTTTATAATTACTTTAAACCTTACAGTACATAAAAAACATTCAAAAAATGATAAGTATAAAGAAATTATAGCATATTAAATTACCCCACCCACTTACCTCAACATGGATTAAGACAAGGGGCTGTAATTTGACCTCTTTTTGAGATATTGACAAATGAAGGTTTGTTCTGTAGTACATTTAATGTGAGGTATGTATTTGCAAATTTTTATGAAAATCCGTGCGTGGGCACTTTTGGAACACCTCCTTTAGCGCTAGACAATCCATTTAAGAAACATCTTTTCTTGCTATAGGCCGTCCACTATTAACGGGAGATTTGCTATACGACGTACACCATCTCCCTATAGGCCGTACACCGGGAGAAAAAAACAACATGTGAATTTATCGGTATATTCACTTCGTACAAAAGGCAGGAGTGTTTCTAGTGATTTTCTGTGTTATGTTAGGCAATTTATCATGGGTTTTAGTATGAGAAACTCTAAAAATTCAGTCAAAACAGTATTTACGCGATGGACAAACGGAAATCATCGGTGATTAGGGGTGTATTTTTTTTTAATTGTAGCCGCTTATGGATGCTAACCAATCATTTGATACGGGTTGATAGCTACATGATTATATCAGTAACGCCTGTCTTGTATGCTTACAGGAAAGTTTTACGTGATTTAACAAAATATAGAGAAAAAAGCTCACCTTGTACAACACCCCGTGACATTTCCCTCGACTCACTAATCGCTATATCTCTTTATTTTATTTATTTGATATATGGCCACCGGCCTTTACAATCATACATTCACCAATACAATTACATAACATTCGAGGCGTAACCAGTGAGATTTATGTAATATCATATGAAGGAAAAGCTACTATAGAAGTCATGACCTACTATACATCAATCTATAACTTCATTTGATAATTGTAATACTTCACTTCGCTTTTCATAAGCATAATACAAATACATTGCTAAATTTCGAACGTCAAAGACGTTTTTCTTATTTACTAAAATATTGAATTTATTTATTGACGGGTAAGTAAAAAATGACTTCCTAATAAACTTTTCCCTGATAGTATCATATTGAGGACATACTAGTAGAAAATGATATGAATCTTCGACTACATTTTTGCAATGATAACATAGCCTGTCATCATACTCTACTCCTTGATGTCGACCCTTCTCGACCGCAAGGAGTAGAGAAGATGTTCTGAAATAAGAAATTGCTTTTCTGAATTTCCTTATCTTTACATTCTCCAAATAAAATTCTGTCTCAAAGGTAGTTTTAAACCCACTATAGAATTTAAGTTTGGAAAGAGTTGCACAATTAGTTCTCCATATCTGCTGATGCTGATCTTTTAGTCTCTGCACATATTGAGAAATAAATTGTTTTTCGTTTTGAACTGACTGGTTTTCCCATATATATTGAAACCCGTTTATACATAAATGTTCTCTGATTTTTGAAACCCATTTGATATAACCTCGTGAATCAAATAATTTCAACATTGCATAACATTTCTTTACATATCTGTGTTCCGACATAGATAAAATTTTTAACCAGTATTTTATTACTTTTTTGCAAGAGATGATTTGCATCGGAAATCGCCCACAATCACCAAGTACAGCTTCATCTGGTGCATTTGGTGGAACACACATAAATCTTTTGCAAGCATATTTCTGTATTCTCTCTATACTATTGATTGATTGTAAACCCCAAATCTCACAACCATATAGTAAAATAGGTGCAATTTTTGAATCAAAGATTTTAAAGAATATTTTACTATTTAGAGGCATAAACTGGTTTAAAGAAGAAAGAACATTTCCAAGAGCACGCTTTGCTTTCAGTGAATTTGCATCTGCCATTTTATATAAGGATAACGAGGACGTGAAGTTCACGCCAACATAAGAAAAGCTGTTAACACATTCGATACATTGATTTGCATAATGCCATTTTTCATTAATTGATAGTGTGCCACCTCTTCTAAAAACGACTATCTTAGTTTTTTCAATATTTACTGTTAAATTCCATTCACTGCAAAAAGTGTAAAGAATATTGAGTTGTTTTTGTAACCCAGATTTTGTATCGGCAATAAGACCAACATCATCTGCGAACATTAATAAAAAAATTTCCTCAATATCTGGATGCCTTTTATACCACTTTTAGCTATCATATTATGTAATTCATTGATAAAAATAATGAAAAGAATAGAACTCATCGAACAACCTTGCCTTAAACCGACCGGACATAATATAGAATCACTTAATTCGCTTCCGTTGCGGATGACTGTTTTGACGGTGGAGTAAATAGACTTAATAGCTCCTAGTAGTTTACCATTTATTCCTCTAAGTGATAAAGCATAGAATAACTTATCTCTGTCTACAGAGTCAAACGCCTTTTTAAAATCTATAAATGCTACATAGAGTTTTTTACGTTTGATAGATAGATGTTTACTAATGATGGCATTTAATACAAAAACATTATCAATTGCTGAATATCCTGACCTAAAACCTGCTTGAGATTCTGACAAAAGTTCGTATAAGTCTGCATAAGATGTTAAACGTTTATTAATAATGTGAATATAAATTTTGCTAAAAACGTCGATGAGCGAAATACCCCTGTAATTGTCTGGGTCATTTATGTTTCCCTTTTTGTGGATCGGTATTGTGACCGAAGTGGACCATTGTGTAGGGTAGACACCTTTATTAAATAACCTGTTATACAGTTTCCGTAAAAATGGGAAAATATAATCAATGCTATGCTTAAAATGTTCAACTGTTAGTAATCCCGATGTCGCCTTAGAAGCATCAAGCGCTTTTACAGCTGAAAGTATTTCTTCGTCGGTAATGGGCGAATTTAATAGATCATGCCTAATACCATCATCTTGTTCGTTTGCACCAATAACATTAATTCCCAAATGGTTAGAATGATTATTTTCCGCAGCGGATTCATAATGTGTAGAAAATAAATTATTAAAGAACTCGTGCCATTGATCTGTTGATACTTTAGGTACGATGTTCACTTTGGAACTGATTTTCTTCAAATTACTCCAAAAATCCTTTGAATTATTAACAACATTTTCTAAATTTTGAGTTTGTTTCATGTAATATTTGGCTTTCTTTGTTTTACATAACGTTCTGAAACTATTTTTTACATTAAGATATTTATCTAATGCTTCTGATGTTTTCCTATGTCTAAAGTTTCTCAAGCTTTTATTTACTTGTTTATTTAACATTTTACAATCTATGTCAAACCAAGTATTACTTTTACGACATTGATTTCTGGCGGGCATTATTTTCTTTTGTGCGTGACTGCTTTCAACACTAAGTTTATTCACAAAAGACTCGACAATGTCGGAAACGTCTGTATCCTCAGAATCAAGCATATTATTTAATTCATCAAATTTTCCTTCAAGAACGGCATTTTGTATGTTAATTTTATATTGATTGATAGTATCGGTATTAAAATCATATTTTAAAATTGGACCGTCAGAGTTTAGAGTGTTATAACAACGATTATGTATGCACTTAATAGTCAATGCTATTGGTAGATGATCACTTTCACTGCGAACAAGTACTTCAAAATTTTCAATGAAATCCGCAAATTGATAGGAAACAATAAAATAATCTATGACACTGCAGCCCTGTTTTGCTATAAACGTATACTGCGCATTATTATTCTTATCACCTATTCTCCCGTTTACTATGTACATCCCACGTGCTTTACAAAAATTAATTAATTGCCGACCAAAGTGATTAACAACTTGATCATTTGACACTCTTTTTGGTAATGTTATTTCAGGAAACAGGCCTTCAAATTTATAATTAATACAATCGTTATTTGAATTTTCAATTTGGTCATTCTCAACTCCAGTTCTACTATTAAAGTCGCCGGTAAAAATGAAGTTGAAGTCAGACAGTATTACACTCATATTGTCAAGTAATTGTTCAATAATTTGAATGCCTTTATTGTCATGGTTAGTATAAAAAGTAGAGCCATCCGGTGGAATGTAAGCACAAACAAATATGGTATCCTTATCCGTGTTAAATAGAGTTTTGTCGATTTGTAAAACAACTCCGCAAGTAAATGAATGTTGAATTTGTTTGACAAATGACAAAACACTATCTCTGACAAACACGCAAACGCCTCCCATACTCCTACCATATCTAGCCCTCCTCTTACTTGGGCACATAAAACATGAATAACCACTCAATATTGTACTAATACTAATTGGATCGCTTTCCCAGGTTTCGACTATTCCAACTATATGAAATTCAGAGAGAAATGATTTCAAGTCTGAATTTTCTTTAATTTTATATAGACCACTTATGTTATATGAAATAATTTTCAGAGCTTGAGCTACAAAATTTGCATGGCTTCGGCCACAACCCTATACATTCGTACTAAGTACTGGTTCGGTATTGTAAACAACGTCTTCATTTGATATTAAACCTCCGTCTTGATCTCTAACTGCTGGTTGCTGATCCATTGGTGAACCAGCGTTATCTGTTGTACGCCTACCACGAACGAAAATTCTACCACTATGCGTATCATTTCTATTCTCACGCCTATATAGGACCCCATTTCTAAAATAAGCGGATATACCTTGTCTACTTAATGTATTAAGTTTAGCTCTTTGATAACCAGTTAATTCACCGGAAATTTTAATGCCTGCGCCTCTCAAACGATCTCTTACTTTGAATAATTCTAACTTAAGACCAAATTCTCTGAATTTGACGAGTATCATCCTATTTCGGTTTTCGGAATATGAGCCTATTCTACCGATCTCCATTATGTCATTCTCATTAAATGGAGATTCATCAAATGCTACTTTATGCACATGAGCTACATATTTGTCTAAAGTGACTTCTGCTGATTCTTGCTTATCGTCTGGCACTCCGAAAATTCTCAAAGAATTCTTAACAGATTCAACTTCTAATGCTTCTAACCGTTTATTGACATCATGCACCTCACTTTCTTCTTTGTCGCGTGTATGCGCAAGTGCATTTACATCCATTTGCATTATGTTTTGTTCCTTATATCCGGTGTACGTTGATACACGGTGTTTATTGTTATTTTCTTTAAGGATATTTAAAGGGTTTTTTTTACATCTTAACATCTTTACTTACTTAAATCTTCTATTATACCTTGCAAAAAACCCCTTCATCCGTCAGTTAACTCACAACTAGCTTCAAACATATGAAAATGACGGTATTTTTGTGTTGTATATTGTACAGTCAAAATTATTCACACCGACTTTCGCTTAATAAATAATGTAAAGTAATAATAAAATAGAACTCGGGAATTAGATCATCGTTCTTGGTTAAGCTTTGCATAAATGATATACAATTTATTTTATTTATTTATTCACTTATTTAGATTTTTAAGGGAGGGGAAAATAGGCAAAATATTACAGAAAAGTAATTGAAATTCATTTAAATATTTAAGCAAAGGTCAATGATTTTTCAGCGTAAATGGTACGTGAATCCATGCTATCTCCCGCTTAATTCCCGGATTTGGTTTTGAATAAGTCAAAACGACCCGAAAACGTACATATCAATACAAACAATATATTATTTGATACAGCCAGGTCCTACCTCAGCTAGATGACGTCACAAGATGTGTTGATAACGAGGCGAGTCGATGTCACGTGTCCGTCAGTAGATCTAGCATCAGGACGCCGTTTTACGAGAGCATCAATGAGCTGTACGATATATATCACGAGGCGTGTACTCCTACGACGACGACTACGACTTCGACGACAATAACAACAACAACAACAACAAAAACAGAAACAACAACGACAACATCCACTTCAGCAACTACTACTGGTGGGTATATAGACAATGTTTAGTCTGTAAAGTTAACATCATAGGGAAATTGATCAAAGGAATGATTTTCAACTGATTTTGAAATAAATTTGAATTAGTTCGTTGAGTGAGTGTTAAATGAAATTAAAGAGAGATAAATCAAAAGCGCTAATTCTATTCAGGATGAACAAAATAAGCGCGTTTTATTACCTCCCTTTAAGAATATACAAGTTCTTAAAATAGCAACTCTTCTTCTTCAAGAACCAGTCAAACACTTATAATTTCAATATGTCAGAGAAATCGCGATGTTTCTAGCTTTCTCTATTTTAAATTTAGTAGTCATCGATCTTATCCTTTATAGAGATTTTGGAGCGTTTATGAATGGTTTGAGTGAGTGTTTGTAATGAATGAACTGAGCACTGATTGAGCGGTTTAGATTGGTTTTGATTGAGATTAATGTCAATTCCATGATGTTACTAAATAACGAGTTTACTAACTGCATACGTCTGATCTGACTGAACCTGGCATGTGATGACATTCCATGAAAATATTGGACATTTGAATTTATCAATATTTGATTACGGAAACTCGTAAATGAATTGTTTCTGTAGATATTACTGATAGTTAATATTTCAATACAAAACGCATCTTGCGGTACAGTTTGGAACATCGTGACATTGACTTGGTACTGGTTAGAGACCAATTCTCGCCATGTAATAGTTCTCGCCAACTGCATATTTTCACAGTAAAGACGCAATATTCATTCACAATGAAATTATTTTCTGATTAAAAGAAGTTCTTGTCAACATAATTTGTAATTTAGAAGGGTGTCCTTTCCGTCTTCACCGAGAAAAAGGGGTGATGGGGAGAACTGGTACTTGGCGAGAATTGGTCTCCAACCAGTAAATGTTTTATAATGATTTTGAAACGAAATTGAATGAGTGTGATGTGTGAGTTTTAAGTGAAAATAAAGGGAAGCAATCCAATAGCGCTAATTTTGTCCATTTCAGAAATAAAATATGCATATAGATTCTGTAAATAGATTTTTTCTAGGAGACGCTTATGAGGTCAATAATGTCAGCGAAATCACATTTTTTCCCTAAATATATTTATATTGAACGAACTTGTTGGTTTTTTTTCTGTTTGGTGAGTTTGGAAAGTTTTTGAATGGTTTGAATTAGTGCTTGGAACGAACGAATGGAGCGATAAGCGAACGATCTGGAATAGTTTTGATCGAGATAATTGTCAATTCCACGTTGTAATTAACTGTAGAACCAGACTTGCTTTCAGGATGAAAACGTTGGCGACACCTTTAAAGAATAATACCCCACTTTTCACATGAAAAGCTGGGTACCATTCAAAGTCATTCGCAAACGTGTATGCATACTGAACACAAAAGGCTGTGTTAAATATGTGACCTGTATTCCTAAGAGGGGTCATCAGAAACTATTGAAGATATATTTTCGAAAAGTTATTGAACCCAGTATAGAACAGGTACATGATTATTTTAGATTCTGTTATTTTTAAATTTAAAACAAACAAAAAATAAATCGATCGTGCTCTACCTTTTTAGGCGGCAAAAACGGATCAATTGTTGCAAATTATACAGATAATAACATCGTGAAATAGACAATGGGAATGTTTTTGGAAGGATTGAGGAATTCAATTAATGTGCGGTCAATGAGTTTGAGTGAAATTAAGGGGAGGTTAATTTGTTCAGGAGAACCAAAATAGGGATATTTATTTCTTTCCTGTGAAAAAATATCAAAACAAGTTTAAAAAAACCTTCACAATTCTTCAAGGACCAATCAGACTTTTGTAAAACTGAATTAAGTCCGTGAAATCGTGATTTGTTCCTAGCTATACTTATTTTTAATTCAGTTGTCGATCCTATTTTTTTATAGTGATTTTAGAGTATTTCTGGGTGGTTTGAAAGAGCGTTAGGAATGAACGAATGGAGCGTCGAGTTAGGGGTTTAGAACGTTTTGGGTTTTTTTTCGAAGTGAGTGTCGATTTCACGATGTTTCTTACTGCACGTGTATATGCTGGTCAGCCTGCACAGTCTGACGCCTGCGGTTGGTTAAGAATTCGTTCTCCACTTTAAACATGCGTGTTCACGAGGTATTTTTTCTCATACGCATCGTTTTTTTCACCTTGAGCGAAGTACAGCCCTTCGTTCAGGATGAAAACGTTAGCGAAGCGCTTTCGAAATGATACCCCGCTTTGCACGTATGTGCACGTGCAAAGCGGGGTATCATCTCAAAGCGCTAGCGCAACGTTTTTACATCCTGTTCACAGAGCAGGTTTGGAACGTAGTACAGCCCTGCGTTCAGGATGACAAACGCTGTAAACTGTTTCCCAATTATATCCTACTTTGCACTGAAGTACACATGCAAAGCAGGGTAAAATTGACAAACAGTTTACACCGTTCCATCACCCTGAACGCAGGACAGGCAACAGATCTCAGTTTTTCACATTTTTAGCAACTGCTGCTCAAAGTACAGAAGATTTTACGTCACACCAACATAGAAGCACGACACTCGCAATAGGTAATACGTGATACATTATGCACTCGTAGATATAAAAAGAAATAGTGCGAAAGATGCATTCGTTTTGCACCATAGAATTAGAAAGTCTTTTGCGACTTAAGACATTTTATAATATGACCTACGTCGCAGGAGTGAGATAAACGCATTGAATATTTTTTATATTACACGGGTGTTATTACACTAGTGGAAAAACTATGCAAATGAGCTAAGAACGTTAAGCAACGTTATATTTCCTTTGTGAAAATGACGTCAAAATGCATTTGTTGACGTCATTTCGCAAATGGCGTAATATATTTCGCGGGCTTACTTAAATCCAAATTTTCCGAATTTACTCGATTTATCACAAAAATTTAGAACATATCATAAATAGATAATCAAATTTGTGCTCATAGAAAAACGATTAATTTAAACTCGACATCTAAAACGGAAAAAACCTCGACAAAGCCTCGTTTTTATCTGTTTATAGATGCCTATTCAATGACCACTCATTCAATATCCACTAAAAACAATTTATCATTGATTAGATTGTAAAGCAATGAATCCAAGGTTTTTTTTAACCACTAAACCAGCTATGGTGGACACGTGACTTTTGGCGGGATATATGCCGTCTATACTCCAAAAAAAAAAAACAAAATAGTTCGCATAATTTCAGCAAAATGCAAATTCAACTGACGCTTTTTAAATTAAAAAAACAGAGTGTAAATTATTCAAATTATTCTTTAAAGTTCCCATTTTACTTAATTATTCTTTATCTAACAATCATACCAACTGATTCCCTGTGTATCAATACAACTTAGGACATCACGTTGTATAATCCAAAAATAGCATCAATCCACGCGGATAAACCCCTATATAGCATATACGTACAAACTGACCAAAAATGAGACATAAATGTTTGTTTCAATTATTTTACTAAATATTTATAGTGATTAAAGAAGAAACAAATCAGAAAAAAACACACAAAAAAAATGAACAGCCTTTACGTTCTAACAAGAAAAAAAAATGGTGGAATCCTCGGAAGTTGAACCCGGGACGCCAGCGTGAGAGGCGAGCATGTTACAGTTAACAACATCGTGAAATTGACAATATGAATGATTATGGAATGATATCGGAATGAAATTGAATGAATGTGTTGAGCGAATTTTGAGTGAAATGAAAGGGAGGTAATCCAATATTGCTAATTTTGTTCAAGATGAACAAAATTAGCGATATTAATTACCTCCCTTTAATACAATATATGTACTCTTATGTTTGTACGTATGCGTGTACCAATCAGACACTTGAAAGTCCACACCAGGTAATAAAAACGTAGAAAAAATAGATCGATTTGAATTTATTGCTGAAAGTTTTTAACGATTTTTAAATGTTTCCTAATGTTTTCGGAGCGTTTCTGATCGAGTTGAGTGAGTGTTTGGAATGAATGAATGGAGCGCTGAGAGAGCGATTTAAAATGGTTTTGATCGCAGTGGGTGTCAATTTCACGATGTTGTTAATTGTAACCACTGGACCACCGGAAATGTTCAATGGCAAAGCTGTTATTTGTTTCTATAAAGTTTAAGATACGATCGAATTTCCTAGCAGAGAACTATGCCACTCGATTTTCATTGTAAGTGTTCAAATTAAAATTCACATTACTCAGTATAGAAAAATCAATAAACATTAGCTAAAAATTTCTAAAACATGCAAAAAATGACCTTAATCTTTTCGAAGCGAGAACTTTTAAGGCACAACTCGGGTGATTCCGTGACCTACATCTAACAACGCGACCCTAGATAGACTCGCCAAAATAAGGGGCTAATGACTTACATTTAAGAAACGGGGGTTCAAAAACATCTTCGCTCATTAATAAATTTCAAGAAAAATAAATAATTAAAAATATCAAGCGGATAAGTGTCTATGAGCACGAAATGTCACTACCTTCTCCAACTGGCTCTAGAAACGAATTTTCCTACAACCTGTAACCCATCAATCTGGAAGAATCAAGTTGGATTTAAATTTAATAATAGCTCTAAGAATAACCATTTGTGCGAAGGTATTAATCTACATGTATTTTGTGTTTTTAAAAAGTAAAGCCCAAAAAATTATAAAGAATGCGTCTACTTACGTTCTTAAAACGTATACGTTGTCAAAATATTGTCAAACAGTTCGTCGTTTAATCGGGAGGCAGCTGGTGAGACGGATAAAATGGGATTGTACTGGCGTGATAATTAAAAACAGAAAAAAACATGAGTAAGAATGCAACCCGGCGCGCTATAACTACAATTCTTTTGAAAATGGTGTTAAACTTCCTTCATACAAATTAATCTTTACAAATGTTTCATGTATCAGGTGCTCCTGAACAAACGACATACCCAGGAGGAAATATCATTACTCCCGGAGAAGATTTACGAAGCAATGTTACGTCACTTCCGGAAAACAATGACGACACAATCATCCTTGCCACATCAATAGTTGGGACATCTTTGGTAGTTTTGGCGATAGTTTTAGTGACTGTGTTTTGTATTTGGCGAAAAAGAAACCCAGGGTAACTACACTTATTTTCTTGTCAGATTAACATATCTGATTTTTTTACAGTAAATATTAATATAATGAAATTTAACATAATTCCGACCAAAATCCTTCTAAGTCGTTCACTCAGCGTTTTATGAATTTTTCTAATCTTAACACTAACTCAAATCAATCAAAAACGCCCCGAAATCGTTCAAAACGTTATAAAATCGATCAACATTTCATTCAAATCGACCAAATCATTGCATGATTTTATTTGATAGTGCTTATTAAAAGCAACTGATTAGTTCCTAAAGACGCACAAAAAGAAAATGAGATAGATTCTTTTAAAGGGATGTAATAAAATATCGCCATTTTGGCGAAAGAGTTCATAATAATTACCTACTTTAATTTTAATCAAAACTCTCTCTTCACAGTCATTTATTTTGGATTCCACATTATTCCATAATTATCCACCTTATCAATTTCATGATTGCATACTGTTGAATGGTAAAATATGTAATATTTCAATCCAAATGTGAAAGCGATGCGAATTTCTTTTTTCAACTTAAAGCCCCCGTCTGCGTTTAGAGTAAAAAATAATCGCTATTTCTTGAGCATTCTTTAACCAATTAGTCTTGGTTTAGTCTTATGAAAGATGAGTTACATAATAATTTGCCGGAAGATAAACGTTTTCCGTTTGTTAGGTTCTTTATTAAATTATGGATATTACGGAATGTTATTTTGCACTATCATTACATAAAAGGTATTCGAACCTATTAGAGATGTTTGACTTGCTTCTTTGTTGACATTCTACTAGAAAACATTACAAGTAAATAATGATTATGTTATCTACATTTAGCCCTTATGGATCTGACACCTCGGCCGCCTCAAGGAAAGGATTTATCTGGCGCTGGTTACATACCTCTAAGCCTGACAACCAATATACTGACTCGGAAATATATACGGAAATAGACGAAGCTTTTGTGAGTACAAAATGAGTTTATTTCGTACAAGACACGTTATTGTTTACAATGAGGTCTCACGTAAAGGGCCGAATTAATCTATAAACATAATCATTCTCGGTTGTATAATTTTGATTTGGTATCCTTCAGCTTGTGCACAAATAAAGACACAAACATCTCCCTAATTTGATATATATAATTTTAAAAGGAAACTAACAAAATAAAAGGCAAAAATGTTGATAATTGTGATTCCTTTCCATTTTTCATTAACATCAGAATTCATAATTTCAAATCAACCACTGTTCACCATAGAATGTTGATAACATATCTGCATAAGAATGATTTTTTTTAATCTAATTGGGGTATTGAACGTCAGGACATATCACACGAATCACCACCTGAGCAAATCAAAGTACTGAAAGTACTGATAAGTTGGAATGCGTTCGAGAGACGGTGACCTCAAGCTACTTACGAAGCTGACGCCTCCCGCCCACCACAGGTGATCACATAATACGTCTCGTTTTTTGACGGTCGTATATAAATCAATGTATTTCAACAACGAGAGACGCTTAAACCTCTGAATCGCAGAGGCCTAAACCTGATGAAAGAAAAATGATAACAAGAGGGCAAGAAACCGCTCACCTGAATTCGATTGGTCCAATGGATCTTATCCGAGAAATTGTCTGGCTAAGATTCATTCAAATTTGCCTAATTGTTGAAGAGAAGACATAATTCGAATTATAAACAGTCATAAAAGACCCTGTCAACCGATTCATTACAGAGGAGACTCAAAATTAGTCCTACCCTACCCCTACCCTACCCACGTCCATATTTATGGGCTAATGACAATTTTGCCAACAATATTTGAAGTGGGTCATCAAAGGAACATTCTTGTAAAGTTTTATTGAAATCTGCTCAGTGGTTCAGGAGTAGATGTCGTTCAAAGATTTTAGGCTCAAAATAAGCCCCGCTCTGCCATACCCATATTTAGTGGCCAATTAGAATATAGCGACAATTTTGAAGAGGGTCACATTCTGGCAAAATTTCATTGAAATTGGCCCAGCGGTTTAGGAGAAGAAAAAGTCTAAAGAAAGTTGACGACGAACGACGGAGTCAGGGCGATCCTAAAAGCTCCCCTTGAGCACTTTGTGCTCAGGTGAGCTAAAAAAGAAGAAAATGATACGGACCATACAGCCGACTAATGGACGCACAGGGGAACACTTATACACTCAAAACAGTTTTTTTTTTTATTTTTTCGAATGACTTCTGCTCCATTTGAGTTATCAATTACATTTTTAATTAGAAGTGTCACATAGTAGACCTCAACAAGTGATTTGTCCATGATGAAATGATATTTTCGCAGGGAAGTCTTTTACTTCATGAGTTGGAATCTCAAGACAATTTTTGGACGAAGTTCAATTATGATTTCGACCTTTGAGACTCCAAAATTGGGCACTTTCTCGGGTCATTGACAAGTTTTATGATTTGGGTCAATAGGTTGTTCAGTTAGAGTGGAAATTGTTAACTGTTTAAATTTACTGATGACCGTGACATGTATGACCCCGAAACAATGGGGCATTTCTTTGGGTCATGGGTAATATTTGTGTAAAGTTTCGTTATTCAGGTCAATTGCTTCTCCGTCTATCTAGCGGAAAGCAAAAGGTCAATGGACTGAGAGACTAAGAATGTGAAGAAAACAAGTTTAACTAGTTGGTTTGTTTCAAATGGCAAATTGTCTTGGTGATAAATGCAATTGGGCAAAGATATTCATAATTCAATTAAAGATATGGTGCCAAGGGTTTATGTGGACGAGTATTGGGTTTTTACAATGAAACATTCATGTAGATAACTGCAATATGACGAAAAAAAACGACAATATGTTGCAAAAAAGATTTATTTACTTTAAAAGTGAATCATCACTTTAAGGAAAGATTTTTATTTCTTTGCTTAGACAGAAATTTACAATATAACACCTTGTCAAAACAAGGTCGTTCAGAAGGAGAGACCATACCTTTAAAAGAAGCTATAACATAATTCTACGAAAAACAGGTCGCGACCTTACCAAAAAGGAGATCACGTGATTGGCTAGTGCTATTGTCAATTGCTGACCTCATTGGACTTGACTTATCACATGATTTCCAAATATAGTAATACAAACATGTGATACTAATATTTTCGTACGCGATTTTCAATAAATATCGTTTAAAACATAAATTAGCGTGTTAATGATATACGTGAAGTGATAGTTGGGTAATTGTACAGCATTATTACTTTTTGATGAAATAAACTGTATGTCTTTGTCAAGTTGAGATTTACAAAATAGGCCGAAGTGCATTCACATCCTGTTCACGTGATATGTGTTCTCAAGAAACCCGAAATGAAATTATCTTGTGTTCATTTTGCGGTTTTGTTAAATCTAAGTTGGAACTGCTCCGCATTCCAACTTAAAAATGAACAAGGACAGTTTATTCATTTTGTAAAAACATTCCGTTAAACGGAACGTATTTGATCCGCATGAGAGAATTTGCTTGTGGAAGTTACGCTATTATCATAAGGGGTACAAAAAAGCTGCAGTTGTCTTTTTCTTTTTTTTTTTTTTTTTTTTTTTCTATTTTTTCCGATTAACAACTAATGCGCGTTTTAGATCAATTATTCAATCGTAAAGTAAATACCAAAGTTACACTATTCATGTATCTTTATTACAGATGGATGCTGTATATAAAGTATCTGGTGATCAACCACCCAGACTGCGAGACAGAAATCTTACAACAGCTCAAATAAACATTTGTTATGGAACTGGTAAAGATGACATCATATCATCAAACAGAGAATCTGTCACAAAACAGGACGTGTCCGAGTACGAAATCCCATTACCTTCATCACCACGTGACTCTCAGACAGGAAATGACGTTTTCTTCACTTCATCGGTTAGACAGGGCGCGCCTAGTATCATTACACAACAAAGTGGATATCAAAATATCACTAAGGGAGTTAACTCTAACGCGATACTTGTGCTACCAAGTAAAAACAGTTTTTTGATGAGTCGCCCCGCTTTTACTGTAGTTAATCATTCGGTAAGTCCTGAGTATGTTCAAATTGAAGCGAGATTACCTCAAGAAAACATTTACACGGAACCTAACGAAGTAGACAATGTTTATGATAAAACGACGCGATTTGGTGTTGAACAAAGACCTGTTAATGCATCACATAACGTTTATGATACAACTCGTGCCTTACGAAGAACGACTGACGTTGAAAACGCAGGAGTGACTAAAAGAAAACAAAACAAATATGACCACCAAGAGATGCGGAATAATCAACCGAGTCCAAATTACATCTACGAAAATCCTTGTCTTGAATATTGAGGATTTTTTTTTTATTATTTTATGAGGTCTTAAGTTCTTTTAAACACTTTTGTTGTGAAAATGCGACGGATGTGTTACCTTCATGTACCTATAGTTCCCTGTCGTTTCTCGCACCAGTACAAAAACATTTCGGTCGAGCCATACACTGCCCACCCAAATTAGTCGCAGCATTCACGTGAGAAAAATGAGTTGCTCAGAATGACTTTTGTCAAATATTGGATGAGAATAAACCGATCTGGTGATTGGACTCAAAATCTAATAATTGAGATCTAGATCCAGCCTGCGTTCAGGATGACGAAACGGTGTAAACTGTTTGCAAATTACACCCCACTTTGTACGTACATTTGCGTAATTTGCAAAAAGTTTTCACCGTTTAGTCACCCTGAACATTAGACAAATTGTCTTCTGAGCGTACTGACATTTGCTGAATTCATTTCGCACTAGTTATTGTATTATGAGGAGAAACGAATTAGGCTTACCGAAATGGCTTTAATATGTTTTTTTCCTCTCAGAGAAGGAATTCCCCATCACTTCCGTGACGTAATGGAATTCTGACCTTCATTCAGGATAACTATACGCGGCAAACTGTTTGTAAATCATACAACGCTTAACGGCGTATACTTCACAAACAGTTTACAGCGTTTCGCCATCCCGAATGCAAGGCTGGTCTCACAACCAGCCTTGCATTCAGGAGAGCAGAGCGCCCGCTACGTTAGCAGGAGCGCTTTCCTGCTTTCCTATCCTGAGTGCGCTTTGAATGCATTCGATAATCGGCTAGCAACTTCAAGAGGTGACTAGCATAGCAAACAAAAAATGGCGGATGACTTGATCATTATTGACTTTCACAAAAATCTCGTGATTTTCAGTTTTTAAAATTAAAATCTATGAATTTCGACCGTCAGGGGGGGTCCTGAGTAACGGGTTGTTGCATTTAAGGTTAAGGTAAATCAGCTTTTTAATCACTTTTATAGATCGCTGACAATGTAAACTTGAAATATTACACAATCGGTGGACTAGCTGAAGCTACACGGTTTTGTAATCAAACGGTGAAATGTGTTCACTATTGCTTTGCGCGATTTGGAAGAGCCCAAAATATTGAAAGGGTAAACTCGTCTTACAGCGTCACGGCTAAGCCACGCCCTGCCAGGTGAATAATAACGCAGAATAACTCAACTTAATGGCGGGATTTATGCATAAAAGATATTTTTTACTTTATTGCATAAATTAAAAAAAAGCGTTTGTGATGGAATTGGAGGGATGACGTTTTCAGACGAACCATTTTTGTTGCCTAGCGACTGGTCATTTTTGGAAAGCGCTTGCGGAGCGTTCAAGATAGACTGCTCCCTCTTTCGTATCCTGAACTTAGAACAGATCTCCGATATATCATCGGGCAATATGCTCAAAATATAAAACAAAAAGAAAGTGTTTAGTTAGCTACTTAAATATAAAATCGTTTATTTAACAATACTTTCATTTCAAGTAAGATAATTTCATGTCATATGATTTTCTATTGGTTCATGTTATTTTATTTATTTGTTTATTTTTTTGTCAATGGTTTTGGCATTATTGTGTGGAAGAGTATCTTTCAAATGTTTGTTTGTTAATTTGTTTATCGTTTCGATAAAATAATCCTGTCTATATTTGCGTTGTTTGTCACATTATCTTTTTTTTATATTTATGACCCAACACGCGAAAATGAACCATTTGGGTAGTGCGTAAAGTGTCGAGCCTAGTCCGACTGCGCGTTTTGCGCAGACTGACTAGGGTCGAAACTTTCCACACTTTGCTTGTTTTCTGAATCTAGAATGATCAATCTACATTCCCGTGAAATAATTTTTGAAATACTACCTCTGGTTGATCTTTGCTGGACCCAATCTTTTTTTTAAATATTTATTTTACAAAGTTCCTAGATGGTCCCTTTTCGCGTGACGGGTCACATTTTTCACCGTCTCGTCATGTTGCTGTAGTGTTTTTGAGGTGCTGATGATGTACGTGCAATCACGTCGATAGCTAAGTGCAAAGCTGTTGTAAGTGCCTATATATTTAAAGGCACTTACAACAGCTTTGCACTGACCCATCAATGTTTATGATGTTATTATAACCCATCGACGACATACATTGTTCGCTGTCATTATGTTTGTAATTAGATTTTTACATGACATTCATCAGAAATAAAGTGTCAATTAATGATGGATAACTCTTGATCGATTTGTGTATATGTGTTATGAATCACCTGACTTTGCTCTGTTTTGATTGGTTTTTAACGAAATATATGGTGGTCACCGTGACGACAATTGGCCACACTCACTGTAAACGGTTTGTAACATCGTGATATTGACGTTTAATCTCGATCAAAACTGTTCTATTTCATTCACTAAGCGCTTCTTCCATTGATTCCAAACACTTTCTCAAACCATTCAAAAACGCTTCAAAATCACGTGAAAGGATAAGATCAACGGCTATATTAAAAAAATCTCTAATTCAATGACGTTATTGAAATTGGAAGCATCTGATTGATTCTGGGAGAAATTGAAGTTATTTTTAGAACATGTTCGTAAAGTTTATTAAAGAGAGGTAATAAATATCGCTGATTTTGTACATTATGATTTCACTAAAAACTCTATCGACGCACTCATTCAATTTCATGTCAATATCATTCCAAAATCATTCATCCTGTCAATAGGTTGTTTTAGGTTTCAGGAGGTTGTTAACTGTTAGACTTCCCTTTAGGGTCCATGTTAAGTGATTTCATCCCAATTCCGTGTTCCTTTTTTTACCAAAAATTTGCAATTCTATCAAATTGTAACTCGAGATGAGCAGAAGTTGTTACACAACATAAGAGGCGCTGTCGCATTTCAGTATTGCAAAACCATTATGGCAAAGGGACATTTTGTACAAAACGAACAATTTTATTACGGCTGTATGAAATATATTGGATTTGAACAGAATGTGAACAAAGGAACTTACTATGTACTAATAGAACCTGAAAAAACAACCTAATAATTATATATATTTAGCTCCAAGGAAACGTCGAAAATTATATGTTCTCTTAATAACTTAACCGTTTATGACTTTATTGCATTTTTCATTTGAATTCCTTTCAAAATGACTTAATTTCTAAACCAATCGGTTGACTGTTAGGTTCAATGTTTCTTTTCGTAGCAACGTCTCTTTAGTAAATATGTTCCTCAAGCTTGCGGGGTCTAATGCACAAAGATTTGTTGAAAAAATTAAATGTGCATTGAAATACATATTAGTGCCTAGAAATAAGACGTTCAAAATCTTTAAATTTTTGCTGACATTTTTACGTAAGAACTTTATCAGCCAAAATTGGGTCTACGGAGTCAAGCCATTGGAATAAGGCGTTACGCTATGACTACAAACTTCAAATTGTTGAAACTTGGCTTTTTTTTTAAAACGTGTAAGCTGTTTTTAACAGTTTTCCGATTGAATTTCATAGACTGTTGCAACTAACTATGTGTTTTAGTCTTTGCTCGTTACTACAAAGACAAGATCTGTTTATCATTAGCAAACTAACGATTACAAGTCTTGTTGACATGATGATTCCTGTGAACGCCCAAAACATCGTCTTATAAGCCATATCTCCAACAGTTGTCAATGGAATTCAAAATAAATTGGCACAATTATTCTCTCTCGTGAGTATATTTGCATTTTAACATTAAGATAGCTCCCAAGTCAAGATAAGACCTCAAGATCAATGATAATTTGAGATTTCTAGTGAGATGACTTCTAGAAATTCGGATGGAAATATGGCAAACATAATTCCCCAATTAATTAATTAATTAATTCGTTAATTCATTCATTGATTAAATACATAAATAAAATAAGTCATTCGTTAGTTTAATTACTTAATTAATCATTAAATCTAGTTATTTATTAATAAATTAAAAAAAATGAATAAATACATCAATAATTACATGAATGAATAAATAAATAAATTAATTAATTAATTGATGAATTAATTAATTTGGGGATTATGTTTGCTAAATTTCGATCCATATTTCCATCCATATTTCCAATCAATCAATCAATCAATCAATCAATCAATCAATCAATCAATCAATCAATCAATCAATCAATCAATCAATCAATCAATCAATCAATCAATCAATCAATCAATCAATCAATCAATCAATCAATCAATCAATCAATCAATCAATCAATCAATCAATCAATCAATCAATCAATCAATCAATCAATCAATCAATCAATCAATCAATCAAGCAAGCAAGCAAGCAAGCAAGCAAGCAAGCAAGCAAGCAACCAACCAACCAACCAACCAACCAACCAACCAACCAACCAACCAACCAACCAACCAATCAATCAATTAATCAAACAATTAATTAATTTATTATTTTTAATTTATTATAAATTCATTCATTCATTCATTCATTCATTCATACATTAATTAATTGATTATTTCATTCATTCATTCATTCATACATTAATTAATCAATTGATTCCTTCCTTCATTCATTCATTCATTCATTCATTCATCCACTGATTGTAAACACTCAAAATCACTCAATACATCTTCAAAATCGTTCAAAAACACTACAAATTCGTTCAACGATCAACAGTTAATTCGAACAAATCAAATTTTTGAACGATTTTATTATCTGGAGTGGATTTTCAATCTTAAAATTGGTCTGTGAAGAAAAACAATTACAAAATTATGTTTGTTTCATTAAGAGGAGAAAAACAAAATCGATAATTTCATCCAATTTCGACAAAATTATCGATATTTTAAATAATTTAAAATTTGTCTATTACACACATTCAATTTTATTCGATAATCATGCCAAGATCATTCACCTTGGCAATCTCACGATTTGAGTCATATTTGAGACATTGTCATATTTGGCTTCCGGTTTGCGCGCATCCTCAAAAAACAGCCTACAAAAAAATTACGAAAACCACATAAAGAGAAGAAAGAGGCGCAGACAAGCAACATCAATCGGAAGACTTTTACTCAAAGAACAATTTACCATTCATGAAATTTTTAGAAAAACACTTGAAGGACACAAAAACGGTAGATCACAATCAACTAGACGCTTGAAAAAGAATCTTGAACGATTCTGATGATCCTTTCACGTAAACGCTCTGTACAATCATCCAAAAAACCATGATCACGAAAACGAAAGTAAACAGACTGTTTATCCTGGTCACATTGTTCGAAATCCTGCCATATTTCGCTGTAAACAGTGAGAACTTGAAGGAATATCAATTCAGGTACTCTACACACATCCTAAACGACGTTTCGCTAACTCAGAACTACGATGCGTTTAACATAACCTTTGGAAACAACTGTAAAATAACACTGTCTGAGCAAATATACTTTCATCTGAGATTTACAAGACGAGTCTACTCAAAACCTCTAACCTTGCGAGCATGCATTAAGCTGTATACGCTCATTCTAGCTGGAGACATTGCCACAAACCCTGGGCCTGTAAAAAACCCATGCGGAGGATGCCAAAAGCCTGTAGCCAAAACCCACAGGGCGGTGTACTGCGAAGCTTGTTTATGCTGGTGGCATATCAAGTGTGAAAATATAACTGCTATACAATATAATGAGCTTGCAAAGTCGGATGACCCATGGACTTGTAAACAGTGCCAAAACTTTCATTTCAGTGATAGTTTCTTTGAAAACTCTGCTTTATCTGCAAATGACTCTTTAATTGTTGAAGAAAATACCGAAAAGAAGAACACTCATGAAATATTTAAAGAACTTTCAGAAATGAGACAGAAGCATCCGAGACGTTTTATTGGGGCTTATATTAATATAAATAGCTTAAGACACAAATTTGCCTCCTTAAATGAAATTTTAATAAAAAATACTGTTGACATACTTTTTATCTCTGAAACTAAAATTGATGATTCCTTTCCAGATGCTCAATTCATGGTTAACAACTACCATTTTTGGAGGAAAGACAGAAGTGACAAAGGTGGCGGTGTTGCAGTTTATCTAAGGTCGGACATACCGGGCGATAGAAAACAAGACCTTGAATTTACAGGTATTGAATCAATTTCTGTTGAGATCATGCTAGATAACAAAAAATGGCTGATTATTGGTGCATACAAACCCCCAAGCCTGTCTGCAACAGACTTTGGTTCAACATGTATGGAGACCTTGGATAAATGCAGCACCAAATATGAAAATTACATTCTGCTAGGTGATTTAAATTTTGACTGCCTGGATCGAACCAAAAGCACACCAATTATGGATCTCTGCGATATTTTTGACTTAACTAACATTATCAAAAAACCAACATGCTTCACCAAAAATAGTAAACCATCCCTTCTTGACATTATCTTAATAAATGATTCATCTAAAGTTGGAAACATATGTAATTTTAACTGTGGACTGAGTGATGTGCATAATATGATATCCTTTCAGTTAAAAATTGATGTGGAAAACAAGACAGACCGGTATATTTCATACAGAAGCTTTAAGAATTTTAACCAAGGAGATTTTTTATCTGAACTAAACAAAACAAACTTTTCATTTATCAACAGTGATCCAGACCTACACAAAGCATCAGAAGGCCTTACAGACTGCATAATAAGAGTATTTGATAAACATGCCCCAATTAAAACAAGAAAAAAGCCCCTAAAACCTGCCCCTTTCATGAACTCCTTTTTACGCAAAGCAATTTATAAAAAGAAGATGCTCTTTAACAAATTTCTTCGAAACAAATCAGGCCATAACTGGGAAAATTATAGAGTAATGAGAAATTACGTAAACAAAATAAGAAAAAAATCAATCCAAAATTACTTTTTAGAACGTTGCTCGGGGGGGTGCAAAGAAACTGATTTTTGGAAGACAATTAAACCTTTTCTTACAAACAAGGGTACCCACTGCGAGAAGAATCTTGTAATAAAAGAAGATGAAACACTTCTGTCAGATCAACTAGAAATCTGCAACACCTTTAATAATTTTTACATTAACGTTGCTAAAGATATTGGTGATAAAAACATAAAAATTGATGAACACCATGAAAGCATAGTGAAGATCAATGAAAATTCAAATATCAAGGAAGCACTGTCTTTCAAACCAATATCGACTGATTTTGTTCAAAAGCAAATAAAAAATATGAATGTAAAAAAAGCCACTGGAAATGATGGACTTTCTATAAAAATGTTAAAAATATGCTCCCCAGTAATTGCCGACCCTCTTACAAACCTGATAAATCGCAGCTTTGAAAACTCCATCTTTCCTGACAACATGAAAATTGCACAAGTTGTACCAATACACAAGAAAAATAGCCTTCTGGATAAAAGCAACTACAGACCAGTTAGCCTTCTACCCGTCATGTCAAAAGTCTTTGAAAGAGCCATCTATACACAGATCATGGAACACTTTAAACATCTTTTTAACCCTTATTTGAGTGCTTTTCGGCCTGGATATGGATGCAACACAGCTCTACTGAAAATTGTTGAAGATTGGAAAATGTATCTCGATGATAATAAATACCTTGCCGCTATTCTTATGGATCTTTCCAAAGCCTTTGATTGTCTACCACATGATTTATTATTACTGAAACTTGAATATTATGGGCTATCAAAATCTGCCTCAGATCTAATCCAGAGCTACCTTTCAAACAGAAAACAATGTGTGAAAATTGGAAAGACCTGCAGTACTTTTCAGACTTTGATTAAGGGAGTCCCCCAGGGGAGTATCCTAGGACCTGTACTCTTTAACATCTTTATTAATGACATTTTTCACTTTGTACAGAAATCGAAACTCTACAATTATGCAGACGACAACACCATTTCATATGCAAGTTGCTCCATACCAGACCTTGTCAAGACACTGGAAGAAGAAAGCCTATCTCTAATAAATTGGTTCTCTATAAATCAAATGAAAGCTAACCCAGAGAAGTTCCAAGCAATTTCTTTAGGCCAAAAAACACACAAACAAAATCTAAATTTCTCTTTTAACAACATAACAATTGAAAGTGATGAAGAAGTAAAATTACTTGGTGTAAACCTAGACTTTCTCATGTCATTCAACTCACATGTCAGTACCATTTGCCGGAAGGCCTCTAAGCAACTAAATGTACTCAAACGTATTGGTAAACATCTGAACAAATTAGGAAGATTAACCATCTATTTTTCATTTATAATGTCCAATTTCAATTACTGCCCACTAACATGGCATTTCACAAATGAAACCAACACAAAAAAAATTGAAAAAATCCAAGAACGGGCTCTCAGATTCATATACCAAGACACTCAAAGTAATTACGAACACCTTCTACTAAAATCTGGCTTACCATCTCTGAAAGTTAGACGACTGAGAGCCATTGCACTAGAAACTTTCAAAATTCTAAACCAACTCAACCCCGAATATCTGCATGATTTAATAAACTATAAACATTCTAAATACAATTTTAGGCACAAGAATACAGCAGAGATCCCTAAACCCAGAACTGAAAGGTATGGTAGCAAATCATTCGGGTACTCAGCAGCTGTCCTATGGAATTCCCTCCCTGCACACTTCAGAGAAACAGCGTCACTGAATCATTTCCGCCAGCTTATTAACTCCTGGGACGGAGAAAAATGCAATTGCTCCTCTTGCCATCGGTAACTAAACTTTCAAGTAATGGGACGGCTGCTGTGGGCCTAAAAGCATGTTTTTCTATGTTTGCTTTAAGTCTGCTTTTCCCCCTTATTCTTTCAGTTTGCCATATTTTGCTTTTGCTTCTGCTTTTCAACTTATTTTTGCTTTTGAGCTACTTGCTTTATTTGCCTTAACCATACTTTTTTTAGATTTTGCCAAATTTGTTACTCCTGTTTTTCAGTCACAAACACTTTATCTTTTGCTGAAAAAATTCTCTGTCTGCTAATGTTAAATTTTTAGAAAATTGAAATTGCTTCTGTTTCATTGTTGCATGAATTACTATGCCTTTACTTTATTGTTTATTTTCTTAAACTTATTTAACGTGATGAAAGAACAGTGCAATTATGAATTATGAACAAACTGACAATTGAACAGTACAGTAACCTACAGTCAAAATGTGCAATATATATTATTAATAGATTACTGTGATGCTTAAAATATTTATCATAAGCTCTAAGCCAATCAAGCCTCTGTGATTTTCAGATGTAGAATTGTTTTTATTCAAGTTTCCTATGTTTTAAGGGCTCTCCATAATGTGATGTAGGGGAGATAACCATTGGTCAAATGCTGGTAATCTGATACAACATTTGTCTCCCTTGCATTGCATTAAATTTAAAATTTCGTCTATATGGCATCCATCTCTTAATCTGTTTACCTTTTAATTTTTATTTATTGACTCTTTAAACTGATTGTCTTATGGTTTGTATTACTTTTATGTACTTCAAGTCGGTGTTAAAAGCTCACTAGAGCTTATGTTATATTGTTGTATTGTACCGACTTTGTAAATAAATATTACTTGACTTGACTTGACTTGACTTGAGTAACTTTATATGCGCTTCAGATTCGATATCACGAGTATGTTAGAAAGTAAACAGAAGTTGAATTTTGAATTTTCGGATGCTCCCTTTTCTTTTTAGAGCTATGCATATGAAACAATAAACAAATACAAAAATATATGCCCAGCTGTTTTGGCCACCTTTTTATTTATTTTGTAAATATGTTTTTGACAGAAAAAGAGAATGAAAAGCAATGGTATAACTTATATTATAAATATAATCAAATTATCTTTAAGTATATATTCTTCAATCTAAAAGATACGTCGAGAGAAATTAGCAATGGTATAATTTATATTATAAATATAATCAAATTATCTTTAAGTATATATTCTTCAATCTAAAAGATACGTCGAGAGAAATTAGCATGAAATAATAACTAATCAATGCTCTATAAAGACCAAGAAGATCCTTAATTTAACTCCGATAGGCCAAGAATCTTTTATCAGTTCTCAAAGATAATTAAATACATTCCACCATTTAATCTACTCTTCATTGAATTGGTGACTTTCTTTTTCTCTTTCCTTTTTTCAATGTGTAGGAAAATAAATGTCTATCTTTGCGTTGTTAAATAGTATTCTTAAGAGAGAATATTCATTGAGAGATAGGTAAAAAGTAATTTACAAATAAAAATGAATTACAAATTAAGTGAGAAACTGTATGTATCTAAACAAATTGTTTGTATGTATTCCAAATGCTTTATCGAAACGAAACTTATTGGCCAAACATGTAGACCATTCATTTATTTCATACTGTCCGTGTTTTAACATTTGTTTATGTACAGTAAAACTTGTGTTAAGCGACCACGTAGGGGACCACCAAAAAGCGGTCGCTCATGGGAATGGTCGCTTAATACGAAATACCATGATAAACGTGAAAGTTTATTTTGATAGCATTTATAGATTGTCGTTCAAGACGTACAGAATCTTATGATGTTCGAACCCATTAGAATCGTCTTATTGAGACGATTCTAATGGGTCCAACAACATAAGATATCAACAATAACCGATTTTTCGTTAAGAATGTCCTCTTTTTCAGAAAATTTGCTTACGTTACGGGGACTTTTTACGGTGGTCGCTTAATAAAATTGGTCGCTCGAGCAATATCGACTGTACATGATAGCTTTACACAAGTTTTGGAGAACTAATTCCGTTCTCATATTCACTCTTTTCACTTTCAATTTTGTCACTTCCTGGTTCCAACACAAAATAATGGTGACTAGATTTGGTACTTGTTTCTGACACCGCTGAATCTCTTGGACCAAGCTGAATTTTGTTCACTTCCAATACAGTGGGCTTGTTCGGATCACTAGAATTCGATCTACCTTGTCCGCTCGAATTATCTTTCCGTACCCGCCTTGGTGATGGCACTGGTTGATTAATGTCTAGAATCCCTGATAATTTATTTGTTGGTGAAGTAGTCGGTCTTTGAGGCAGATTTGCAACGTCTGCATTTATTTCTCTAGGTGGAGACGGTGCAACCTGGTCAGGAGCGTTCTCTTTGTTCAAATCAGAATACCTCAAAGAAGAACTTGCACTGATGGGTTGTTCATATTCGTCTTGATCGGTGTCGTCGTAAGAATCGGTGGTGATGTAAGAATTAGGGTTACTTTCTGGCCGGTGTTGGGACATAAATCTCCTCGGCGATAATAACGTTTCACTACTATGAATACTTCCATTTGACATAGACCTATTGTCTATGACCGGACTAGAATGGTAAAACATAGCACCCGAAGGTTGAGTATTGTTAGCTAAAATAGCACCGTAACTTAATTGTCCTCGTGTGGTTGCGATCGGACCATCTCCGTTGAAGGACTCGGGTTGGAAATAGTTCACACTTTGCCCGTCTCCGACAGGGTTGAGGTATCCGAGATTCGTAAGTTCGGGTGGTAAGGATGGCCGCAAATTTGGATTGACCTATTCAACAAATGGGGATAATAAAATTCCTTTAATGCATTATTCAATATTTATTTCCGTCGAATACATGAGTGTAAAAGCAACTTGTAGTTTTAAAGTACAAAAGAGAATATAGATGCGATTGATTAATTTTCTATGTAGATATCATATTTGTTTATAATTCAATTGCGACTGTAAAAAGAATAGGAAATCAGCTAATCTTACATTCTTCAATCTAACATCAACTATTGAAAGAGAAATACATGTTAAATTTGGATTGTCAAAAGCTGTAGTAAAAAGGCTTTATTCGCCGAACGAAAATATTATAACCTAAAGTTTAAAAGTATCATCAATGAAAAACAATATTTTCTTATACATGCTATAATTTTAACTCGGGTTTATCAATATGAACATGAAACTAATAATGATGATACAAAAAGCTACATATTTTTGCCGATACAAATGTCTGACCCGTCACGCGAAACAGCGCCTTCTTGGATTTCCGGAAAATAAATATTCAAAAATGTAAGTGAGCCCAGCAGAGTTCAGCCAGAGATCTATCATCAAAAATGATTATATCAGAAGTAAGAACGTTCATTGGTTAATTTATAAAATGTACAGATACAGCAAAATATAGACCTTAGCTAGTTAGTCCGTACAGACTGACTCGGTCGACACTCTTTGCAATTTCAACACGTTAATCATTCGCCAACCGGGGTCTCATTTGTTACTTGCGAAACCAAATCTAAACCCTCTTTAAATAAAGACGTGTTTACTATAATCATAATTATTGTTAAAATGAGACATTACTTACAAGGCGGTCATCAATCTCTGCATAATGGTCCGACTCTTGTCGCAGTAACGGTGGTTTGTTGTTGTTTTCTGGCATAGGTCTGGGAGTATGTCTGGGCTTGAAGAATATGATACCTGCACTGCTGTCTGATCCAGTACTGAAGTGAAAGATGCCATTGATTATTCTTCTGCATTATTTGATTCTCCAAGATATAGTAAAACATAGGCGTAACTAGGACTTTGAAATTTATACGCTCTAAGAATGCGACCACCAAAGAATGTGTAGGATAAATGCGATATTTGGACTGTGACAAAAGATGGATGTCTTCCGTCCGCTCCCCTTTTTATGATTTGAGCCTTGGTGAATAATCAAAACATCGCAAACATAGCATAAATTAGCTGTAGTTTCGATGTCATGATTCTCCACCAACAACATTTTCGAATGAGGACTTGTTTCTATTACGCACTTTCGTAATGTGCGTAATAGGAGCAACGCCCTTGTAACATGGGACAGTGCTTGATATTTCCAACGATTTTACATGTGAGTGATACACAAGTTTCAAGAAGCTTAGACAGCCACTCAATGCAAGGAGAATCGACATTGCGTCTAAAGAGTGATTTAGACCTTATCTTTATATGTATCTACAAAGCGTATAGGAAAATCTCCACTCAGACGCTGGGGCTCAGATTTGTTACTTTCTGCATAGGGATCCGAAATTACACCCCCTACTACCATATAGACCAATAACATAAACTATATTAATGGTTAATATGGGTAATTTCGGAACCCGAATGGCTTTCCGCACATGTGAAATCGTTGGATTTGTCAAGCACAAGCTGATATTTCTTTCAAGCATCACAATCTTTGTTCTAGGTCGCTAGTAAACTACTACTGTATTCCTCTTTTTCAAACGCCCAAGCAAATGACAGGAATAGTTCAACCTAGGAATACTATTTTTAGAAGAAGAGACAATGCGCTTTACAACAAAACAAGTAACCTGCAAATGTAGGAAGAAACGGCGATGCTGGAAAATTTAAGAGAGCTTGGCGATTTTTATTTGAAGTTCGTTCAGCATGTATGAATAAGCATAGAATCGGGTTCTATATTAAAAGCGCTAAGTGTGATCAAAGCCTTCACTTGGCTTATATTTGATATACTTTAAAGCGCCAATCGTGTGGCGAAGATGTGCTTTATAATTCAAATATGTTTGATATGAAAATATTTACTTACTCATCCCGTCTTCCCCTGCACCATAGAACAGCAGCAACAATGAGAATAACCAACAGAATCACACCACCAGTAAGAGCACCTGCAATAATGGCCGCGTATTCGCCAGGTGGCTGACTTCCGCCGTTCACAGCTGGATACTGATTGGTAGGTTGTATACTTCCGGCATTTCCAGCACGCCCACTGTTTGTTGTGATTGGTACAAATGGTATTTTTGTAGTTTGTGGTACTTCTGATGTTCCAGCAGGTGTGGTCGTTGTTAAATGTATTATGTTTGGTCTTGTAAAAGGAGGGGGTTCTGTTAATGAGATAGTATTATTTAAAAATACCTAATGATTCAAATAAAAAGTTAGAGATTAAATTTGTAAATGAAATGGTGTAACAGGCAAATATCGATAAACAACCCACTTTTGAAATATATTAAAGAAATAATTGATCTGTTTGTATAAATATGAAAATAATCTCAACAAATAGAAAAAGAAAAACATTGTTTTAAATTGTTTAAAAAAGAACAATGAAATCGTCTTGTTTAAAGTTAAACAATAGTCGCTGTCTAACTTTCCAGGCTGACAAGCCAGAAACTCAAAGCTTTTATTTATTTTTCTCGAAAACGTCTTATTGGTTTTGGAATACTATCACGTACACCTAAACTTTATTCGATCTTTGTTTCTATGAAGCATTCGTTAAGATATAGTTTCCACCTTTATCAGTTTATTTATGTTAGTTTTAGCCTTATTGAATTTCATTCCTAAACCATTCACCTTGTCAATTTCAAGAAGCTGCTTACTGTAATAAAACATTAAATGGGAAACAAAGTCTTGAAAATGATATTAATTCCTGTATATTTTCGTTCCTGAAGAATTTACCAGAATTTACTAATGCCGACTATGTGTGCCACTGAAAGAAACAAGGTTTGTAACTGCTCCTTAGAACAAATTAATCAACAAATCGACGCCCTAACTCTCAGCCCCGGGTAACAAATAAAGCGTAAGTAAAGGCAAGTATATTAAAGGTTTACCATAACCAAAAGAGGGCATTCTTCATTTAAAATCCGGCAAAAGTCTCATTGTATTTTTTACTCTATCTTGATATTAAAACAAAACCCTGAAAACATCAGTATGATCGACTGGCAAAATACGTGATAGACTTACGACTAAATGGATTCTTCCTACAATGTTTGTAGAACTGGTCGTAAAGGGCGTCTAACCGATTGTCAAGGCGGCTGTGCATTAAACTTCTGCCAGGGCCGGTACATCGTGATAGAGCATTGGACACGCATCGTTTGTCTTTCTTTAATTCTGACCCAACAACCCTGGAATAAATTTAGATAATACTGGTTGTGTCACTTTGAACCATTTATCGAAAATGAAAGGTTGACTGCTTGCTTCCATTCCGATTCCTTCAACAAATTCGCTTGTGTTTGTTTTCAACTAACCTTTGTCTCTTTAAAATGCTTTACTTTAACATTAATAAACTCCGAAATGGTGCCAAGGTAAAAGGTCTTTTATACGTATCAACTTCAAATATCTAAAATAAGATCAACGAACGGGCTAAAATAATCAAAGTATATTCGTGGCTTCAATAATAAAAAGTTAAATCGTACCTGCATGCAGACAGTAAGCTGAAGTCATTTGGTGCTGTACTGAGGTCATCAAGCGTAGATGTGAGGTCATCAAAACATTTCACTCCGGTATTGCAGCAAACACGGTCTCGTCCTCGTATATCTAGAGAGAAAAAGAAAAGACAAATGGTTATTCATAATCAACAGCATTGAGAAAACGACAAGGTGAATGAATTTGGAATTATTTCTAAATGAAAAAGAATGAATGGGATGACAGAGTGATTTTTGAATGCAATTTAAAAGAGGTAATCCAATATCGCTAATTTCGTCCATTCGAACGAAATTAGCGATATTGTATAACCTCCTGTGTAGAAAATATACGTAAGGTTCTGTTTCTGTGTTTACACGGACCAGTCGGACGCCTTACAGTTAACAACATCGAAAATTGACATTCATCTCTATCTAGACCATTCTAAATCGCTCACTCAGCCCTCCTTTCATTCATTCCAAACACTAACTCAAATCGATCAGAAACGCTCCGAAATCATTTGGCAACATTGAAAAATCGTTTAAAACTTTCTGTGATAAATTCAAATCGATCTATTTTTTCTACGTTTTTATTAGCTGGTGTGGACTTTCAAGTGTCTGATTGGTCAACAAAGACGTACAAACAGAAGAGTACACATACTTTATCAAAGGGAGGTAATTAATATCGGTAATTTTGTTCATCTTGAACAAAATTAGTAATATCGGGTTACCTCCCTTTATATCTATAAAACTCGCTCCACACACTCATTCAATTTCATGCCGATATAATTCCAAAATCATTCACCTTGTCAATTTCACGATGTTGCTTACTGTAAAACGCACACCATCCGATTGAATCGTGGAAAGAATTAATCGTTTTGAAAGGTATGATGATAGTTTTCAACGACTTCGAACTGATTTTTAAAAGATTTTGGGGCGTTTTTTTGGGTTGTGGGAGTGGGTGTTTAGATCGAATGAATGAATCCCTGAGTAAATGGTTTTTATGAAGGTGAGTGTCAAGTTCACGATGTTACTAAGAGAAAAAAAACACAACATTTTAACGATATGTGTATCTTGGAAACCAGCATGTGACAAAACAGTTCACTCAAGTATACTTATGCGGCTCAAAAAAATCAGTTTTCAATTCCTGTATAAAAACAGTAATATTTTGCGGCTGTTGTTGTTGTTGTATATGTTACTGTTGTTGTTGTTGTTGTTGTTGTTGTTTTTATTCAGGTACGTGTATAAAAATGGAAATCTAATCGGTCAATGATTCGAAACATTAGCCAAGAACGACCTTAACATTAATGTGATTTTTAACACAGTGAAAGTTACATCACATTTCATGTACATACATCTGTAATACGAGCTGTGAAAAGTAATGTTAGTAAGTGAAGTGTTGTTCTGATGTCGTTCGAACAATTTTAACATTGATGTAACAACACGACATTTACATGAATTGTATACATGGGGATAACAAGAAAAAAACGAAGAGAACAGAAATCGTTAGATTTGATTTTCGTTTCGTAGGAAATCCTTTTTGCGACAGAAACGACACCCGAAATTCGAATGCCATTTAAACCAGAAAATCTACCGATAGAATATTATTACAATTTATAATATTGTTGTTGTATTCAAATAGATTTACAGTTAACAAAATCGTAAAATTGGCATTGATCTAGATCAAAACAATTTCATATCACTTGCACAGCGCTCAAATAATTCATTTCAAACCCTCACTCACGCCATTCCAAAACGCTCTAAATTCACTATAAAAGACAGACTCAACGACGTCATTCAAAACATATAAAGCTAAAAAATCACAAAGAACGCATTTGCATAAGTGAATTTGTAAGCGTTTGACTTGTTCTTGAAGAAATAGGAAGCTTTGTTTACAACTTTTTTGTATATTGTATTAAATAGAAGTAATAAATTTCGCAATTTTTGTTTATCCTGAACGAAATTAGCGTTATTGGATGACCTCCCTCTTAATGCACTCAAGACACACTCATTCAATTCCTGTACAAAATCATACCAAAATCGTTCACCTTGCCAATTTAAAGCTGCTCTTTCACAGTTTTCCTCAGAAAAAAAATACAAAACTTGTTCTTAGATTAAAAAATGTGTGTATTTTAGACGATTTAGAAAAGCACAATGCATTTACAATAAAAACAATGTATTTCAACAATGATGTAACTTATTTTTTGGAAGCAGCAAGATCAGTAAGGTCTCTAGTCTATTTATTTCCAGTCTTTAAATTACAAAATCGCCACTTTCCGTGAATAATCTCTCATTTTTGCTTGTAATGATATTAAGTTTCCAGCTGTCACATATTTTTAGCTTTATCTTTGATTGAATGAGACAAACATGCAGAATTCAGATGCGTAAATACTTGGCTCGAAATTGAAGAATAATTTTAAGGCGTTAGTAGATGCTTTATTTTCCAGAATGATTTTCGCTCAATTCAGGAATACCAGTCTTATTTTCCATGCTTTACTAGTTAGAATTTTAATGTTTTAAAGTCTCCAACATGATGAGGTTGTTACTTCCAATTGATTTTACCAACATTTTCAAAAATCAGACTTTCCCGATCTATGAAAGAGCAGTCTTAACGAGGCTGTTAAGTTTAGAATGTAATGAATTGGTGGACTACCATCTATCTATAGAGTATAGAGACAACCACTGGTGAGACGGTGCAGATGCATAGTCTAACCAGAAGCTTTTCTTTGCGCGCATGTGAAACTGTAAGAAATGTTAGGCACAGTCTCATTTGTAAACAGTGTTCACCGTTTACAGTTACGAAAATCGAAAAAAAATGATAAATTTGAATGAGTTTGAAATTATTTCAGAATGAAATTGATGAGTGCCACGAGTGAGCTTTGGATGAATTTAAAGGGAGGTAATCCAACATCGCTAATTTTGTCCAAACGCTCCAAATCTTTCAAATACAATTAGAAAAAGATCAAACCGACCTAGCGTCTAAATGGGACGTGAAGACACAAACATCGGAAAGAACGGAGATTTTTTAAACGGGAGGTAATACGTATTGCTAATTTGTGATAATGTATAACCTCCCTTAAACTTCACTAAAAACTCGCTCCATTCGCGTATCAAATTTCATTCCTAAATCATTCCAAGGTCATTCATTGAGTCAATTTCACGATGATACAAACTGTTCTTGTATATTCATGTATATATTTGGCCATATTGAGCGGCGATGGACTTGATCGATTGAATGGAGTTTTGCGCCGCTTTTTTAAAGTTATATCACGGTAGCTGGAGCCCCTAACAATGGATGCCAGGCATTTCTCTCACCAGTTTTACCATCACATTCTTTCCTAGCCACCAGCTGCTATCTCACATAGGTCTACAATTATCAACTCATTGGTGAGAGACAGATAGTTGGAAAGAATGAGTACTGCCGTCGGGGATCGAACCCGGGATCTCTTGATTTACAGTCCGACGCGCTACAAACTGCTATGACGCAGCTGGAGATGGACTTGAATGTTTTAGAAAAGATTTGTTTTGTTCTGCTGTTTCAAGGCTTTGTACGTCAACATATGCGTATTATGGTGTAATATTTTAAACTAAAAAAGTTTCGCTGTGATAGCTATTTTTATCTTATAGCTATACCAATATCCGTGAAATAACATTCCATATGATATTTTTTGTGATATCACATGGGTATTTTTAGAAAAATGACAAAATGCGGTTATTTTTTGAAAGGTGCATTTTTGTTAGAAACATCGACGAATCAAGGCAAATAGAAGTTATAAGATAAATATAATACGTACTTAATGTATTGTATGAAAAAAAAATAAAACTCAGTTGTGGGAATTGATAATTGTTTCAGCAGAGCCTCGATAATTTCCAATCCCCCCAACCTCGTTAGATATCGTTTCTTTTCGTACAAAACACTAAGTACGTATTATATATTTCACATCCGCCCCTGAAATCAACCTACTTTTTCTACGTTTTCTACCTTTATTGCAGGAAGATTTTATTTTCTGTAGATTTTTCTCAACAACTTCCACAACGATGTCCAGCTCAGTTGGAAATCGAGGAAAATCAAGTTTCAGTTTCATTTCCTTTTTTCCCTGACGTCTTGCGTTCAACGTGGAAGTTTCGCCAGACATTCTTTTTTTCCCCTGTATTTTCTACCCTTGAGTTTCCTGTATAGTCTTCTATAACCACAGCTTGTATTTTAGAGAATTAATCCTTGCACACATCAATATTGTTTTTCAACGCCAGAAAATGTTTAACCTATTTTTTACACGTTCTGGTAAAATATTTTGGGCCTTGTATGGTCGTTTTTCTCCTTCTATAGACTTTACTTATAACTTCTTCCTTAGATTCTGTGTTTCAAAACCTTATATTTCCTGGTAAAACAATACACGAACAAATACACAATAACTTCCTAACTTCTGCTATAGCAACACAATATTTCGTACAACTCTCACACGGAAAGCGGTCTCTGAAAGACGAAATACTTTTCTAAATCTGAATGGTTGATATTAAAGCGGAAATAGAATTCTAAAATCCTGTCCGGAGGCAACCTTTTTTTAAATACAGCATTTTAAAAGTTCAAGAACTTAAGAAAAGAACGAGTCTTTTAAATTCATCAATCATCATGTGAATATTAAACTAATTCAAAATGATATTTAATGGAATTTGAAAAAAATGAACATTTCTATCTGTTCCCATTATTTGTTTTCTAACTTGATTCAACAATAATTGAATGCTGTTTGTGTTAATAGTGCAAGGGAAAAAGGTTAGAAAAGCCCGGGGGTAGTTGTGGATAATGTACATGAAATATGAAATCTATCAATTAATGTCACGTGCAAACTAGTAGCATTCTAAGAATAGATTTCTATTTATTCCTAAATCATGACATTTGTCGTGTTTAATGGATAACCAAATGCTTGCAAATATTTAAGGCAATGCACGCATAATGAGATTGGTTGAAGTCTGTTCGATGACGCAAAACATCGGAAGACGTCGTTAAACATCGATTATGAACATTTCCGTCATTTACGTCATCGTCAGTAGCAGACAATAAAAGATATAACAAAAAATAACAAAAATTGACTGTGACATTGACCTTTCATGATTCTAGATCGCTTGGTTCTCGTGTTAGAGTGCAGAACGAAAATGAACAAAGGCTGACTGTAACCTTGACCTTTGACCTATGTGACCCAAATAAATAAGACTCTTCCTTATGTTATAAACAGAATTTGCATAAAGCTTCATGATTTTAGATCACTTTGTTCTTGAGTGAAAGTCCGGAAACGAAAATTGACTCTTCCTTTGGTTATACACAGTCTCTTTCTACTCAATTATTGTGGAGAAAACCTGAGCTAACGTGGTTAAATATCCCCAAAACTGACGATTTGTTTGAAACTTGGTCCGGATTCAACTGTAAATGCATCATTTATCATTTTTCATTTTTTTTGTTATCATTGCCATATACTCTTTAACAAAATTTCTTTTTACTATCATTATAGCGAGTTTTTTTTTCCATTTTAATCAAATTATATTATTATTACAGACATATGGATCATGCATGCCTGGTGTTTTATGTTAATGACAAAATGACTTTGTGGCTTTATATTCATTGGTATAACATTATGATTTAATGTGGTAAACTACTTTAAACGTTCACACCCCTACACTACGAACGTGTTACACGTAACGTCAAAAACCCCTTCATTATTTTGATTGATTAGTGTAAACATTATCCATCAACGTATTATGATTACGTCACCGACGTAACAGCCAACCAAACTGTGTTTGATGTACGGCTAGGATCGTCATGGTTGACAGAAAACATCTAGGACAAATTGACAAATTATTGTATGTTTGAATGATTTTATAGGCTTTTGCATTAGTTGTGAACTAACTTTCCAATATTTTTGTGTGCGTTTTTGAAAGGGAACCATCTAGGGACTCATATACATATCATAAACATATTGAAAAAAAAGATTACTATAGAGGTCAACGGAAAGACGCATTTCAAAGATTTTTTTAACAGAATATCAGAACCATCATTCTAGATTCAAAAAATCAGTCAAGCGCGAAAGGTTCGCCGTCCTCGAAGTCTAACTGGGTCGACACTTTACGCACTAATCAGATGGTAGTTTTTCGCGAGATGGGTCAAATATGCGTTATTGGAAAATCAGATCACCTGATGGATTTGCAGATGGTTTTTGCTTTGAGATCAGCTTCTGACACAATTAAAATTGTCAAAGGGCCTTAATCATTTAAAATTAAGTTTACATTTTTTAATTGGGTACACATACATAGAAAAGGGCCCCATCTTCATATAGTAGCAATATACACGTAGCCTTCCAAGGGTCGAACTGAGCTTTGCGTTCAGACAATCATTTTACAACGCTTAGCTACCCCGAAGGTATGGCTAGTATGCGATTGGTATAATATAAAGTCCGCGAACTCTGCATCTTGTAAAGGCCTTTGTTTTAAGATGCAGGGGCCAGTTTTACCAAATATCTAACAGTAGAATTAATCATAAGTCAAAATCACAATATCACCTAGTGTTTCCATTCATTGTTAGATTCTGCCCCGAAATATCTCAATGGAATCGTCTTTAGAAGACGATTCCAATAAGATGTTGAACGGCAGAACTCTATTTTAGTTGCTACTGAGAAGCAATTTTAATTTTACGTCAAAAATGATCGAAAGATATTTAGTAAAACAGACCACAGGCGATGATCCGTGAAGTGCTCACCAGTGGTTTAGTTCTTGTAAACTAAGGACTAGTTTTTAAAGATTTTTCAAATGAGATTTGTTTGCTTTGGTTTTTGGAATCTTAACAAGCACTGGAATGTCAATGTGAAAATGTTTAAAAAACTTTTGATGAATTATTTGGTATGAAATGATCCTGGTGAGTTTCGACAACGCGGGATTTTGAATAAATAATAATAGCGAATATTTATATTGATTTTTGATCGAGATGGCAATCTTGGCTATTAGTGTGAGATAGTCGCTTATTATCTGATTAAGTATGTCAAAGTGTATGCTATTGTTTAAGATAGCCGTGTAAATATACGTTTAACGGCAAATTTATTAGTCTGATGACAGAAAATTGCCGGCGGGAAATAAAGCGTTAATATTTCACCGCCATGTTTAATGTAGCGTCACGTGACAAGTGACGTCAATTGTCTACGCTTAAATTCCGAAATGACAATGGATATCCAAGGTTCGACTTTTGAGTCATAACAGTTATTAGTAGGCATATGCTCACTTTGAAGTTCTGTCATTTGAAATAAATGAATAAATTAACCTCGACGCCATAATAATTAAACCTGCGGTGAAATGAAAAAGCAAAAATATAACTTATATAAAAAAAATCATTTGTCGCAAGTTATATTAAACGTAAAACAAGTTATGAATACTCTGTACTAACAAATTGCAGGAGAGAAACGTTCACCGGTGTTTAACAGTACAATATTCTTTAATTGACAAGGTGAATGTTTTTGTCCAGTGTGGTTTTGGAATGAAATTGAACGAGTGAGATTAGTGAGTTTATAGTGAGTTTATAGTGAAATTATAGGGAGGTTATCGAATATCACTAATTTTGTTCAGGATGAAAGCTATTTTGGATTACCTCCCTTAAGGAGGGCCGTTGCAGTTTCGGGGGGTATCCAGATATCCGCGAAACAGATGTGTGTTTTAGAGCATTCATATGCACAGATATAGTGAAAATATCCACATAGCTTTCCACGCAATACTTGAAAATATTTACATTTTTTTAAGATGGCCATGTTTTCGAAAATATCAAAGAAAACTGCTTATTACACCGACCAATCACAATACGGGTGTGCTAAGTCAACATATATTCATAGCCATAGATATGGAAAAAATACAAATATAATATACTTTCTAGTAAGGGCATAAATAAGTGACAAGTGGACATTTTGCTTTATATGTTCCTCAAAGGTAAAAAGTGAATATTTTTTTGAAGGCAAAAAATAACAAGCTCTAATATTAAATAAAATCGAAATATATCAATAGAAAATTAGCCCAACTGTCGTACAACTGAGATTAATAAAGAAAATTATATGTATCCAGGCACTTTAAGTCAATTTCATAAATTTGAAATACAGTGACCCCCCCCCACCCACCCCCACCCTATTATTTACTACTCTAATTTGCTTTTGTCAAGACATTGTTATGTCCCCTGATTTCCCAATCAACAATAAAAAACCATTTGTAATTTTGTAAGACTGAACACACCATTCCCTTGGATCCGCCAGTGCACAGTCACTATCCTGATCAAAACACGAGATTTTCCTCCATAAAATCATTTTCTATATGATGCAATTACATATAAATAAAATATGTCATTTCAGTTGCCACGGAAGATAAGATGGTTAATTTCTCGATTGAAAAAAAAAAGAAAAGAAAAATGACTTTCGCTTGATCTTAGAATTCTGTGATTATGTTGACAATTTGAACCTAATATTTTTTACAATGGGCTCGATTCTGTGGATTACAGCAGAAATCAACAGTCTCAGGGCCAAATAAAGGAAAAAAGTAAAATCGCCGGTATCTATACCCGATCTCGGGACTTCTTGGTCAAGGAGCAGACGCAGTAACTCTCGAATACATACACTCTTCGAATAATAAGAAAGCTTTTTGAAACCATTGCTTATTGAAATATTCAATGTTGGCAAAGCTATTGATGCAATATTGATAATTCTTATCAAATTATCGTTTTCACTCTCTCTCAAAACACACATAAAGGGAATGTTATAAAGGTGGTAATTTAGAAGGAAGAAATGATTTTTTGCTAAGTAGAAATTGTCCTTTTTCTACGCTGTCTTCTTTTCGGTTTTCACAACGTGTCACATACGTAATGAATGGAATCTTTACAGGCAAAAGTAACATATCATTTTGAATATTTCTAAAAGGAACGGCGAAAAAACGAAAAGACAGCTAACAGTGCAGAAAAGTAAACTGAAAAGGAGAGAAATCCCACCCAAGTGGCAAAACCTTATTACTTTGGGATATGATTCGTCAACCCGTGTCAGTTTTTACCGAAGTCGTAAATAAAAAGCATATTTTTTCTCCTTTCCAAGCAATGTTCAAATAACTGAATGATGACTACCTTTTATAAGCATCCGTAATATGATAGTTACAACGATATAACCCGAGCTCAAACATTCCCTTTCGGTGATGAAGAGTACATGACAGCCCTGCGTCCAGGACAACAATGCGGGGCAAACGTTTAGCTCATGCACATGCGAGCAATGCGGGGTATAAATAGCAAAATGTATGCTCCGTTTTGTCATCCTGAATGCAGGGCTTGTGATAGGCAATCAACGTCGCCCGTACTTCGTTGGAATAACGAAGCACAAGTGTGAAACACTCATTAGATATACTTTACACGGTAATGCAGACTACCATTTCTCGGATGATCGTTTGTGATTCGTTATTCTGAACGCATGCCCGGATTTCATTTTGTCCCTCATGGTAGTTGCCAAACCCTGCAGTACAGGATGCAAAATCATTTGCAAACGTTTAGAAGATTAATCTTTCTTAGCAGTCTTATGTTTCTGGCATGTATCGCGAACGTTTTTATTTTGAATTCAGGACAATCCTGCGTGCAGGCTGGACAAAATAACGATTGTTTGAAAAATAGCCTCCCGCTGTGCACATGACAATTTCATATAAAGTTGATTTTAACAAGGCCTCTCACTCACATTTCTTTCTACACGAGTTGTCTCCCCAAAACTGCAACGTCCCACCTTAAAAAGTTAATGAACAAAAGCCTATAATAGCATCCCAATTCATAAAAAAAACAATCATACGCTTACACTTTTATTTATGTCTGTGAACTCGCTATTTCTTTGTGACTATGTCTTATTTTGAATGTAGTTGTTGGTCTTATCTTTTAAGTGATTTTGTTGCGTTTTTGACTGGTTTGTGTAAATGTTTGGAATGAATGACTGGAGTTCTGAGTGATCGATTTAGAATGGTTTTGATTGAGATGAAAATGATTTCACTTTGTTACTTACTGTATCATTTTGAACGCAGGCATGATCTCAGATTTTTTTTCGTAGAGTTATCTGCCGTTGGGTAGTACTGGCGTTTTTTCGGTCAACGCTTCTATTCATTTTAGGTCTAGTACATGTACATATTTAAGTACTAGCTGATAGCTATGAAACATATACGTTTTGATAGACCTAATAATGATCACAGAGACTGTTGCCAAGGACCTTTCTGTCTAATAAATTGTATTTGTATAATATGCTTTCGAATGCTAAACATGCACTAATTTTTTGTAATTCTAAGGTGAAAAAAATCTGACGAAAATCTAATATTCTTTTTTAAAGGAATTACCCTATTAAAATTTCTTTTTTTTTTGGATATGTTAAAATTATATGTTGCCTTGATTTGGAAAAAAATCAACATACATTTTCTCGCAGATAAGAACGTTTTTTTCTATATATAAAAGTGACCAATCTTAATTGAGTGGTATTTTTTTAACGTCGTCATATTGTCAAATTCAATGATCCATTCATTCAGTTGATTTCATATTTTGAAAGAAAGCTAGCTTATGAAATTTTGTCATCATTATCCAACGTTATTTCTTCAATTAGAATCTTATTAAATCCCGTGTTTTTAAAGAACGCAGAAAAAAGCCATAAAATAAACCAATACCTACTTCCGTTTTTTTAGTTGGAGTGACCTCACTGTAATTTTCTTCCGAGTGTCATTCCGAGGGTCATTTAATGGTAAAAGTAGATCCTTTAGAAAAAGTAGTGCGACATTGAAACGTTATTTTTGAGAGTAAAATAGTAACCCGTGTGCTCATTTTTGTTCTTTTCACCTAGTTTTGCATCTCTTCTTTGATTTAACGCTTGATTTGACCTTCTCTGTGTACGATTTCCTTTACGAAAGGACGGATAACGGGTGGGGGTCCTACCCAAATTAACTGTCTTCTTCATAGGTGGAAAAAAGACGGTACCTCTACTTAAACTTGGGTAGCCCGAAAGTTGAAGGAGTTTCCCTAGAATATGAAAGGCTAAATAGGTCAAACCTTTTTATGGAACCTACCACAGCACCGGAAAAGAATGCAATTTTATATAGAACAAAGAAGGCTCAAACTCCGGTGGGGTCATACCAGTCGAGATGGCGATGTCCATTAATTCTTACCAATGTTATCATCTTCGAAACAGGGCCAGTTCTCTACTATCCGTTAATAACATCGCAAAATTGACAAAGTACGAATATGTTTGGGTTAAAATTGAAATAGAATCGAATGAGTGAGTGAGTGAGTTCTTGGTGAAATTCATACAATATTGCTAATATCGACCGATTGAAGGAAAATAGCAATATCATATTAACGCCTTTATATAAAATTTACTTTCTTTTCGGTTTTTGTGTTTTTAGGAACAAATCAGACGCTTAAAATCTAGACCAGCCATTAAGATTTTAGAATTGTTTGATAAATTTGAATGAAATCTGGATCTTTTAAACGAAGCATTTTTTTTACCATTCTGGAGCGTTTTTTATTGGTGTGTGTGTGTGATTGTTTTGAATGCATTGAATTAAGCGCTTATCGAGTAATTTTGAATGGGTTTGATTGAAATGGATGTCAATTTCACTAGTTATTCACTACAGATAAAGGCGTTACGAGAAAAATAAGATAAAAAACTTACCATTACACAATTCTTCATGTGACTCTAATGCAGTTCCGCTTATCGTGCTCTGTTCCGATACTAGAGCATTCGGAGTGGTTGACGGAACCCCTGGTGATGCCAATGCCATCCCTTTGGTAAAGAATCCAGTCAGATTATTTTGAAACATATCCTCCATTTCCGGTTCCTGTTCTGAAGTTTGGGGTGCTGCGCCAACAGCAGCTAATAGATCCATCAGTCTGTTTAACCTTCTCTGTGCTCGTCTTAACAATCTATCTTGTCTATTTTGTATTCTTTGTTCTCTTTGTGTATTGTCCATACTGACGCCTTACATTTTTACTATTTGAATTTCGTTCACATAAACTTTAAAAAAAATGCAATGAGGGTCTTTTTTTTGTGTGTGTGTTTTTAATTTTGTTTTGTTTTTATATTGATTTACAATAATTTTTCTCGCTTTTGTTACACTTTTTTGTTTCTAAATGTGTTGATTTCTGTTCGTTTTTTTTCCGTCAATTCAATTGATGATTTTCTGTATTTTTTTTTCAATAGTTTAAGTTTAAGCTTTTTTTTGTCTCTGTTTTGGACTTTCCTTGTTTCACTTTTTGCACATTTCTCTATTAAGTTGTTCTCTTCTAAAACCTGTAAAACAGAAAAACACAATAAAATTCTATTTCTACTAAGCTATCCCAACACCAATCTAGTACAATCTGATTCGCATTATTGAAATATCTTCCATGACATGATCATAACATTAACATTTCAGCTTATTCATGATATTAAACGTATGTCCAACAAATGTCTTGCAATCTGATTGGCTGAAAATTTTTAAAGCTTCCAAGCATAGTAGTCCCACCGTAGATCTGTTCCATTGGGAAGCAATCTTTACATTTTTCCTTTCTGGTATTAGATTATAAGATATGAAAAGATAATTATTTGATTTTACGTAGGTATGAAACTAAAACCTTACGGCACTTGTGTTTGAATTCGCTTCTTGTATTCATAAAGAATTATCAAATTTTTAAGTTCATATTGCTATGAAATCAACATATAATCTCTTCATCTCTTAAATGAAAAAAGAATAAGGATAAAATGGTGCATATCGTTGGTTAGCGAACACTTTTTGTATCTAGAGCTATATTCGAGCTATATTGTATAGGTACAGTTAATAACGAACAAAAAACTATATTTTTTTTATTAAAGGGAGGTAAAATATCGCTAATTTCGCCGATTTGAACGAAACTCTATTCAATACTCACTCGTCTCTTACATTCAACTTCAGTCCGAAATAATTTCAAAATAATTCTCTTTTTCAATTTCACGATGTGTCTAACATTAAAACAAGGAGATTGGAAATTACCCTAACATAAACCACAGGCTGCTGTCGATAATTTACCAGAAAACATGTAAGAAAATTAAAATATACACCTCCATCACAAGCCTAAAATTCAGTGTTACATATCCAATTAACAACGAAGAATACGTTTCACCACAAAATCCACAATAAACGTGCCATACACAATTGCGCAAAGCACGTTTAGCGTACAAACTCACAAAAGAATAAATGTGTGTCCGTTGCACGTCGTTAGCTCATAAAATAATGTATTCATTGCATAGACATTCGGAGATGACTTAATTCATATGTCACTTTGATATACCTTTTTACATATGACAAGAGAAAAAAACCCATATCACTTTGTTGAATCATCACTCAAAGAAATATACAAGATATTTGGATGTTTATTTGGTAATTTGAAATGCATTTTTTATTAATTGAAATTGATTGGAATTAGCTGAAAAAGATCAAAATTGAACTATGCAAGTAATTAAGGTTGCTGACATGCGGTCAAGGGTCGCAAAATAAATTCCCCTGTCAAATATATCTGTAGCTCATTTGACAAATAGGACACGAGTCAGAATTGCAATTTTGCCACGGGCTATATAGCAGTGCATTTAAAGCAACAACAGTGCGAGGCTTTCTTTGTTTCATTTAGAGCTCTCTGGGTTTTGTTTGCTATAGGGTTCGACTGAAACGGTTAGAACAAGAGGACTTTGTTATTCTATATAATAAAAAATACAAGCTTCTCCCACATGAAAATGTATTTAACATCGTAAACTTGACAAGGTGAATGGTTTTGGAATGATTTAGGAATTCAATTGAATGAGTGCGATGAGGGAATTTTGAGAAAAATTACAGGAAGGTTATCAAATATCGCTTATTTTGTTCAGGATGAACAAGATTAGCGATATTTATTACCTCCCTTTAATAAAAATGCATAAAATGTCAATGAATAGCTTCCTTTTCATTAAAAAAATCAGACACGTATAATAGCAATTATGTCAGTAAAATCGCGAGTTTTTTAAACTATGTTTTATTTTGATTGTAGTTGTTGATCATATCTTTTAAGTAATTATTTAGCCTTTTTGAATGGTTTGAATGGGCTTTTTGAATGATGAATGAATGAATGAATGAATGAATGAATGAATGAATGAATAGAGAGCTGAGTGATCAATTTAGAATGATTTTGATTTAGATATACACGTTTGCCAATTTCACTATGTAACTAACTGTAAGATAAAAAAACCCCGATGTATCCATGACAAATCTTAGATATTTATCATTTAACGTTACAGTTAAGAACATCGTGAAATTGGCATGGTGAACGTTTTTGGAGTGATTTTGGAATGAAATTGAATGAGTGTGTGGAGCGAGTTTTAAGTGAGATCAAAAGGTAATCCAATATTGCTAATTTTGTTCAAGATGAACAAAATTAACGATATCAATTATTTCCCTTTAATGACATATACGGTTTGAACAAAGTTAGCAATATTGGATTACATCCATTTAATTTCACTCAAAAATCGCTCCACACACTCATTCAGTTTCACTCAAAAATAATTCCAAAATCATTCACCATGTCAATTTCACGATTTTGTTAACTGTATGTAATTCTTCTGGACGTATATTTTCGGCAGCCTTATAAGAGCCAAGCTTACATGCTTTGTAATTTCGTAGATCTCGGAATCAGAACTAACGTGGATCATAACGTAATATCATTTAAAATGTAAAAAAAATCTACAAACCTCTGTAATCCTCATGATAACAATGACTCCATTAATGTTAATATAAACTGATAATGTCAGCGGTTTATCAGGTCATTCTGGGTGACATCTAGTGCTCTTTTCGCCTCACATTTTTGTGATATACGCTCATTGCTATTGTAAGAATTTCAGTTTATCTTTGGCCGACCCTTTACAATATTTCGTCGATGTTTCGACAAATACTTAATAGCTAACATGTACAAAAATACGCCATTTTGACTATTTTCGAGTTTTAAAGTAATAAATCATTATCATTGTTGTTGTTATAAGCATATTAATTTACTCTTATTAATATAAGGTGCAAAATTTCGATTTTAGCAAGTTTGAAGTGTTTAATATACTCCCGATGTATTTTACTAGGTCTGCAAGAAGCAGGCGGACTCTACTTGTTTTGGCGCACAAAGCGATTCAAGCTTTTAAGAACTATAGTTGGTTCTGGAATCGACGAAGCAAATATCTGTTGAACTCAATGAGCTTTGAACACAAAACCTATTCATATTATTGTCTGAAATGCACTTAAGATAACAACATCGTGAAATTGACAAGATGAGAATGATTTTGGAAAGATTTTGGATCGAAATTGCATGCATGAGTGTGTGGAGCGAGTTTTGTGTTAAATTAAACAAAAGTAATCCAATACCGCTAATTTTGTTCAGGGTGAACAAAATTAGCGATATTTATTACCCCCCTTTTAAATGTAGTTCAAGAGAATCAATGGAATCGAACGAAAAAGCAAATGATTCTTTTGTTTTGAATCGTTTTGTTTTGGACGACTTTGTGCTAAAGCAAACGGAATAGTTGTAGAGCTTTTTCGACCGATAGGAACGACCTCTATTCATAGGCAAACAAAAAATTAGATCATGAGTTGATAAAGGAGTCAAGGAACGTGTTTTCGTCATGATCGTAATTACTGGAGTTCTTCAGATAGGTAAGTGATCAAATATAAATTTTGTCGCCATAAAGACCTGCTGGGGCCCCTTTTATTGAACTTCTTACGAAAAAATTGATCGTAAGTCAAAATCATAAATCGTACCTGGTGTTTTCATTCATTGTTAGATTCTGCCTTGCAATTTCTCATTGGAATCGTCTTCTAAACACGATTCCAAAAAAGATAATGCATGGCAGAATTCCTTGTTTAGTTACCACTGTATAAACAACTTTAATTTTTGACTTACGCAAAAATGATCGTAAGATGTTTAGGAAAACAGGCCCCTGTCTTATCATTGGATATTAAGAATTTCACGTAGATCTTTACCAATCTTTAACAATGAGTGAGTTTACATGTAAGGTAAAAACAATGAATTTTTTTTATAAATGTAACGTTTTTAAAACGTTAATAAAATGGTAGTTCACTTTGCACTTGGACTAACTATAAATCAGGGTACCATAATAAACATTTGCAAACGTCTTTGCATCGCAATCGAAGAAAATATTCGGTTTTCGTCCGTAAAGTACACAATTACTCATAAGTTAGATTTCCTCTTCTAATCTATCGTATTAAGTCACAGCCCAGATAAGCCGTTGTTATGAACTGAGGTTTTAGATAAAAGTTGAATAACATTTTGTTACTCATTAATTTTAGTAATTAGATTTTTCGAAATAATTTTTCGTGATAATTTTGATAGATATCTTTTGAATTTGTATTTAGATTAAAAAAAGTCCAAAGCTTACGGCCTTTATGTTATCATTTTCCATAATGGATAAAAAAGTCAAATCTGCATTAAACCCAAGGACTATGTTGAAAGTACAGGATGAACTTACTGTAAATTGGTATTAATTATTTTTTTTCTGACTTTTTTATTTCTTTTTTAAGAGTAAGTACATAACATAACATTGAGAAAATAAGTTTTTACTAAGTTTTATAGGTTCTATTGCGACGAAAGCATTAGCTATTTGTGGAGAGAGAGGGAGAGAGAGAAAGAGAGAGAGAGAGAGAGAGAGAGAGAGAGAGAGAGAGGAGGGGGGGAGAGAGAGAGAGAGAGAGAGAGAGAGAGAGAGAGAGAGATAGAGGGAGGGAGGGAGAGAGAGAGAGAGAGAGGGAGAGAGAGAGAGAGAGAGAGAGCGAGAGAGAGAGAGAGAGAGAGAGAGAGAGAGAGAGAGAGAGAGAGAGAGAGAGAGAGAGGGAGAGAGAGAGAGAGAGAGAGAGAGAGAGAGAGAGAGAGAGAGAGAGAGAGAGAGAGAGAGAGAGAGAGAGAGTTAGAGAGAGAGAGAGAATGAAGGGTACTGGTTTAAACCCGATGCAGATTTGTGAACTAGGGCTTGCTATTAAGTATTTTGTCGGTGACGGCGGATCTCGAACCACAAAACTCCAGTTCACGAGTCAAGCCCCTATACATGTGTCACTAGGCCACCGAGACTGTCTAGGGCGCCGAGGTAGTTTTTATTCATTGACAAGTTGAATGGTTTAATAATCATTTCGGAATGAAATTGAATGAATAGGATGAGTGCGTCGTGACTGAAAATAAAGGGATGTAATACAACATCGCCAATTTCGGCCACTTTTGATAAAATCATCTATATTATATCACTTCCCTTTAAGGCAAATCTGTATATGTTTCTTTTAATCTGTTTGTTTATTCGCGTACGAATTGGACGCTTCAAAATTAACTCTAGACGAAAAAGGCAATGTATGATTTAAACGGTTTGAATAAAATTGTCACTGGGTGTTTTTGAACGATAAGGAGCGTTTTTGAATGATTTTGAATGATAATTCTTCAGCATCGTTCAAAACTTTATTATAATACTCTTAATAAAAAGTCACATCTTAAGTTCCAAAATCAGAATAATAATACTCACCGCGGTTATTGTCAGTTTATTTTCCAGTGTTAAATAGCATTTGGAATGAATCGGCTGTCATCCTCATTTGTCTTTATATATAAACGTCGTCCGATATTTCACATACTCACGCAAGCGTAAACGACGGCAAAATGACGTTTTTATTGTATGACAAAGACTTTCGTGTGTACTATTTTGGCTCAAGACAAATCTTTAACCTCGTCTTTTCTTCAAGATTCTATCATGGTGTTATGTTTTCTGTTTGTGGTTGTCAACAGCTCGTTTTTTTTTAATGTAATCTCACAAAATAAGAATTTGCCAAAAAATAAAGAGAGTTGTACGATATTTTGAATCGTCATTCATTAATGAAGCAATTTGCAACTCCGTTAAACATTTTTTGGCAAAGAAATTGTTTTCAGTAGAGGTCAATAAAAGGTCACAATTCAAACTATCTTTCACAGGAAGGTAGAATGATCATTGTAGGGGCAGAAATCAGTTAAGTTAAGTGCCAGAAGTATCGATCCTAATTAGCCTGTGCAGACGGCGTAGCCTAACTTGATTCAATAAATTTTCCAAACCCTCGGATTGTCTCTTCGGTATGTTATCCGATTCCCTTAATATGATTCCGATATCATTCAATAACCTTGTTTTTAACTCTACTCTTAAATGTTTTACAGCGCTCACGGGCGCATGAGAGATTGTATCCTGCTTGGTCAAGTGTAGCGTACAATGTATCTAACACGTCTTAGTTATGCTTAATTTGACAATGCAGGGTACAATCTCTGTTTCGCCTGGTTATGGAATGATTTTGGAATAAAATTCTGGGGTGTGCTCGAGACGGCTTTGTTATCCTGATTGCAGATTTGTTATCTCCGCCCCCAAACACCCCCCTCCCCCAAAGAAAAAGACAAAAAAAAAAAAAATAAAATGAAAAATAAATAAAAAAATAAAACCCGAAGAATGACTTTTTATGTGCTTGATAAATGCCTCTTCGTGGTTTTAAAGTCACACAAATGTCTGCAAGAAATTCATTTTAACGGAAGAACTTTTCATTGATTCATTTGGATTAAGCTGACACATATGACAATAAAGCACGGATTTGACAGTTCAAATAAAAACTAAAACAAAAAAAAATAAAACAAAAAAACATGAACTGTTCACGTTTATTCAAAAAGATGAGACAAAACATCCGGTCAAGCGCAGTCGATAATGTGCCTGCCAAACGAAAGCTTCAATTCACGTTAAGTTTACAAAGGGATGTGACTCATAGCGTTGGATATCTATCATTTGTTTCGATTAATTTTCTTGTCTCTAAGTTGATAACAAAATACAATCTGCAACGGGTTCCGCTTAGATAACATCAGATAGGACGAAATAAACGAAAGCGGAATATAAGTTTTTGATAATTTCACTAGTAAGGCGGAGATCTTATCAAAATGATAATCCATCGTTATTTCTCTATAATTAACAGAAAAGCGTTGGTACTATACCATATTCAGTAAGGTAAAGTTTCACGGAGGAAGAAGTCTTCAAGTGAAACTATAACAAATCGCTCGATTTAGTTTGCTTATAGACGAAGTTGTGTTTAGGCATAGATGGGGTAAAAACTTTTTTGGAATATGTATAATTAACTCCAAAAGAAACGTCCACAAATATATGCCCTGTTAATAACTTAACCGTTTCTGACTTACTGTATTTTTTACTGCAATACCTGTGAAAACAGACTATATATTCAAGACCGATCTATCGACTCTAGGGTTCCCTGTTCCTTTCCGTAGAAACTCACCTTTAGTAATTATGTCCCCTAAACTTGCCGGATCTAGTGCCCAAGGTTTGTAAATAAAATAAATGTGCATCGGAAGACATTTTGGCACCATTGTATTAAACCGTTTAATAATCTTTAATCTTTTGCTGACATCAAATTTTAAACGAGAACGTTATCATAAACAGAGGCAAGCAGTGAAAATTATTCGTTGTGCTATCAATTATACTTTCAAAATATTCCTGAAACTTGAAGGATTTTTTTCCAAACGTATAAGCTGCTTTGATCAGTTTTCCAATTGAATTTTAAAGACTGACGCAACTTACCATGTGTTTTGGTATTTGCTCGTTACTACGAAGACAAGCTACCGACATCAAGTCGCATTGTTGTTTGACTTTAGCGGACGTTCTGTGAATCAGTAGCATACAAACAATTAACAAATCTGGTCGACTTTGTGAATTCTGTAAACTCTAAAAATAGCGTATTATAAGCCAAAATTGTAAAGAAAAACGAAGCTTTAAAAACTCGCTTAATAATTGTTGATTCAAATGTAACTTCTGAATCGATATTAAAGATTAATTTCCAAGGTTAAGGTTCTCCTCTTTCAGATGCATTTTACCATAAACATAGGATGAATGCTTACCCCACACACTCTCCAGCCATGCAATGTGAGTGGGTTACAAAAGAACTACCGGACAAAATGAACAGCTTTTTAAAACCGATTGAATTCTTTGGGCATTACGGTAGAGCACACTTGCGAAATGGGTACACTAATCCATTATGGAATAACCATTTTCATCCGTGTGAACTTTTCTTAGACGGTGTTGTCAAGCGAGGCATATCTGTTAAATAACGGTCTCGGGTAGCATAATTTTTTCAAACAATACATGCGGCTAAATGATTGTTCTACCTAACGTTGCAAAGAAAGATTAAAATTCGTTTAAAGATTTTTAATAATTTCAATTTATTTTTTTATGGATGTTTCTTTTGGAGGTAGGTATAAATATGTTGCGCCCGTTTTGAGAATAAGTTCAATCTTTAGAACGGGCGATCAGTGTTCTTCATCTTAAGAATAAGCAACCAATCTTAAGAAAGAGCAAACCGGTTTATAAACTTTGTTAAATTTATTGAAAAACATAAAAAATATTGATTTAAATATATAAACATTATTTTACAATGTTTTATTTGATTTACCGAAAAAAATTATCAAATTTGAATACGACATTCACAACACGTTTTCTTGCATTCATTCAGTCACTCTCAAAGTGATCGCTACGTATCATTTAATCATTGTTGTTTGTAAGTATGCCTTAGAGGTCGGATTTAAATTGAAATGACAACGTCGATATAAAATAAATACCATTAAACAAGCTTTTTAGATCACCTCAATAATCTGCGTATTCATAATGAGTCATCTGCTCTACGCTCAAGACGGAACTAATCTCGAGCGCTCTGAAGTATTATTCCGCCTTCCACGTGTACTCCTGTGCAAACGTAATACAATTTCTATACTATTGGTACTGTTTTGGAAGAGCAGGTATCAGAAATCAAGAGCCTATTAGCCTCCATTTATGTGTAAAAGATTTTTCTTATTTCAACTGCTTTGATAAATATATCAGTGATGGAAAATGAAAACTAAGTAACAAAAGATTATGCTTTAAGTCCTGTGTAAAGTCTGCATACATCAGAAATCAAATGGGAATGATAACTTTTGGAAAAGGAATAAGGTACATATACCCCCGTATTGTGGAATAATTTATCTAATTATCTAATTTAACTAAATTTGATAAAAAACACAGAAAAAGAATATAAAAATTTTGTCCATTTATATTGGCTTACCATGACATGCCGATTGAATTCCAAGTGGCTTTAAATGGGATCATTATTGTAAATAACGTGAGTGTCAATTTGTATAGTTTATGTATTTACCATTCTTATACCTATTTTATTGTTATAAGTGCTTGTCAGCTGGTGGTTTGGATGAAAACTATGATGTAACTGTTAATACCCTAATGTAAAATCCTATTTGTATAACTTTTTCTTGTTGTAGGTTAGGTTAGCACGTATGAAATGTGTTGTAACTGTTTACATAATAATTGTAAAACTATTTCTTAGTCCTAGGCAGCTGGTGGCCCGGATAAAATGTCGTGTTGGTAATGGTGAGAGAAGCACCAAAAAAAAATGATTTGGTCCACCATCAAACGCGATGAATCTGCAATAAAATTGTGATACTATTGGAAGCGACTTAAATCCGAATCTTAAGTAAAAAAAGGTTATACTACAAGTATTATCAAACAATATTAAAAACCATTTTACAAATTCGTGAACATCAGCTCCCCACTGATTTCTACCCTGTTGTTTCGTTTTGAACAAAGTGAAATTAAATTGAAATACCATTAACTTCAAGGACAGAGTAAATGAGTGCCTTTTGCAAAATTACTAACCTATACAAGTGAAGAAAGATGACCACCACGGTGGAATTTTCATTGAAATTGAGTTATTTCCCCTACATGTCAGGCCCCGTGCTGACTCGGAACTTTTGCGTATATAAATGTTAGCAAACTTGTTGTAAAAGATTATATGTATACATGTGGTTTGATAGGCAATATTGCCTTTATTTCCTGAAATAAACAGATACTATATTAAGATGTACCATATTTATTTCATGAAATTAAACACCAAGAGAGTGTATCATGGCAGTGGGATGATATCAACTGTATGTTAAATTTTAGCGACATCTTGTTTGCATTTTAATTATATCAACCTCGTCTTCAAACGTTTGGCAAAATTAGTTATGGAATTTGTTATCTGAAATTCTGTTTCATTGCTCACGCTACATTCAGCAAGACGTTATAAATGAATATGGCATTTGACCGGAAAGAAGCATTTAAATCATATTTCTTGTTATTTTTCTTTGGTTTACCACTTTAAGATTCTTTACGCAAAATGGGGTGCTTACTGATTAACCATTTCTCAATAATTTGATTTTCTAATCCGGTTCATTGGCATTTGAGTAAAGCAGCCGAACTGCAGTGAAGCGTGAAGAAAAGAAAGAAGAAATTACATCCACAAAATGATAAACTGTTAGATTACGACCTGTGCAGTAATACTTAAGTTTCAGCCATATTGAGAAATTAGTAGAAACAGATATTGATATTTCTTATTTAAGGTAGTGGACCCGTAATAGTTCCACAACTTTTCGGAAGTAATGAGCTTTAACAGTATTAACTGAGGTTTCCTAATGATATTCATTAGGAAACCTTGGTCAACATTGTGAAAGTTCATAAGTTCCGAAGTATTGCCAAATTATTACGGGTCCACTACCTTAATATTTGAGTTAGATGTTTTGCCTGGTGTGTATAACTCGCGATTTTCAACAATATTACATTTTTAAAATAAATTTTATCTACCTATATGGTATATGGATGTTTCAACTAAAAATAAATCAAAATAAATCACAAACACACTAAATATTACTTTAGTGAAGGTAATAACTGTTGGACCGGATCATTTTGCTTTACTTCTACCCTTTTTACGTATAGGTTAACCGTCATGGGAAAACGTACTATCTAGGAACTTCTTTCATTAAAATATATATTTTGCAAAAGTAGATCAATTCTAGCACAGCGGTTTCCTTTAAAAACGTATGAAAAAAATTGTTTGAATGGGCTTTTTGCCACAGTCAATGTAATACATAACGATAAATTTCTTGCATAGCACTTTCCTTGCCTCAAGCTTCTATCACATTTAGGTTAACGATAAGCCACCTACAGTTAACAACATCGTGGAATTGACAGGAGGAATGATTTGGGAATGATTAAGGAATGAAATTGAATGAGTGTGTGGAGCGAGTTTTGAGTGAATTTAATGGGAGGTAATCCAATATCGTAAATTTTGTTCAGGATGAACAAAATTTGCAATATTGATTACCTCCCTTTAATAAAAATGCGTGAAATTTCTACAAATAGCTTTCTTTTTCATCAAGATCTAATCTGAAGCTTACAATTTCAATTAAATCAGTGAAAATTCCGATTTTTTCCCGGCTTTTTTTTATTTTGAACGAAGCTTTTGTTATATGTAATTCATTGAATTTGGAGCGTTTTTGAATGGTTTGAGTGAGTGTTTGGAATGAATGAATGGAGTGCTGAGTGAGCGAATGAGAATGTTTTTGATTGAGATAAATGTCAATTTCATGATGTAACTAACTGTATTTTAGGATAAAATATCGGGATGGGATACAGGTAAGATCACCATTTAATTGACATTGTTAATGATTTTGGAACGATATTTGAATTAAATAGAATGAGTGCGACGAGTGAGTTTTGAGTGAAATAAAAGGGAGGTAAACCAATAGCGCCAATTTCGTTCAGTAAAAAAAAGTTCTATAAATATCTTTCTATTTCTTCAAGAACCAATCAGACCGATCAGACACTTACTCTTAGCCTGTTATGTCAGATAAATCGCGATTTTCTCTAGCTAATTTTATTTTGGATGTAGTTGTTGATCTTGTCTATTTCAGTGATTTGGGGCGTTTTTGAATGGTGTGAGTGAGTATTTGGTATAAATGAATGGTGCGTTGAGTGAGTGATTAAGAAGGGTTTTGATTGAGATGAATATCAATTTCATTATCTGTAGGTATCGCTGTATATGATCAATCATTTCCGCTACCCTAAATACTGAAGGTATGGAGTCCAAGAGTCCAAGAGTGTAACTATCATTACGCACATTACGCAGGCGCGTAATACAAATTAATCCCCTATCGAAAAACATCAATGTTTAAAAATTATTCAAACTTCCCTGGGAATGCCTTGCCCTGTCCTCCGTTACTCGCCACACGTACGTTTGATTGAGGTTCCCCTTATAATTGTTTGTAGCTGGCCAATTTTGTGCGTATGAATCTAAAATCATAGTAGCACCATGGGAGTCTGATGTAAGCCAAAGTGCGCTTTGATTATCGATATCCTAGCTTGAGAAGAATGGTGATTTAATAAATCTTCTAATTACGAAATGTCGGACTGTCAATCGAGAGGTCCTGGGGTCGATCCTCGACGGCGGCACTCATCCTTCCTGACTATTTTTCTTCCACAAATGGGTTGATGATCTTAGACAGCTGAAGACTAAGAAAGGATGGTATGGTTGTACTTGTATGAGAAATACCAGGAATCCATTCGCCGCGATAAATGAAAAAAAAAATGAAAACGGCGTGAATTGATTGATTGATTAGAGTTTAACGCCGCGTTAAACATTTTTTCAGTTATATCGCGGCGGCTGGAGCACCAAACAATGGTTTCCCGATATTTCTCTCACCAGTACAACACCACACCCTTTCCTAGCCTCCAGCTGCTATCTCGCATAGATTTACGATTATCAACCCATTGGTGAAAGACAAATAGTCGGAAAGAATGAGTGCCGCCGTCGGGGATCGAGCCTGGGACCTCAAGAAAAAAAACAAGCTCATTTAGCAAATATCGAGTACAATCGTCCTCAATGTTAACTTTAAAAGTCACAAGATCGTAGGTTGTCATGCGTGAAGTGATTACTTATTTTCACGTGGTTATACGTCTAAAAAATGTATTTTATATTAACATAATAATTTCAGCACTTTACTCGACCGATTTCACTAGTCATAAAATAAAAATGAAAATATATAAAATCTGCAATATCGGCTGTTTTACGATGTTCATGATTAAGTATCGTTCTTTCATAACACCATTAAGACACGCGTGGACAAATTTTCTTCAACAGAAATCTAGACTGCATGGTTTTGTTCTATCTTGCTAGGGCCCCACTGCCGATCAGATCGATTCGAACTCCTAGGTTATCCCAACCCCTTCAAACACAATCAAGCTCGGCCTAATAGCAAGTACACGACTTCTTCCCGTCATAAGTCGATCAAACCAGACGCCTACGTTAGCATTTATGACCCTTTCGCGATCGTTTCGCAACTCGATCACTTCCCAACCATTTCGATCCCTAAACAATCGCTACTAGATCTTTTTTACCCGACCAACATCCTTCCGATTTCTGATTGATCATTCCGATATATACTTGAGTTTTTCGCATACGTTTCTTGTCCATATGGACATCTACTCAACCGCTTCCAGACCTTTCCCCAAAAAGCTATCGAGAATAGTCGAATGTCGGCGTTTATCCGTTAGAGTGGACCGGATAGAGGTCGGGATGACTTGGGTACAGGTCGATTATGTTCGGCTGCAGATAGGCAATCGGGAACCCTCGGCGATTCTACGGAATAGACCTCGGGAATAATACGGACGCAGCCATGAAAGCGCGTCATTTCGCGCGTATGTTTATATGACGTCACAAACATCAACGATCCCGCTAAGGATGACGTTGCATAAAATAAAATCAACTAAAGAATAAAAGTGGGCATATTATAATTTGATAACAAAACGCAGTGGTTTACTGCGTTTTGTCATCAAATTATGGTATGCCCAAAAGATCTCAAAAGATGATCGGAGAGAATTAATAAAATGTGATTTTCTACAAGCGTATTAACCGAAGTACCACAAGCAGTCGAATTACCTAAAAAATGACCAAAAATTACTACACTTACGTCCGAGGTACTTTTCAGTTTACGGAAAAGTCCGAGCGATGTTCCGAATGGCAGATAGGGTAAAAGATTTCAACTCGATCACGTTCGATCTCAACACGATTATTTTACGGTTCGCCCGAACAATGATCGCTTCCCGACCACTTCACGAACAATCTCCTATTCGCATATCACGACTATTTAGGAGATGTTAAAACATTCGGAAAGAAAGCCTGATCAATGCCGTCCAAGATCTCTCCCTTCCGATCACTGATGCCGACCAAGTTGGACAAGTACTTGATCGCATGATCGGGCTGGATCGAGGTGATCGGACCGGCAGAGGGAATATATCACCAACAAGTAGAGTTACAGATTTAGAGGTGTTTTCGAATTTAGACCGATGTATTTTGAAAAAAAAAAACATATATAGCTCACAAACGGTGTATTGTGGGTATTCATTGGAATCGTCTCGCCGAGACGATCGAAATGAATACCCACAACATACAGTTTTATTGAAAAGTAATGATTTCAGACTGGATAGACCCCCTTTAATCTGTGCATATTTTATGCGTAATATATTACAGTAAGTTCGTCCTATAGCTCGGTGATCTAGAAGCTATAGGATCAATGACTCGTCGCCTACTTTACTAAACCAACATCCGTATCATTGTAAGAAAGTACTGTAATCATGTGCAAAACATTATAAACAGCCTTTAATTGACTTTGTCGACTTCATTCGAGCAACGCGAACAGTCGGTGGCGTTGAGAAATTTGCGAAAACATGATGAATATCGCTGCATTTCTACTGGCGACTTGTTTCGCATGCATTTACGCTTATGATGTCACATTAATGAATATATTGACGAGCTCTATTGAAGAGGTTGAGCACAAAAAGCTCGCCACAGCTAACAGGAATATACCGGAGGTTGCCGGCGAACTTGGACTTAATGGACTGATGTATCTTGTAAAGAAGGCTGGACTTGTAGACACGCTAAGCGGAAAGGGTAAGTTCATTGCACTTCATTGAATTAATTCAACTGCTACAGTAAAGAGCATTGTGAAATTGACAAGGTGAATGATTTTGAATGAAATTTAATAAGTGTTAAAAGTAAGTTTTGAGTGAAATTAAAGGTAGGTAGTCCAATACCGCTAAAACAAAATTAGGAATATTTATTACATCCCCTCAATAAAGTAAGTATGCAAGTTCTATAAATAGCTTTCCATGTCAGACGCTAACAATTTTAATTATGTCAGTAAAATCGCGATTTTTTTTCATTTATATTTATTTTGAATGTAACTGTTGATTGTATACTTTTTTAGTAACTTTGAAGCGATTGTGAGCGGTTTGAGTGAGTGTTTGGAATAAATGAATGGAGCGCTGAGTGAGCGATTTGGAAAGTATTTGATTGTGATGAATGTAAATTCCACGATAACACTAACTGTAAAGTGGCTGAGCGTGACATATGTTGGTGCGGGAAAGGATGGTTTTGAGCATTTTGGACACAAAGTAATAGTTAAAGGGCGATTTTATTTAAGATTAAAAAACGCGGATAAACCATAAATAGTGGGTACTCACTGGAATCGTCTCATCCGAACGATTCCGACGAGTACCCACAACATATGGTTTAATTGAAAAATATAGGTTTAGACTGGATTTATCCCCTCTTTGTAGACTTAGCTGATCCTAGGAAGAGACGTTGAAAGGTTCAAAAATATCTTCAATTACAGAACCGGTTATTACGGACACCGTCCGGTTATCACTAACATAATGAAGTTATTGCCGCCAGAGACCGACAGTGGGTATTTATTGACAATTATTTAGAGAGTTCCTTTCTAAACGTCTCGTAGTTGCATTTTAGGTGAAATTTTACTTTCTCAGAACAATAACTTCTTTTCTATGCAATTCTAGGGAAAATGAAACACATTATGTTTCTTTTTCTATTCATTATCCCATCCTTGTGTGAAATTTCATGCTTTAAATCGCTCATACAGGAACAATATGTATGTTTGAACTCCTCAAATGAGACCATGAGGCGTTTCCTGGAACAAGGCAATCATGTGTCGCTTTAAAAATTGTATCTGAACCAAGTCTTAACCACTATCTTCGAGATGGCTTGGAAAAATCACTTAAATAATGGTAAATAATTGTCAATTAATACCCACGGTCAGTCTGCAGCATTAACTCAATTGTGTTCTTGATAACCGTACGGTGTCCGATATAACCGATTCTTGGTGTGTATAAGTAAGGTTTCTGACCAGACTCTGCTGATTGGAAAGATAATGGAAATGTCAAATTGTTGAAAGCGTCAAGAACATGGTGACATGTCATTAATTCCTTCACTTTAAGCGAGTTATCAGCACAACAAACCTATAATCGGAAGACTTCGGATTCGGACACTACTGGTTGTGGATTGTGTGGTTGGGAAGAAATCAGTCCCAGCTAGCCCATTGTCTCTATGGGGAGAATGAAAACATCTTGTATGATTAAATGGACTCTACATGTGTACCTCTTGGGCTTACCTACAAAAGAAAAAGATTTTAATGAGCACCCAAAACACAGGACCTAAAATAATTAACAACACTTGTAAAACATAAGTCCCCGAAACACTTTGAATTGTAAAGAAAAAAACACGTTTTATTTCAGATGATGATATATGATGGAGATTGTATCTTTTGCAACATTTAAAATAATATCGTGTGCTAAGTGGTTGTAAAAAGCCATGCCTTAAGCAAGGGTAATAAGCTTCGACATACACTTAGCTTTATTCATTTTACACATAATTTTGGCAAACCGTTTCTCATTTAGAAGAATAAGCGCACATTCCGAAATTAGCAAGGGAAGGGGAATTTGAATTGAACACTAATTTGGTACTGTTTTGGTCAGAGGCTTATCTTTGGTATAACAATGCCAAAAATACGGAAATGTATAAAATACACGTATACACAAGAAAAAAAAAGCATTTTAATTCAATAAAATTTGGATAGATGCTTACTTTCAATATTAAGTCGTACACGTACGCACATGTTGTTAGATTATCATAAAAGAGACGACTACTGCCATGATACTTTTCGTTGGAATATAGGGAAAAACGATAGATTATCATTTTGATAAACTCAACGGCTGGCCAGTGAATTCATCAAGAAATTATACCGATATGAGCATCGTGAAATAACCAAGGTGAATGGTTTATGAATGACTTTGGAATGAAATTGAACGAGTACGCTGAGCGAGTTTTGGGCGTTTTAAGGGAGGAAATCCAATATTGCAAATTTTGTTCAGGGTGAAAAAAATAGCAACATTTATTGCCTCCCTCTTAATAAAATGTGCACACAAATTCTACAAATAGCTTCCTATTTCTTAAAGAACCTAACCAAAGCCTAGAATTTCACTTATATCAGTGAACTTGCGATTTCTTCTAGCAAGTTCAAGTTTAAATGAAGTTGTTGATATTATCTTTTTCGGGGAGTTTGCAGCTATATTGAATGGTTTGAGTGAGTGTTTGGAATGAATAAATGGAGCAGTGAGCGAGTGATTTGGAATGATTTTGATCGAGATAAACGTTAATTTCAAGATATTGTTAACTGTATCGCGCTTTCGTCCATTTCACCCTTCTAGGAGTTACAAAGTCATCCTACCTAATAACTGAAGTCCCCATGAACGTTGAAGAGTAATCACGGACAAAATGACGCGTTTATAGAAATCCGTCGTATAATGTTCACTCTTTATCTCATTTTTGCATTAAAGAAATAGAACAATCGTTTTTTTTTTCATTCGAGTAAGATCGATTGATATTTCAATTGGTGAACAACAAACGCTATATTCTCACTCGCGTCTCCACCACTCATGACAATAAAGATTTTGGTGATCACTCCGTGAAATATAAATCGACCTTGCACTGAAACAAATGACTATCATCTATTTACAGGACCATTCACTGTGTTTGGGCCAACAGATGAAGCTTTTCATAAACTACCAAGGTCGCTCCTTATCCTTTTGGCTCACGACAAAAAATTGCTCACCAAGGTCCTAACCTACCACGTGGCAGCTGGCAACGTTACGTCATCCGAACTATCCAATGATCTGTTGGTCAAGTCGGTCGAAGGTAGCGATATTAGAATCAACATATATGGAGATGACATATCAGACAAAAAGGTAAATATATATTTTTCAATGTATTTTCTTTTTCGTGGGCTTGAGAGATTTATCGGTCGTTTTTAACTCTACCGCTTTACCGTTGAAATTGTAAAATAATGTCACAATCGTTAATTTCTCACCAGTGCACGGCATCTAAGCGGAAAGAAATATATGACACCATCATATGGAAATGTTAAGATATTCATTGAAGATGTTTAATACTATATTTTCAACATTTTTGGCATCTGCCCATTACACATTTTTTCGTTTAGTATGTTTTAGATATCCGGTTTTTACACTGATGCAAACACTTGTCCTCTTTACAACGACAAATGATAGCCTAAATCTCTATCTTGAATGATAATCGTTAACAAAATGAGATAAAGAAAAAATGTTAAATTGTGTTATATTTTAGCAAGCAGAAGGTTTTATTGATTTAATCAAGAAAAATAATATAGAGAGACGAAACTCGAAGCGTTGCAGTATCGTGATAGTTTCAAATTCTCATAATACTGTATTTCATATATCGTGCCATAAATAGGCCTAGCACGGCATCAACAAAATATCAGAATCACAATGTGAAATAAGCACCCATTTAAAACAAAATTTCGACTCAAGCATAAGGTTGAGACAGAAAACATCTTGTTACTTTCTTGACTGTTTCTTTTCTTTTTTTTTTTCTTTTTTTTTTTTTTTTTTTGTTTCTTAGATTATAACAGCTTCCGGACGTGTGATCTCAAAACCAGATCAATTTGCAGAAAATGGCGTCATCCACGTGGTTGACGCTGTTTTATTCCCACCCGCAGGCACTTTTGTTGATGTCGTCTCAAATGTGCACTCTTTATCGACGCTTTTAACAGCAGTACAGAAAGCCGATGCAAAGATTGCAGAAATCTTGTCAAGTAGGTATTCCTTCCTAGTTTCAGTTGTTTTGATTTCAATTTGCATATGAAAGGGGTTTTCAAGAAGTTTATATCCTTTGTAAATGCTTTTCGGGTATTGATAGAAATTTCTTGTCGGATATGCGCACTCTTGATTGATTCTATCATTGGAGGAGAACCCTACATATCACAATAAATACTAATATCTGTCACTGGTAAAGCCACGATTAAGAAAAAAAGCTTTACTCTTTGTTGGATAACAGGCTCATAAATGAATATTTTGTTTGTTTGTTTTTGTTTTAGATAAAACAATTGCATAGTCTTTTCAGAACTGGTTTGTAAAATGGTTTTGAAAGCTTTAGGAGTGATATTACTCAGTGAAACGTACAGTACATGTTATCAATTAAATTATCATGAAGTCAATTTGATAACTACACAAGTCATTTGGACCTGAACGCATGATAATTTCCTATCGATTGTCTGAAATTTTGCTGCCGCTGAGCTGAATACTAAGACCAGACTGCGCATGAGTGCAGCCTGATCCTTGCATACATAGTCCACTTTAAACCAAATTATTTTGAAAAAAAGATCCTAACTGCCTTGAATGTCTTCAAAAATGGCAATATGTTCAGAACAAAAATCAAGTTCAGCAGGATACGGGTAAAGTCAAAGTAGCAACTCTAGTATGCGGGTAGGACAAGGAACAACCAATGTTGTTGTTACTTAATTACAGGCCCAGGTAACTTGACCCTGTTTGCTCCAACCAACAACGCATTCGCTGAAATTCCCAAGCCATGTCTGGATGCTCTGCTAGCCAACAAAACTGCATTGACAAGTAGGTACTCAGACACGTAGTTTATTTATTATATACATATACACAATGTACATTAATTTTGTACTAGACAGCTTTAATAAAACAACAAAGAAAATTTGATTACAAAACAGGGAATCAATACTTAAACTACTCAACCAACTCTTGCTTAATCATATCAAAATACTCAAATGGATCAACTTAATCGTTGTTCGATCTTACACAATGGTCAACACAGGCAAAGGAATCTACTGTCAAACAATTTTGCTACAGTTTTAAAAACAAACTGTCCACAACTTAAGCAAAGCTGAAAATAACGCTAACAATGCGCTAATCAATGAGCCATAGACGATCTCCCCTGACGCAGGTGTCAGACATTGTATTTAAACCAAAGAATCTATGCAGGACAGTGGTGAATGCGGTCTCCAATAACACACTCCCCCTTAAGAGTCATCATATATTGAAATATTATAATTATTGGTTTACAAGTCCAATGCACTAACCACTGAGCCAAAGAAGATCTTCCCTGGCGCAGGTGTCAGACATGGTATTTAAACCAAAGAAGCTATGCAGGACAGTGGTGAGAGTGGTCTCCCATAACAGTAATGTCTTTGGTTGATTGTTTTCACTAATTCACTAGTATAAAAGTGATCTTGGCAGTTGACATGTTAATGACGTAAGCGTCGTGTCCTAACTATATTTAAGCCTGGGCGCGAGATTTCCAACAATTTCAAATATGCACAAAGCAAAGACTCTAACCAGCCTGTGCATCTCAACAGTCTGATCAGAGGCTTCACTATACATTTAATAGATAGCTAAGGTCTTAAAGTATCTGTACACCATCAGGTGTCTTTATATTAACAGTATGTGGAAGTCTTGGCTTTCCACTGTTTGCACCTCATGCACATTGTAAAGTGTTGGAAATGGCACGCACAGGCTCAATTTAAATACCAACTGAGTCCGAAACGACATGTCTGTAAAGATTAAGGATACTACAACTGTACTTGCATGCTGAATCTGAATAACTAAGCTCAGGTCCAAAGGATGGACAAGCACACAACTGTCAACTATCAGTATAGGCTATACTAGGCTTATCTGATAGTCGACATTGTCTAATATGGGCGTAAGCTGGCAGCCCGATGACTTAGAGATACTGGATGGATAAAAAGAATGGTCCTCCAAGCTTAACCCATCTGAAAATGCAATGATTCCACTTCGTAGATGTTTCTCTAAAGCCATTTAATGAACGTTGATAGCCAAAGGAAATACTATATCCCCTTTTTATTTTGTATGACTAAACATGCATTATAAATTACTGATCAAGTCACCGGGGTTTGCTTTTGTAATTAAAACAAACAATCCATTCTTGGACATATCGTTTATGTCGCAAGCGACTTTGAGTCCTAACATCAGTCAGACATCAGAGTTAACGACATCGTGAAATTGACTTTCATCTCGATCGAAACCATTCCAAAAACTCGCTCAGTGCTCTATTCATTCGTTCCAAACACTCGCTTAAACCATTCAAAAACGCCCCAACCTCTAAAAAAGATGGAATTAACTTAATAAAGTTAATAAATAAGACTAGGTAAAATCGCAATTTCACCGACATAATTCAAATTGAAAGCATGTGATAAATTCTAAGTTGTTGAAGAAATAGGAAGCTATTCATATAATTTGTATGCATATTTTATTAAAGGCTGGTAATAAATATCATTAATTTTGTTCATCCTGAACAAAATTTGCGATATTTGATTACCCCCCCCTCCTTTATGTCACTTAAAACTCGCTTCACACACTCATTCAATTTCATTCCAAAACCATCCAAAAACCGTTCTCCTTGTTAATTTCACGATGTTGTTATCTGTACTTTCAATTGTTTGTTTTAACTGTAGTTCTAGGCCCTGACTTCAAAGTCAGAGTACCTAACCGACACTGAGTTACCATCATTTTCTGCTTATAGGAGTCCTAGAGTACCATGTTGTGCCCGAGACATATTACAGTGCTGGGTTGACATGTGGACAGAAACTGACGACGGCTGAGGGAAGTGATGTTTCGATCAGTAAATTCTTCGGTAAATTCTTCTCTATTATCTTAACAGTAAACATTTAAATGTTTGTGAAATCTGTCGAATCCATAATATAGAGGGAATTTAAGGAATTGGCTTAATGATAATAAAGTAGTCTTATATGTCACTTGCATCTGCCCCCCCGGCATATAAAAGAGAAATGAATATCGTTAAAATCAAATTTCTCTTTAATCAGATTGTATCATGTGAATCAGTCATAAAACGCGCATTGATTACTGTTACATGTAACAGCATCGTGAAATTGACAGGGTGAATGATTTTAGAATGACATTGAATGAGTGCGATGAGTGAGTTTTGAGTGAAATTGAAGGGAAGTAATCTGATATCGCTAATTTTGTTCAGGAAGAACAAAATAAGCGCTATTTATTACCTCCCTTTAATATAAAATGCATGCATGTTCTATAAATAGCTTCATATATCTTGAAGAACCAATCAGCTGCAACTGATTTCAATTATATCAGTGAACGCACGTTTTTCCTTGCTATTTCCCTTTTAAATGAAGTTGGCTGGTCTTATCTTTTTATTGATTTTGGATCGTTTTTGAATGGTTTGAGTGAATGTTTGGAATGATTGAAAGTAGCGATTTGGAATGTTTTTGATTTAGATGAATATCAATTTGACGATGTAACTAAGTGTAGAAACAGGGCTATGTTTTGTTTTACAGGATTGTATGTTGACTGTTCCAAAGTAATATTCCCTGATGTGACAGTTACGAATGGTGTGTTACACGCTATCAACAAGGTCCTGATTCCTGGAGACCTGCTGGTCAATATGTGTCCCGAGAGCCAAGACGTAGAAAACAACATGGAACATTTTTCTGAAGAATTCCCGTTCTTGTTTTAGATATTGTCTATGTCTTGTTTTTCTGTTTATGATATGAGTTTGTGTATGACATTTCCTACAATTTTATGTGAGCGCCTCTGGAGACCCTGTGCATCCGCATATTCTGACCAGTCTTCAATATATGCTCTGTTGATAGATCTGTCATGATGTCAGGCATTCTGAACATCACTCGACCATTTTCGTAAACTGCAACAAACCTCGGATGTATGTATGGCGGATGGGTATGTAACAAAATCGTACCAGCCCGATTAGCTCAGTTGGTAGAGCACCGGACATCAAAACCATTGAAGTTCGACCGCGTGGGTTCGATTCCCGGGCTGGTACACTGACAAAAACTAACTGTCTTTCGGATGAGACGTTAAATCAAGGCCCCGTGAGACGGTGCTTTACACCGAGCACGTTAAAGAACTATGGCGGATCTCAGCAGTAGTTTCGTCATGTATCCTTGCACTATCCCCCGTAACAACTAACCGTCTTCTGGGGGCATGTACGGTAGCGACGATAAATAAACGGAAATACACACACACACACAACAAAATCGTGCATTTTGTTAGGCGGAAACAGTGTAAGAAAAACTAGCACTGTGGATTTATATATTTTACAGTAAATAACGGCTGAAAAATCTTATTTTTTGGGAATGACGAATCATTCTCAAAAATTAAGATTTTTTCAGCCGTTATTTATGATTCTTAAGATATTTATATTCGGTTACGATGGCTTCACGTCAGTGATTTAAACGAGTAGCTTTGGCTACGTCGAATATTTTCACTCACAGTTTCGAGGGCTAACGCCATTTTAACTGACGTCTTCGAATTTTTCCAAGGTTTTCCTGTATTTTCTTAAAAATAGTCCGTCTATGTACATCCGAGGTTGATCGTGGGATTGGTCGAGTGGTGTTCCGAATGGATGTCAGGGTGACAAAATGGCGCAAACTGTTTGCAAATTATACCCCACATTACGGGCCAACGCACAAAGCGGGGAATAATTTGCAAAAAGACTGCACCGTTTTTTCGTAGTGAACGCTGTTATGGTTTTCAAGCCTCTCAGGCGGCCCGCGAATATCTTAAAATTATTGTGTAGACTGGTCTAGATTTTGATTCCATAAAAATTTATGCCCAATATATGCCGAGCCAGTCAGGACCTGGGAGGTTACTTAGAAAAAAATAACATTCTGAAAAATTTCCGGACTCTGTATATTCTTCAGTACATAGAGGGATGAGTAACAAAACTTTTGTAAGCGCTTTTATGTGTACAGCCACTTCCCAATTTACATTTGATTTTGGTGTTTGATTTTTTCTACTAGAGAAAACTATTGGTACGAAAAATTTACCTAATCACTGTAACAAAACAAATACAGATATAGTTAATTACATAGTGAAATTGACATCCATCTCAATTAAAATCCTTCTAAATCGATCACTCAGCGCTCCATTCATTCGTTCCGGCCACCCATTCAGACCATTCAAAACCGCCCAAAATACTTAAAAGACAAGACGAACAACTGCATTCAAATTAAAATAAATTAAGAAACAAGCGCCATTTCTCTGTGATAATTGGCATTATCACGTCTGATTAATTATTAAATTGTTAGGTAGCTATTTATGGAACTTTTATGCATATTCTATTAAAGGGGAGTAATACCTATCGCATATTGTGTTTAGGATGAAAAAAAAAGCGAAATAAGACAACCTCCACTTTATGTCACTCAAAACTCACTCATCACACTCATTCAATTTTATTCCAAAATCATCCCAAAATCATTCACCTTGTCAATTTCACGATGTTGTTAACTGTTTTTCGCACCCCTTTCAGCAATGAATAAGTTGCTGATATTCTCTTACAAGATATTTGTATATTAAATGCCGAGTAAATGTCATTTGAAATGAGTACGTCGTTTATAGACAAGTCAAGTCAAGTAAAGTCAAGTAAAATTTATTTACAAAGTAGGTACAATTCAACAATAAAACATAAGCTCTAGTGAGCTTATAACACCGACTTGAAGTACATAAAAGTAATACAAACCATAAGACAATCAGTTTAAAGAGTCAATAGATAAAAGTTAAAAGGCAAAACAGATTAAGAGATGGATGCCATATGAATAATCTTTTAAATTTGATGCAATGCAAGGGAGACAAATGTTGTATCAGATTACCAGCATTTGACCAATGGTTATTTCCCCTACATAACATAATGGAAAGCCCTTAAAACATTGGAAATTTGAATAAAAACAGACCTGTAACTGAAAATCACAGAGGCTTGATTATCTTAGAGCTTATGATACATTTTAAGCATCACAGTAATCTATGAATAATATATATATTGCACATTTTGACTGCAGGTTACTGTACTGTTCAATTGTCAGTTTGTTCATAATTCATAATTGCACTGTTCTTTCATCACATTAAATAAGTTTAAGAAAATAAACAATAAAGCAAAGGCATAGTAATTCATGCAACAATGAAACAGAATCAATTTCAATTTCTAAAAATTTAACATTAGCAGACAGATAATTTTTGCAGCAAAACGCAAAGTGTTTGTGACTGAAAAACAGGAGTAACAAATTTGGCAAAATCTAAAAAAAACGTATGGTTAAGGCAAATAAAGCAAGGAGCTCAAAAGCAAAAATAAGTTAAAAAAAGAATAGACGCACGCACAACGAAATCGCACTTGTACAGTTTCCAACATCGTGAAATTGACAATCATTCCGATCAAAATCATTCTTAATCGATCACTCAGCGCTCCATTCATTCGTTCCAAACACTCACTCTAATCGATCAAAAACGCTCCAAAATCATTTTTAAAACGTTTCAAACTCAATCAAGACGAGCAATTTTTAATGTAAATCGATCAAATAGTCTACGATTTTATTGAAAGATATGGATTTGAACGTTTCTGATTGGTCGACGAAACAAAGAAACAGTTAATTACGTATATTTTATTAAAGGGAGGTAATACATATCGCTAATTTTGTTCATCTTGAAAAAAATAGCAATATTGGATAACCTCCCTTAAATTTCACTCAAAACTCACTTCACACACTCATTCAATTTCATTCCTAAATCATTTCAAAATCTTTCACATTGTCATTTTCATGATGTTGTTGACTGTACGTTCTGCTTTAAATGAATTGAACTGAATCGGGAATAAATGAATTATTGCTTCGACGAAGGTGAAATTTGTTGGACCGATTAATTTTGTCACGATCCAGCCCTGCATTCAGGATGACAAAACGGTGCGAACAGTTAGCCAATTATTCCCCGCTTTGCACGAAGGTGAACGTGCATAGCTAGGTAAAATTAGAAAACTGTTTTTAATGTTTTGTGATCCTGAATGCAGGACTGGTGTTACATGCCATTTCCAAAATCCCCACCTTTGATCGAGTGATCAAAGGTCAATTTTGTCTATATGTACGTAAAGAAAAAATTGACCGACTACCAAGTCCAATCTGCGCATCTATACATTTTCAAACGACTGGTGAGACCAAAACTTTATTTCGGTCCTTTAGGAAATAAAAGAGCTGATATTTTGATATATTGATTATTTTGGTGTATCAGATTGAACAAAATTAGCGATATTTATTACCTCTCTTGACCAAAATATGCATACAAATTCTATAAATAGCTTCCTATTTGTTAAAGAGACTATCAGACGCTTATGATTTTAATTATGTCGAAGAAATCGAGATTGCTTTCTAGTTTTGAATGGCGCTGTTGTTTCTATCGTGAGTTTAGGGCGTTTTTGAATTGTTTGAGTGAGTGTATGGAATGAATGAATGAATGAATGAATGAATGAATGAATGAATGAATGAATGAATGAATGAATGAATGAATGAATGAATGAATGAATGAATGAATGAATGAATGATGCTCATCGAGTGATTTGGAATGATTCTTTTCGAGATGAATGTCAATTCAAAGATGGTGTTACCTGTATATAATAACCTGAATTGCCTGGCTCGTTGGCCGAATGGTTAGCGTGCTCGACTCGTACTTATTATCGTTATTTGCGGGTGTGAGCCGTACTGGAGGCCGCGGGTTAGTGTATATAGGCAGGACACTTCACCGAAAGAGCCAGTCCACCCAGCTTTAAGGGTGGGTAGCATTGGTAAGAACACGTTGCATATCTCTTTATTATACTGCAAAGAAAATTCTAGTATTTTCATTGGTTAATGCTTACCTGACAAAAATTGATATCTACGGCCGCTCCCATGTAACGTCTAATGTTTCCTTAAGGCGCTTCGCCGTGAACATAGACAAAAAATCGAAACGGCAATAGCAGCAATGATTCTCTCGCTTCGCTGGTAACACGTACCGAGTATTCACATAAGGCTACAGTCTGAAAGCATGCCATATAATAATGTGCAAATAAAAAATGATAAAGATGTCAATAAATATCTAGATTTGTCCATTTAAAGTGCCAACTATCTCGTAGGTTTAGCCAAGAGCCGCTTTCATATCACAACATCATGGAGTGTAGAAGTGTGACGTCACAACTATATAAATATATGACGTCACTTTGTACATGTTTTCTTTTTAATAGGGGCGCATTAAGGGATATTAGTGGTATAAAGAATTCGGTTTGTACCAAGGCCTTAAATAGGCAAAATACGGATATTTAGCCCCAAAACTTTGAAGTATAATAAATTCGTAATACGGTTTCTTGCCTGGGTATATGACGATTTATTCCCGACAGAAAAAAAATAATGTCAACCCTCGCCTGCGGCTCTGGTGACATCATTTTTTCAGCCGGGTTAAATCGTCAAAATAAATTCCAAATTCACTCATCTTGTTAAATTTACAATGAGCATTACTGTATACACACACACATGGTAGTAACAAGGACGTCCGGTTAATTGCGGTTCATAAAAAGTTCATCGTTCACCATCTTGAATAAGTATTGACTAATTGGTCATTTATTTCCTTTGAAACTCTGAAATAATAAATTGTGTACGATTTTGTAAAAAAAAATAATATTACAGCTTGTTTGTGTGCTATTGAAATATATCCCGTATTCCCCAAATCATTATTTTGGGGGAATTTCACCACTCTCGTGAAGCGTCGCAAAGCCTGTTTATTCAGGTTTTTTTAACGTATTTTTTTTTTCTCTCCCTTTCGCCGAATTTAACTGCTTGACGTTTTTTATGTAAATTTGGGAAGAGATATAAATAATCATATGACTGTTACGGTCACGAGTGCTAGGAGAAAATCAGTGACCCTTGAATCGCGAACAAAATCTAGGACGCGAATTTATACAATGTAGTAAAATACAACCCTGTTTGAAGTTTGAATAATTTACGCGGCCTATCGATTGTAAATAGACCAAGGAAATAGGTTATAAAATATAGGGGCCTCATTTTCTAAACATCTTACGATCATTTTTTTCGTTAGTCAAAATTTAAAGTTGCTTCTACAGTAGTAAATAATTATAGAATTCTGCCTCTGGTAACCTCATTGAAATGAGATATTGCATGGAAGATCTTAAAAACAACAGGTACGATTTATGAGTGACTGATGAATAATTATTTCGTAAGAAGTTTAGTAAAACGGACCCCAGATGCGTAAGCTTTGCATACAAACAGTTCTGTGTGTTTTTTGAGCCATTCATTTAGTAAAACGGACCCTAAATTGCGTATACTTTGCATACAAACTGTTTTGTGCATTTTTTGTACCATTCATTTTAGACACCTTTCAATGGAGTAGGCTATTAACGTGTAAAATAAGGTGTAAAGTCGTTTGAATAACTTATAGTAAAACAAAACTTTAACACCAAAGTTCAACTTTTAACTTGCTTGAATAGGTTGGAGATGTTGTAACAGTTAACAACATCGTGAAATTGACAAGGTGAATGATTTTGAAATGATTATGGAATGAAATTGAATAAACAAAATTAGCGATAACTATTAACTCCCTTTAATAAAATACCATGGTATGCAAGTTCTATAAATCGCTTCCGATTTCATCACAAACCGACCAGACGTTTAAAGATTTCAATTATGTCAGTGAAATCGCGATTTATTTCTTACCTTATTCATTTGAATGAAGTTTGTAATCTTATCTTTTTTAGTCAATTTGAGCGTTTTTGAATGGTTTGATCGAGTGTTTGGAATGATTGAATAGAGCGCTAAGTGAGCGATTTGGTATGGCTTTGATAGAGATGAATTTCAATTTCACGATGTGATTAACTGTAACACAAAAAATGGATATTTGGCCTCGTCCTTTGACTTACGTGACAGTACATCCATGAGATAACAATTTGATTCAAGTTTTGTTCACCAAGATTCATGCATTCTGATTGGCTGAAAAATTTGTTATATTACGGAAGCTTTGCGTATACATACAGTGTGATTAGGTTTGTAGTTTCATCGCTCCATGAAATCAAAATATACCCTCTTCATCTCTTAGATAAAACGTCATTATACATGATGCTCAATGATCGATATATTCGAGCGATCTATGAATTAAATTAAAAGTAAATGTAAATGAAGTAAGTTCTCGGATGCATAACTCGAAAGCACATTGAGCGGTCAATGCGAGTGCTTAACACGAGACTCTATCACGTGACATCAATCGAAGCACATCCGAGCAATACACAACGCTTAAATCGCCCTTTTGTTCCCACATGAAACGTATTTTCTTCGGTTTGGTTAAAATTATAATAACAATAATGATAATAATAATAATAATAATAATAATAATAATAATAATAATAATAATAATAATAATAATAATAATAATAATAATAATAATATCTTTTATTCAATGAAGGTAGCACATTAAGAAATTATTCAAAAGACCAATTTCTTATTTTCAATATGGCCTTCAAACAACATCAATCCTCGAGCAAATATGCATACATACATACATAATCCAAGTAATTACAAAATGGAATACCCTTTAAGGAATTGAAATCATTAGGATATCCCGATCAACAATGCTCAAGCTCACCACCCCCGAGACGACGCAAAACCATCACTGGTCCATTATAAAAGTGTCTCTCTCTCTCTCTCTCTCTCTCTCTCTCTCTCTCTCTCTCTCTCTCTCTCTCTCTCTCTTCTCTCTCTCTCTCTCTCTCTCTCTCTCTCTCTCTCTCTCTCTCTCTCTCTCTCTCTCTCTCCCTTCTCCCTCTCTCTCTCTCTCTCTCTCTCTCTCTCTCTCTCTCTCTCTCTCTCTCTCTCTCTCTCTCTCTCTCTCTCTCTCTCTCCAAATTTTAAAATCTTTCATATCTATACAGCTATACATACAATGCAAAAAATGCAAATGTAAACAACAATATATGAAATCACTATTCAGTTAAGAAATAAGCATTCAAGACATACACAAAAAATTTAAAAAGTTTTCAACCTGAAATATATTTTAATCAATGATAATTGTTGTTCAAAGATGTTTAACAATATTAGAAACTATACAGTGGATTCAAACATTAGGTAAAATAAAAATTCACAGATGATTGATCTCTATTTAAAGCAGGATTCTATATATTGCTCCCGTTTATTTTCCAAAAAAAGCAAATTATTTGCGTTAGATATCTTTTTCAACGTCGAATAGACTGAAAAACAACTTGAACATAAAAAAGCAACAGCGGGCACTTTATTTGAGTAACTGTTTATTGCCTCAAACGAAATATAACCGAATAGTAGCCATATATGACTGTATTATTTCCAAACTTTGTTTAAACTTGAAAATCTTACAAAGATTCTGAGAATGTAATTCATTCAATTTCGCTTTATTGTAAGGAACATCGTGAAATTGACATTCATCTCGATCGAAACCATTCCAAATCACTCGCTTAGCGCCCCATTCAGTCATTCCGAACACTCATTCAAAACATTTGAAAACGCTTCAGACTCGCTACAAATCATTGAAAAGAATCAACAACGTCATTCAAAAAATGCTAGGAAAAAATCTCGATATAACTGATATTATCGAAATTGTAAGCGTCTGATTGATTTTTGGAGAATTTATTCTATCTCAGAGTATGCTTATTTTATTCAAGGGAGGTAATAACAATCGCTAATTTTGTTAAACCTGAACAAAAATTAGCGATGTTGAATTACATCCCTTTGAAACTACTCAAAACTCGCTCCACCCATTCATCCAATTTCATTCCAAAAGCAACATTCAAAATCATTCAACATTCATTTATCATTTAACTAATTGGTTAACTGTATGCGTTAAAATGAGTTTATTTCCCTCTACTAGCGGGAGAGTTTTTGACGAGATTTCTGATATGACATTTGTATATTACGTTTAATCACGTTTGAGTGGAACAATTTCAAACTGAGGCGTTTTCGCTAGCCACAGTGAAGTGTAAGGTTTTTAGCCCATTATTGCTTATTTTGACTAGATATTAAACGTTGACAACTTAATTTTTCAAAGTGATGCTGAACGAAACCATCCGTTCATTCATCCATCCATCCATCCGGCATCATCACAGGGCCATCCATCCATCCATCCATCCATCCATCCATCCATCCATCCATCCATCCATCCATCCATCCATCCAGCCATCGAATAATCACTATCTCACATGTTCGCTTGCTCACTCACTCGCACATTCAATCAGTCAACTTGGATATCTAGCGAATAATGAATCAATCAATCAGTTGCTTATCAAACAAAAAACAATCTGCCAATCACTCTTTTGAGCAGGCCCATGATCACCGTTCCGAGTACTTTGATACTTTAGACGTTTGAATTCACGAGATCCTGTTTTGTCATGCGTGAAGCGTTTACTAACATTCACGTGGTGTTTCTTATACAGAACACGTTTTCTAAGGTTATATAATTTTTTTCAACCCTTTACTTTGCAGCAATCGCTATACCTAGTCCCCCTTTTGATTGAATTCGCTGCAGTTTTGACGTTTTTTTACTGTACGTCATTGTTTAACGTATATATATTATCTGTCTAATAGAACATACAGAAACATTACAGTGTTAGACGTTAAAATTGGCTGGAGAACATTACCTTCGTTGCATGTGTTCGCCTACTATTGCAAAGGATTATACAGTAGATTCGCTCGACCGTTTGGTGATCTAGAGGTTAAGTGATCGATAAATATAAGCGTACTTCAGTTGCAAAAATCCTATATTTGTCCAACTGGTAGAGAGTACTGTAGTGTATGCTGAAACTATAAAGTACGATAGCCCTCGATTGCCTTTGTCTACTTCATTCGGGAAAGGTGAAACATCGGTTAAAGGTCGTGTGTAGTTGTGAATTCATAAAAATAAATAAAATGAAGATCGCTGCAATTTTACTGGCGACTTGTGTCGCGTGTATTTATGCTAGCGATGTCAAATTAATGGAGATTTTGAACAGCTATATTGAAGAAGCTGAACGCATAGATCTTGGCGAGGGTACAGGAAACATCCCGGCAAAGGCTGGCGAGCTTGGACTAACAACCCTTGTTGATTTTGTGAAGAAGGCTGAACTTGTAGACGCACTGAGCGGAACGGGTAAGCTCACTTTTTTGTCCATTTCCAACACTTCGTAAATATGACTTGGTGCAACCTGCTCTCACGATGCTCAGCCCACAGGGTATAACGTGCCACGCCGACACCAGAAGGTTCATGGACACCTGATCGATTTTTTCGATACGGATCTAACGGTGGGGCAAGTTTGTGACTGATTTGTAAACCAAAATAATCATTTTCATTTCAATTTTTAGTATCACTGTCGAGATAAATGGTTCTTCTGTTAGGAAATAAAAGGGGAGGGTAACAACTAATCAAAATGAGCGAGTTCTAGCCCTAGGAGTGAGTGACTTTGCTCGTTTTTTAGGTTTGTCATTATTTTTTTGCCAAACAACCTGACTATTCTTCATTGTTTGTGTTTGTCTAAGAGCATTTATGTATCCTCTACACACATTCCAAATTTCTCGGCGAAAGATCCACATAAAGCGAAGATATTCGTACTTTTATTGGCCTGGGTAGCGAAAAATATGATAATTAGACACCCCCTAAATTTTTTTCGATTGGAAATCGACACCAGAATTTGTGATAGGGGGTGTCTTGTTATCATATTTTCCGCTACCCAGGCCAATAAAAGTACGAATATCTTCGCTTTTTGTGGATCTTTCGCCGAGAAATTTGGTATGCGTGTATAGGATACATAAATGCTCTTAGACAATCACAAGCAATTAAGAATAGTCAGGTTGTTTGACAAAAAACTAATGACAAACCTAAAAAACGAGCAAAGTCACTCACTCCTAGGGCTATAACTGGCTCATTTTGATTAGTTTTTACCCTCTACTTTTATTTCCTAAAAGAAGAACCATTTATCTCGACAGTGATATTAAAAATTGAGATGAAAATGATTATTTCGGTTTATAAATCAGTCAAAAAGTTGCTCCACCGTTAGTTCCGTATCGAAAAAATCGATCAGGTGTCCACGAACCTTCTGGTGTCGGCGTGGCACGTTATACCCTGTGCAGCCGTTAGTAAACGTTTTGAAATTATACCGTGCTTGCATGTTGGTGCACGTGCAAAGTGGGGTAAGATATCAATGTAGTCCTGTCGAGTTTAATGATTTATCGATTCCCAGACAATTAAGAGAGTATGTTGCTAAATTTAATAGAACGAGCTGGTGAATATGCATGTTTGTTGCCGGTTGATATAAATTTCATCCATAACATAAACTCCCTCTCGGACCTCAGAGATAAGACCACCATCATCCTGGGGCTAGTTTATCATCATTGACAAGGCACTCTTGAAAAGGGGCTAGAAGGACCACTCTAGAAGATCTTTTAGTGGCGATATTATTATGCGTAACTGATTTGTTTACTGAGGATAATGTTATGTCGTGTTGTATTTCAAAGAATAACTGGCATTAGCAGAAAGTAAATTAACAGTCATCAGTGATAGTGTAGCCTCGCATTAGCTCAGTTATGGAGTTTATATTGTAATATTAATTATCCCTCTCCAAGAGTACAACATATCTCCACAAAATTCCCATGATATTCTGTAGTGTCCGTTGTCTTGAGGTACAGCGTCGGCTCACGAGTTCTTGACCAAGACTGGTCCTGATCGAGTTCGATTCCGCCGCTATTGATCTTTTGTCTTATCTTATCCATACATTCGGTGCGAGTACTGGTTCATGCTTTGGGGGGCAGATTCGAGAGCGATTGACTTAAGTTGTAATAACTTCTATCCCAATTGATGTACAATAGATAGGTTTAAACTGAATATCCATGCGAAGCGAAGATCATTTGTTCTTTTATGGACCTGGTACGAGGGATGTTCAATTTTTATCCGGATTATGTAAATAAATCATCATTGATTTATCGCTATGTGAAAAAAGTATACTCATATTAACAGGACACTATAATGCTCAAACTGGCCAAATTCTGAAACATTCAGTGAAAGATGTATATTAATTTCACACACAAACAAAAATACATGGGTATTAGGTGGCGGCGCACAGTACATGACGCTAGTGACGTTGCCGAAATTTGAGACATTTGATGGGTAATTAAGCTAGTCAGGGCTTGTTAATACATGGAAGAAGGATGAATTCAGTGTTCCTGTAATTAAGCTGTGCTTTTATGGTTTGCATAAAGGTAAAATCGATTGGTTCAAAACCAAAGTTCTCAGAAAGGAGCGCCTTAGAAAATCACCTATATCTTCTAGAGACTCGATGTCCCTACAGTTGCTTGGACAAGTTTCTCTCTGCCCGTGTTTCCTCTTATCTCACGAGACATGGAAGTATCTTCACCGATGAAAATGAAGCATTAGGAAGAATGAACCATTCCTTTGCAGCGTGAAAAGTATTTGATTTATGTCTTTAGGTATTTTTATGCAGTCAGACTGAAAGTCTGACTTGCATATAGTGGTCGCCGGCAATCGGATCCTCACAACACCAAATTCGAATAAATCCATGAGCGTGAAAAAGTAAACCCATTAATGATTTTCAGCCCGCGAAAATAATATCAGACTGAATTCTAGCTGCCTAGATTTTTGTGAACAATTCCGATTTCAAAGCCATATTTCCGTATTACGAATTTGGACATCAAAATTCCGGGGGAAAAACGATTTTGAACGGCGCCGAAAAGTAAACACGAAATCGAAAGTAGTCAGCGACCGTTTTTTAAAGGGAATGCAATTAGTAGGAGTTACTTCCCTTATTCAGACAGGTTTATCGTTTATTTTGAAATTCGGTGTTAGGGTTCTGCCAAGGCCGCGCGATTTGAACTAAAAAGTTGTAGACTGCGAATAAAAATCAAAAGGATGGGCACTACGTCGCGCCGAATCTTAAAATACGACATCGACGAAAATCGGAGTTCCACGACGACCTGCCGTTTTGGCCTATTCCAAAATAAAAATCTTTATGGTACCCCGCACAGCGTTATGATAATCGGCGCTGTATTATCGGAAATCCAAAAAATCGGGAACCATTCTATGTTTACATGAATAGATCAAGATTAAAGGCGATCAAAGACAAATTATAACTTTTTCGCCGGGTCTCCCGAAAAGAAGGCAAAAGTAAATATAGAAATAGATTCTAATGAACCCGGGCCGATTTCACAGGGTCCACGTCCATATTTCACAATCTCCGGAAATCTGTCCCTCTGAAATTTTAGCAGACGAACAAGTGACTTTTGCCGATTTAAAAACCAAAGAAAAGCGGGGTTTTCTCACCTACTTGCTTGACAGATATTACTGGCTAAAGTGTGGTGAGAAACCCAACGTTTTATATGACATGTTTATTATGAATAAAAAAAAGAGAATAGCAGAGTTAGGTAGTTAACAATTTCGTTTTGATTTGTTGACTGAGTGCAATTTTTGGGGTGGTTTTATGTCTAGTTATTTTCTGTTAACTCGGCATGGGTATTAGCCATCACAGGAGCTATCCTTATTATCAAGGTGGATGACAATGGAAGATATAAGAATTAAGCCCTTATTATTTTTATATTATTATTCTGACCTTGTAGTAAAGCATTGGCCCTCCAAGGAGTGCTCTTTTCATCAAAAGCAAGGGCTTTAAGCATGAATAAGGCAATATTTTGGAATGAAAGGTCAGAATAGAAGGCCAAAGATCTGAAGTGTAGATTTTAGCCGTAGATTTCAGAGACTTTGTTATAATTGAAATATTTCAATACTCATATATTGTTCCGTCCTGACTGCATTCAGGCCTTTCAGGCCTTTGATTTGTAGATTTCGAATAGAATAATTAAAAATCAAAATTCCGAGCATTCAGTTGACGTCGTCTAGAACGTTCCGAAACGCTTGCCCCGCTTCTTTTCAAACGAATCTCTACGAAAAATTCTACGGTCTAATGACTTCAAATTAAGACAAGGCATTTGTAATTCTTATTCCAACAACTCAATAAATTTTCAAGGTTTTCAAAAAAAGAAAAGAAAGAATATTTACAAACGAAGAACAAACCTATGGATTATTTTATCTGCTGCGCCGGGTACTCGTTTCCATGGCATTTTATATGGCAGATGCGCGAGCGCTATGTACGATAACTATACGAATTTTACAAAACCATATGTGGATTGAATTCCGACAGCAAATGATACCAAATTTAGTTTGATTGCTTCAAAAATAAAATTTTGCTAGGCAAATTCCGGTTAATTTTTGAACAACCCTCGTATTAGCATTTATGAAACGATGTGACATTAAATTTTACTTACGTATCAGCAGATGCGTATCATAGAGATCATTCATCAAGCCAAATATGAGGCTGGTATCTTGTATAGGATAGTAAATATTGGCAATGTTCTTTTTTTGTTATTTCTTTTTTGCATCATTTTATCTCGATAGATGTCCTTGACCTTGCCAAAGGACCTTTACCTTGGTATCTGCAGAGGCGTATCAGTTAATATCACATGACAAGGTAAGGTCATCTGTGAAGATCAAATAAGGCAAAAAACACACACTAAAACCACCTTAACATAACCATTTTTTCAAGCCCGTTTAAGATAAAAGCCTCAATTTTGGCTTGATGATAGATTTCAATCATTTGTCTCTGCTCTTTACTAGGTTCAAGGTCATGTGACAATTTCTAGGACGTCTTTCTAGGCCACGGTCAAACTTCTCCAAACCTTCACACAAAAAAGTTAACATTGGCAATATCATCAAGCCTTTTTAAAGTACACGCTTAATATTTAAGATGATAATAGATGATAAATAAGATGCATCTATAGATACTGTTACAAACGAAGTGTCCCTAACCTAAGCATAGCTGAAAAATATCCGACATGAGCTGGTGTCAAACCCACGCCGACTAGTAATATTTAGATTATTGTTTTTCAAGTCCAATGCGCTTACCACTGAGCCAAAGATCTTCCCTGATGAAGGTGTCAGGCATTGAATTTGAACCAATGAAGCTATGCAGGACAGTAGTGAGGGTGGTCTCCCATAACAATACTAATTTCATGTATGTGATAAGGTCAAGGTCATCTATCAAGGTCAAACTGCTTTAAAACTTAAATTAAAACTTCACATGATCAGTTCATTAAAGCCTATTTTAGACTCCTGTCCTTTCTGAAAAATTAATGTGCACGAAGAAAGATCTCAGAAAGGTACATCCATATGTATCAAAATCGAGGTCATGTTAAAAGGTCAAGGTCATCTGCCAAGTTCAAAATTTTGGAAAAAAATACTGTTACGGGGGGATTCGCGTTTCACAAACACATCTTATATTTCTTGTTAACTTTTAATCTCTCTTTATTATGGGTTATATGCCTTTTTAATTTGATTCTTTACTAGAGTTTAGACTAGATCTTTAAAAAGTAGGACAAGGGGTACATGTAATCACCTTAGGTCGTGAGCATCGTTTGATTAACAAGATGAATGATTTTGGAATGATAATGAAATTGAAATAGTGTGTGGAGCGATTTTTGAGTTAAATTGAAGTAATCCAATATAGCTAATTTTGTTCAAGATGAACAAAGTAAGCAATATCTATTACCCCCCCCCCCCCCCCTTGATAAAATATCCGCACTTTACTCTTATTGTGTCTTCGTGGATAAATCAGACACTTTAAATCCACATCGGCCAATAAAATAATAGAATACGTTGATCGATTTGAATAAAGTGTTGGTCGTCTTAACGATTTCGAAACGTTTTCTACTGATTTTGGAGCGAGTTTTTGGTGATATAAAGGGAGGGGCAGTCCAATATTGCTAATATTGTTCAGGATGAACAAAATCGGCGGTGTTAATTACACCCCTTTAATAAATTGTCATGCAAGTTCTATTCATAGTTTTTTTTTATTTATTCATTTATTAATCAGATGCTCATAATTTCAATATGTCGGTGAAATCGCGATTTTTCCTAGCTGTTTTATTTGTTTCTCTAACCTTTTAAGCGATTTTGGATCATTTTGAATGGTTTGAGTGTTCGTTAGAAATTAATGTATGGACCGCTGAGTTAGTGATTTAGAATGTTTTGATTAAGAATAATTTCAACCAATTGTATTGGATACTCATTTGTATCGTCTCTCGTCTAGACGATTCAAATGAGTACCCACAGCGAGGGGATCTGGCAAAAAAAAATCAAGGTTAGACTCGGTTACCAGACTAGATATTAGATGCTTATCAAATCTCTGATTTATCTCGTTTTTCATATAATAGGACCCCTGACCGTATTTGGACCTACGAACAAAGCTTTTGCCAAATTACCCAAGTTTTTGGTCAAGAAGTTGTCCGAAGATGAAGATCTACTCAAGAAGGTCTTGAAGTATCACGTGGCATCTGGAAACGTCACTTCTGGGGACCTGTCAAATGACCTGCTGGTGACGTCACTTCAAGGACAGTCTATCAGAATCAACATCTACGATGATGTATGTAACAAAAATAATTTTCCCAACATTGTCTTACATTGAGTCAACTCATTCCAAGGGCGTTACTTCCATTACGCAAAATACGCAGGTGCGTAAAAGAAAGAATCCTCTTTTGAAAAATATCGTTGATGAACGATCATAAAATCGAAACTAGGCCTACTGCATATTCAAGCTGTAGTTACGATGTTTTGATTATTCATCAATGCCGCTCAAATTATATAAAAGGAGCGAATGGAGGGCTTTCATGTTTTGACACAGTCCACAAATCGCCTTATCCTATGTATTCCTTGGTTGTTGCCTACTGAGTGCGTATAAATTTTATACATAGGCCTATGCATTCGCTTGTTTGCTTAATTGTTTCAATGATAGATTGTTCGAGTTGGGATATAACGCTGTTTTGAACATTGTTATTGATGAATGGTGGTAGAATCACCTACAAATCCGCCGCTTTTGTTTCTTATATCAATACAAGGATAATATTCTATCCGAGCCACCAACTGCCGATCAACGTAAGCGTACTACTTATCATTTGCCCATTGATTGGTGAGAGGCAAATGGCGCTAATCAAGATGATTTTTTTTAGGTCGGCTGTTTTCGGAGAAAACCCGAGTTAAAGCTTTGCGGCGTCGTCTTTGTACCCTAGACGAGGTTAAGATCAGCTTGTCTTAAAAATAATCGAGTTACTTATTCTTTTTCCTCACATAAGCAGCAATTTGTAGATTAGAAACCATTTTTTTCTCGCTAGACGATAGAAATGCCGCCGAAACGTATACTACATTACCCAATGAGTAGGCCCTATGTCATTTGAGCCTTTGTGTGACATTCAAACAATTATATTGTTGAGTCATGGAGCGACATTGTCCAGCCTCCTAGACTTCCACATTATTCGACTTGAATATTTGCTAACCGCCTTAAGAGGGTATTATGGCCTTAATTATCCACAAAATGTATAGCAAAGACTCTGGTCAGACTGTGCACATGGATATACTGGCAAGAGGCTTTACTCTGCTTGCATGTGAAATTGTTGGAAATGTCCAGCACATGCTGATTTACAATATAATCTTGCACACGTGTAAGTAAAGGATATCAATGGGACTGTTCTATAGAAGTTTGTCTCTCACTAATGGGTTGACAATCGTAGACTTATGTGAGACAGCAGCTGGAGGCTAGGAAAGGATGTAATGGTTTACTGGTGAGAGAAATACCAGGTTAGTTGCTCCAGCCGGCGCGACATAACCGAAAAAAAGTTGAAAAAGGCGTTAAACTTCCTTCAATCAATCAATAATTATAGAAGGCAATGGAGATGATTCGAGGAAAACTTATTTCATATCTTTTTATTCCAGGTAATAACCGCTTCCGGACGTAAAGTCTCTAAGCCGAACAACTTTGCTTCAAATGGTGTCATTCATGAGGTCGATGGCGTCTTATTCCCTCCCCCAGGAAGTTTTGTCGATGTTGTCGAGAAATGTCCTGCATTTTCGACCCTTTTTAAAGCCGTCAAGGCAGCAGAGAAAGTTGTTGCAACTGTTTTGTCCAGTATGTATTATTTGTTAAAGCTACATTGTACGTCGGTTTTTTGGCTCCACTTGCCGAAGGCCACTGGGACTATTGTCATGGCACTGTGTCCGTCATGCGTCCGTGCGTCCGGCCGTAAAATTTCTTTTTTTTTGAAAATCTTCTCCTCAGAAATGACTAGATGAATTGCAACTAAATTTCACAGGAATGATCCTTTGTGACCCTCTTTCCAAGTTGTTTGATGATTTATCCAATAAAAAACGAGGCTTTAATAGGCGTGGTTGTTTTCCATATTTTTGGTAGTCTTTGACTTTTCTCTGAATCTAACAAGTGGATATCAATGAAATTTCACTGGAATGATCCTTTAGTGACCCTTTATCGGACTACAAAGTGTTTTGTGATTGGATGAAAATACAGAAATTAATTGATTGATATCAGGTGAACATCACTGGAATGATCCTTTAGTGACTGACCCTTTATCAGACAACATGTACAAAGTATTTTTGTGATTGGATGAAAATATGTCTTTTCAGCGCGGAGGTCATTCCTCTAATGAATTTCAACCAGATTTCACTGGAATGATCCTTCGGTGACCCATTATTGGACTTCGTAATATTGTTGTGATTGGATGAAAAATATTATTTAAAAGGCGAGTGTCAATTTCTAAATTATATTAATTTATTTGATCTTGAATTTTTGTGTGCCGAAATCATTCAGCATGAGACACTTATTTACTTGAAATAAACATTCATTCGTTCGCTTAAATTCTCGTCTTGTCGTATCAGTAGATTCAGGCCTGTAGAGAGAATCAGCTGCTCATATAGCTCTAGTCATAGTATTTTAGTTAATAATATTCTGAAATTGACAAGATGGATGATTGTGGAATGATTGCGGAATAAAATTGAATGAGCGGGAGGAAGTGTGTTTTGAATGAATTAATATGTAATTGCTATTTTCGTTTATTTTGGCGGATCTCTTTCGTATGTTAACTGATGCATTACACGATAGTTCCATACAAAATATGTCCAAAGCAGATAACATATGTATTTCCTATTCAAACAACCTTAACTGAATCGAAAATTCATTCGTGTTTGTGTTTAATATTTTATGAATGTATGAAAATAATTGTGTGGGTAGAGTTGCACTGTTAATTTTGATGTACAGTTAGGTTAAAAATGTCAATTATTCCAGCATTGAGTTTTTCATGATTTTGGACTCCGTGTGTCAGTTAAAAAACGTGACGTGGAAAGTTGTGAAATTGACTTGATTTTTCTTTTCGGAAATGACTTTTAAATAAATGAAAAAGGGAGGTGATATGATATCGCTAATTTGGTTCGGCACGAACGAAAGTAGCAATTTATTACCTCCCTGAAAAAAAAGATAAAAAAACTTTGTTATTTTATGCATAGATACATGACTTTGTGTTGAACAGATCAATCCTATTCTTCAAAATGACCTTAATTCGCCGCCAGCCAATAAAATCATGGTTTGGAGTAATCGATTTGCATTAAGATATGATCGATTTTGAATCGATTTCAATGATTTGAGTGAGTTTTAAGAATAAATAATTGGACTGTTTAATGAACGATTTAGAATGATTTTGATTTGGATAAATGTCAATTTCACGGGGTGAATAGATATAAATTCGCTAGTAATTCCTGACCACCTGTTCTATTCAAGCTCATTTAACTTTCAGGTCCCGGCAACTTGACCCTGTTTGCTCCAACGAACAAAGCATTCGAAGATATTCCACCATCTTGTCTCAAAGCTCTCCTAGCAGACAAAGAAAAATTGACAAGTAAGTTAGATTTTCCTTATAACTCGGTATATAACTCCTCTAAATTAAAGCCATTGGTTTATGTTTGAACCTCCGAAATTTTATCAATACAGGCAATGAATTCAGCATTCATCATTGAAAGAAGTTTTGTTCCAGCGATAGGTATTAATTTATGTCCTTCGTCTGCCCAACATTTTTTTCAGCTCGGCCAGGTTTTTTAATCGAGTAATTGTTTTATCACAATGTTGGCTTCTGGCAGTTCAAAGGTCAACACAGTACTGTTGTAAGTGCCTATATATCTATAGGCACTTACAATAGTATTGCACCCCCCCCCCTCCCCTCGAGATGTACATAAATGCGTAGCCGAGGGTGAATCTACAAACTGACAAATGTATTTTGATGCAATAGTGCAATACATAATTTTAAGTCAGTTGACTTTGAACGCGAGTTATTAGACTTAAGCTCCCCATTGTATAGAGATGTTTCATTAGGAAACCTCGGTTATGATCGTAAAAGATCATGGGTTCCGAAACTATTACGGGTCCATCCATTTACTCGAAACAATCTCACTGTGTTAGTGCGTAAAATAAACCTCGGTTATCATTATGAAAGATCATGAGTTCCGAAACTATTAAGGGTACGATACCTTTATTTACGAGCTCATCTATTTACACGAAACAATCACACTATGTTAGCGCGAAAAATAAATGTTTGTGTTTCTTTTGTAGAGGTACTGACGTATCACGTATTACCAAGTGTCAAATATAGTGCTGGATTGAAGTGCGGAGATCATATCAAGACTGTTGAAGGAAGTGAAGTCAAAATAACAAAATTCTTCGGTAAGATTTGGATCTTTCATTTCACTACGACAAATTCCTTTTTTCCTCCACTCAATCATTCAATATTACGTTCAATTAAACACGGAAACTCTGGTTAAGCTCTTGTGGTCAGTTATATTGATAGGAAGAGTGATTCTGGAATAGTTACGGAATGAAATTCAATGAATTTTGTTTGAATGGGGTTTTAGGCCGCTTTCAACAATGTTTTAGAAATATCGCGGCGGCTGGACAACCTAACAACGGATTCCTTGTATTTCTCTCACCAGTACTACCATCACATCCTTTCCTAGCCTTCATCTGCTATCTCACATAGGTTTACGATTATCAACTTATTTGTGAGAGACATTTAGTCGGAAAGGAAGAGATCCCCGACGGCGGCACTCATCCTTTCCGACTACCACCAATGGGGAGGTAATACATGTAGCTCATTCTTTCACTCTGAACAAAATTAGCGATATTTGATTCCCCGCTCGCCCCCTATAATTTCACTCAAAACTCGATCCATATACTTTATTTTTTTCCGAAAATCATTAATCACCTTTTTTATTTCACGAAGTTGTAATCTGTAGCTGTATTGAGATACAAGCTGGTTCTTTTTTCACGAGAAGAGTTATCAAAACGTCCTATATTTAAGGACCTCGTGAAATGGACTGGTTAATGATTTTAGGAGGGTTTTCGAAGAAATTGTGTTCGATGATCATCTTTTGAAAGAAAAACACGTTTTTCATCGAGATTGATCATTGTTAAATTATATGTAGGATGTTAATGTTCTACGAATAGATTTGTGAGTCGTTGTGGACCTGTCAGATGCGTCCAGATAGAAGCCAGAAAATTCACCATGAATGGCCACAGGGATTTAAATGCATTTGGAGCATTTTTGATAGGATGCGGAGCGAGTTGGGTGGTTTGGGAGCATTTTGAGTGAGTTTGTGAAGTGCCATGAATGGAGCGCAGAGTGAATGATTAAAATGATTGTCCATTTCAATATGTTTTTCTTGTATTTACTACAGGATTGTACGTGGACTGCTCAAGGGTCATTGCCGGTGACGTCACCGTGACAAACGGTGTGTTCCACGCCATCAACAAGGTTCTCATTCCTAAAGATATCATGGTGGAGATGTGCCCAGAAAGCCAGGATTTTGAACAAGGCTTCGGACATCCTTCTGAAGAATTCCCATTTTTATTGTAAATCATCTAATTCTGTGTGTGAATACCGTTTGAGCGACCAGAATGAAGCAACCTCATCCTTATCTAAGCTAAAGATACACTAAGATGCAGTGGTAGTACTGGTGTGTGAAATACCAGGAATCAATTGTTAATCGCTCCAGCCGCCGCAAACTACCTGAAAGAATATTGAAAGCGGCGTGAAACCCAATTCAAACTAAAGCTTGTAGAAAGAATTCGGTCGCCCATCGGCTTTTATCCGTAGTCGTCTGACTTTTTCGAGCCGATTGTACAAAATTCTTGCTTTCACAAAAAGTGACCGCTTTAAAAAGGTTAAATGAACCGGTAATAATATTTATTTTACGTATTCAGGGTGTTAATTTAATACAAAAAGATGTTTGTATCGTCAATTTTCTTTGAAATACTTGTTACTACACTTTTTAACAAGCTGTACAGTAGCTGCGAGATTTTAGCAGAAAACCGACGATACCGAATCATAAAAATACCTATGGATAAATGTGTTCTTCTTTCAAATGTCTCAGTTTTATTGATTATTTCAATTTGATAGAACTAAGGTGCCAAGCTCCTAAATTCAAAATGGAGCCCAATGTTCGCAAAATACTTATATTAGTTTGAACAAAGTTAGGAATGACATCAGCCTTTGCCTTTATCCTGATGTTCAGGACATTTTCCTGTTATACACAAAACTTTTGTTGACATTATAGTCTTAGAGCAGTCTGCACTGATGTGAAGATGTCTGATCTTAGCCAATACTGCTTGCTTTCTCTTTATTTTCGTCCTGAGTTTTCCATGTTAATTTTTCTGATAATTGACATTTTTAAACAACATTTAAATTCAGCGGGGTAAGGGTCAATTCGACTGATTACTTGTTTTCTCGTTTTATCTTCTTTTTGAATGATTGTTTTATAAGTAACGAAAGAGTTGTTTGATACGAAGAGCTGTTTTGTTTTGTTAGTCTTTGTATGTGAGTGTTTGGAATTTTGCACAATAATTCTAAGAATATTTTTCTACAAGCATCATATTTTCTGCCGAATGAGCTTACGCAAATATGATTTGCTTCGCATAATATACACACTACTTTATTTTTTTTTATCTTTTACGCAAATGGTTTGTTAGATATTAAGAAATTCATGTTATTCCCTTCTTGTAAAATCCGATGAGAACATATTTTGAGAAAAAAAAGAGGACATGTCTGGTAAGACACAATTTACTCGTTTCTAATATATTTTACTTCTCCCATAGGATGACTTCGATTAAAAAATCATCTTCTATTAATCGTCAACTAAAATCTTATTGAATTTGGAACAGGAAGAATTTCGAAATTCAAGAAGGGTTATATCTGTTGTTTTCGTGTTACTTAAATTTTTTGATTTATCTTATTTCTCATGATCGATTTACAGCTGAATTAAAGTAGTACATTCCTAATGGAACATTTTGAAATCGGCTCGCTTGTATTTTCTCGGGTGACGTCTGTTTCCTTTTAGATCGCCATGGAAAGAAAATGACGTTGGGATTTTGTCAAAAATTAAGTCATTGTCGTGCTTACATGTACATGTCGTAATTTCGTAAACAGTGTATTATGCCTTTATATTTCAGCACAACTACTACGAAGACAATATAAAAACGGTTTTATGTGTTTTAATTAAAACAAAACCATGTTCTCGTAACCTTTCCGATTTCAAAATTAAAAATTAGGGATGTGCAACCTTAGATTTACTATCACAAGATTACCTCTTGATATTTTGTATTACGTTATAGAGTTTAACTTTTCAATAAAACTTAGACAACTTTACAGATTTTACTTTGATTGCTTTCATTCTTTTTTCAGCGATCTACTTCAAATGACTACATGTGTCTGTATGTTCTCAATTTCACTCTGTGCCTTAGGTTTCAAATCAATTATTTCGACTTGTTAGTTACCCGCCGGCATAACTTAATGGGACTATAGCTCTGTAGTCTGTCCATCCGTCCGCCTGTCAGTAATAAGGTTTCCAAACGTTTTTTTACAACTTTATAGATGTCGAACCGGTTTAGCTGTTTGAGTCCGCATCAAGGAATAACATAACAAAATCGACTTTAGTTTCGGTCCATTGATTTTTTAGGAACGGACGGAAGCAAGACTAATTTTACTTATTTTACATTTGGTAGAGGACTTGGTTTTGCCATGCAATTCTCAAGAATACTTGTTCATTGATATAGGATTAATTCACGTTTTTGAGGGCGTTAACATTTGTAGAGACCCGAAAACTGGTTTAACTCCCGAGTTCGAAGCACGCAATGTATTTTGAGAGTCTCTGCAAATGTTAACGCCTTCAAAAACGTGAATTGATGCTATTATGGCATAAAAAGAAAGGCTAGAGTATTTACTCAGCGGAGATTGCGAAATAATTTATAGAAACGCTTCAAAACAAGCCACAAACCTACGAAAACGCTGGCTATATAGCGTCATGAATTGTACCGTCCCTTTTGTTTACACCGCCGTTGCTTGGCAGATTCATGCCGTCACAAAATGTAACGCGTGAATTACGTCAACGTCTATAGTTGTGCTCTAAATTGACGTTAACCATGAATATTTTTTCTACATTTTACTTATCATTATGTTTACTCGTCAAAATCGAACCTTTGACTTTTTATTAATAAAATGCGTTGCTTTATATTTTTGAAGTCAATAAATGTTGCAGAAAAACAGATGAGTACCATTGAAATCGATAAGCTGTAAAGGCCCAAAATCGAGGATATTTAAGTAGGAAAAGTCGGGCGTGAACGGCACGTTAATATACTGATTACTCCACGTTTTCTCGCCTTAACACCCGGGTTGTGGCCGTTAACGTATACCCATAACGATCCGAAAATGCACATTTTATGTAATGAATTAAATTAATGTGTAAATCGTGTGACGGACAACAGTATGTGTAGACTGTTCTTCATTCATATCAACCAGTGAAATAGTGAATATATTGGACTCAAAATGAAGGGGTTAATACTGGCATTGATATGCTGATGAAATTATTCGAAACGAGTTGTTAACATTGCATCCATTTGGCTTGACAGATTGATAAATGATTGCAGGTCCTTCTCTGAACTGGCGCTCTATTTCGAGAATAGAACTCTTTTCTTAACATTTGGTTGCAGTTGTAAACGAAAGTATAATGTTTAAAGACATACTCTTCGAGTCTATTAGGCATATGCAGTCTTATATGGACTTAACTTAAAAGCCTTACCGGGTATTTTTCTACTTAATTCAAAATACAATCCCCGACAGCGACACTCATCCTTTCCGACCATTTGTCTTTCGCCAATGGGTTGACATTTGTAGACCTATGTTGGATAGCAGCCGCCACTATATAACTGAAAAATCGTTAAAAGCGATGTAAAACCCTTTTCAATCGATCGAAATTTTGTCTCTTGGGTGAAAAGCAGTGCCGCCCCGACGAACAAAGTTACAGATTAAAACGTTATATTTCAACATCTTCACTATTTTTTTGTATAACTGCAAGATCTCTGTAACGATAAATGGTGTAAGGCATAAATACAATGTAAGTTTTATTGGGATTTCCGTCGTTACAAGCCCGTGCGTTCGTGATCCAACTTTTCATTTAAACCTCCTCTTCTCAGTAACTATTGGAAATAGATTTTAAACAAGTTTTCAAGGAATGCTTCTTGGGGCATACTTTCTCAGATTTCTCCGATATAATGCATTGCTTTATCTGATCGGGCTGATAATGGCGCTGTGGACTGTCGCCTCAAGAAAAACGGTCCCCTGTGGTTAAAAATAAACATTATTTCCTGAAACAATGTCACATGAATGAATCTCGGGGCATGTTATTTTGGATTTTCTCGTTGAAATTTGATTCTCCTATGGATACTGGTTCTACCGACAATCGAGTCAACAAACAGTGATCCTGCATGGTGATATATAAAAACATCAACCTCTCCGAATTTTTCTTATCAGACTTCAATAAAAACTCAAGTTATCCTTGGAATGTGTCATTTTAGATCATTTAGTTACTCCGATTGGCTGTATAATCGGGATCTACTTCCTTAGATATTTAAGTTGTAGCTATGTGGCTATTTAGATAAAAAGGGAGAAAAAATAGAGGCACAGTTAATGTATATCGCGAAGTACCATTGGCATTTATCTTATAACTATACAAATATCCATGTAATAACAGCCCGTATGATATTTTTTATGATATCGCATAGTTATTTTTAGAACAATGATATAATGCGGTTATTTTTAGAAACTTGCATTTCTGATAGAAACATCTACGAAAACAAGGCAAATAGAGGTTATAAGATAAACATAATACATACTCAGTGTATTGTATGAAAAAATATCTAACTCGGTTGTGGGAGTAAATAATTGTCTCGGCAGGGCCTCGACAATGATCAATTCTCCCAACCTCGTTAGATATTTTTTCTCATACAAAACACTAAGTACGTATTATATATATATCTGCGTTGCAGTGTTGCGCCCATTTGGATTGAGGCGGGGCTGTACGAAACTTAACCAGAATGTGAACGATTATGTCCGTTCTGTAATGTAGTGGAAATCGAATTACACATGTTACTCTCTTGCAGTAAGTATGTATCTCTCCGTTCTGGGATCTTTATTAGAGTCAGTAAATTTAACTCGCAATCCCATCACAAAATGATTCAGAAAAAAAACAATAATTTTGTCTAATCAAACATGAAATGGTTCGTCAAAGTGCGAAAACCTTTTTCAAAATATTGAATTAAAAAAAAAATCTGTAAGAAGTAAACTTTTTTATTCTTATTCAACGCATCTATACCTCCAAGTTAACGATCAATAAAATCATTATTATACTGCAAAGATAATTCTAGCATTTTTGTTGGCTATTGCTAACCTGACAAGCATTGATATCTACGGCCGCTCCGGTATAACAGCTTTTATTTCCGTAAGGCGCCTCGCCGGAAACATAAACATAAATTCAAGCCGGTAATGGCATCCATGATTCTCTCACTTCGGTGTATCCGCGCGGTCCAAAATGACTGGAAAAAGATAAATTCAACATGTTTATTTTAAAAAAAAATATAGCTAGAAAAGAAATCGCGATTTCGATCTATCAAATTCAAATTTATCCAGTGCAATGTTCATACAAAATGGATTCAATTGGACGAAATTATCGCTATTGTATTAGTTCCCTAAATTTCATTAAAATTGTTCATCATTTGATTTCATTCCGAAATTATTTCGAAGTCATCCACTTTGTCAATTACACAATATTGTAAACTGTAACAGTGCATCATATTGAAATTTAGTACAAGGAAACTAGTTTTTGAAGTCCTAATTGTCCTATTTCTTCTCTGAACAGGTGCATTTACAAGTATTCCTAATATCCATATATGGTAAGCTTTGAAGATAATTGACTTCAATTGTTCAGAGTTTAAAACAATGAAATACTGCTCATCCAAAGCTACGATTAAGGTAGTGGACCTATAATATTTTCGCAACGTTTCAAAAAATAAACTTAAACAATGTTAACCGAGGTCAACATTGTCAAAGTTCATGGGTCCGAAATGTTGTGGAACTTTTACGGGTCCACTAGCTTAAGAGATTAATAGAATATTTCACTTTTTCATGTAGGTTTGTAACTGAAAACATACTTAAGATGTATAATTCAGTGAAACGCAAGTGCTTGAGTAAGTCCATCCAAAAAGAAAAAAAAAAAACTGTCGATAAAGCTAAGAACATAATGAATTGACACGGTGATTGATTTTGGAATGGAATTGAATGGACGCGATGAGTGAGTTTTAATTGAAATTAAAAAAAGAGGGGGGGGGGGGGGTAAATGCAATATTGATATTTTGTTCAGGATGAATAAAATGAGCGATGTTTATTTATGATATTTGTAAACAATTTCTGTAAATAGCTTCTTACTTCTTTAGGAACCAACCATAGGCATGCAATTTAAATACATGTAATTTCGTTAAAATCGCGATTTTCGTCTAGCTTTATTTAATGTGAATGAATGTTATTGATCCCTTTTCCAATCATTTTGAGTTCTTTTGAAAAGTTTGAGTGAGTGTTTAGAACAAATGAATGGAGTGCTACGGAGCGATTTGGAATGGTTTTGGTTGAGATGTATGTCAATTCCACGTTTCTAACTAACTGTAGTGACATTACTCGTTCTTTCGCGGGTGTCGTGATGTAATATTTTTCCTCTCAGATTGCTAGCGAGACATACATTTAGTAGCATCGTGACAATGACTTACAGTGACTACAACCATTCATAATCGCTCATTCAGCGCTCAATTTATTCATTCCAAAACTCTCCGAATTTGATATAAAAAACAATTAAATGGTTAGACTTTTTTTTTTATTTTCAATATTTCTTTTTATTTCAGAGCGTCTTATAAGCACAAACTGTTATACAAACAGAAACATAATTATGTTGATCTTTGAAAGGGAAATAGTACATTAAAGATATTTTCGTCCAATAGGGCGAAATTGCTGATAATGTATTACCTCCCCTTAATTCCATTGCTTTCAAAACTCCTTTCACTCACTCAAAATCATTCGGAAATCATTGTAACTCACCCTGTCAATTTTACAATGTAATGAACTGTAATGAATTATAAATTTCATCATTGATCCCACCATTGCAGCGTCCTTATGCCATAATTACCTACAAATTGTATAGACAACAATGAAAATATCAATACTGCTTCGACGAAGACAAACAGTAAAGTACGTCGTGTAATTGAATCTCATTCCAATCAAAATCATTCTAAATCGCTCACACAGCGCTCCATTTATTCATTCCAATGTCTGTTTTTCCGTTTATTTATCTTCGCTACCGTAGCACATGCCCATATGAGCAGCGCCCACAGAAGACGATTAGTTATTACGGAGAATAGTACAAGGACACATGACGAAACTACTGCTGAGATCCGCCATGGTTCTTTAACGTGCTCGGTGTAAAGCACCGTCTCAAGGGGCCTCGGTTTAACATCTCATTCGAAAGAAAATAAGAATTCATTCTCATCACTCACTAAAACCATTAAAACGCTCTAAAATGCCTAAAAATAAGACCAATAACTTCATTCGAAATAAATATAGCAAGGTAAAATCGCGATTTCTCTGACATATTTTAAATCATAAACGTTTGATTAGTTCTTGAAGAAATAGGAAGGTATGTATAGAACTCCTATGCATGTTTGATTAAAAGGTAGGTAATAAATATCGCTTATTTTGACAATGCTGAACAAAATTAGCGATAATAGATTACCTTTTTAATTGGAATAAAACTCACTCATCGGACTCGTTCAATTTTCATTCCTAAATAACTCAACCTTTCAATTTGAAGATGAAGTTCACTGTAATATTTTCCTTTCAGATTGCTAGCGAAAGCTAATGACTGATTAATTTTTAAATGTGATTACGTCATTGCACATATATATATATATATAATATATATATATTTATGTGTAATTATCACTGTAATATTTTCCTTTCAGATTGCTAGCGAAAGGTAATGACTGATTAATTTTTATATGTGATTACGTCATTGCACATGTATATATATATATATATATATATATATATATATATATATATATATATATATATATATATATATATATATATATATATATATATATATAGGAGAAAAATAAAAATACTAACGTAATTACTTTCTGAAACACTGGATCCAAAAGGATTTAAGAACCGTAAAATAATAAGATAAATATGAGAAATATATTTGCTCAAACAGTGTAATAATTTACGGATTATTAAATATAACCCAAGCGCTTTCGAAACATAATGTTTCTTCTTCAGGGGTTTTAAATAAACTGAATCATAGCTAATTTGACCTACGTACTTACCCTAGCCAATAAACCTAAAAATAAAAATTACTTGACCCAAAATGGTCTTCGTGACCTAATTAATCGTTATTGTGACTTAAATTGGCCTGAATTATATAAAGTAACGCGGATTTGACCTGAGCGCTACCGCTAGTCAACCAAAGTAAGGTATAGCAAATACCTGAGCTGAATGATATGCATGACCTTGTTTGACCCAAATTATCTACTTGACCTATTAAAACTGAAATTTGACCTGAATTTAACCTGTCTATCTCCGTTAGTCCACCATCGTGAGGTGTTTCTTATATATAACACGAATTATCGTTGTGACCTTATTAAGCGTCACTTTTGTTGATTCCGAATGGTTGGATAGGATTCAAGCGTCTAATCCAATAGGTTTCCCGTGACGTTCGTTCTTTGTCCGTCCATTCAGTGTTAGCCTCAATACAGCACAAGACAACGTCGTTGAATGAATGACCGTTTCCATGAAAATGTTCAGCTACAGGAGATCTATTGAAACGGCGTGTTTTCCAATCGGATCTATGCAAATTCATGCGTATGTTTTTCTGTAGTTTTGTTTCGCCCACATATTGTTTGTGGCATTTTGAACATGTAAGGAGATAGACAGCGTTTGCAGTTTTGCAGGTGTAAGTACCCTTTACAGTAGAAATTGCACCAAGTTGAGACTTAAAGGTCTGCATATCGTTCATGATTCGACATGTTTGGCATCTAGCTGCCTGGCAAGGGCCAGAGTGTCCAGGCGAAGCAATAGGTGTCGAATTGTCAATTTTTGCTTTTACAAGGATGTTTCTGAGGGATTTTAGCCTGCGGTACGCGACAACTGGTTTCTCAGGGAACATTTTGTTGAGTTTTCTCGAGGCCTCGATTTTTGACCAATGTTTGTCAATAATTGAGCTTATTTTTGGCAAGTTGGGATGATACGTCACCACAAATGGTATCCTGTTTGATTTTTTAATCTTACTTTTGTATAGTAGTATGTTTTGTCGTGGTACGGCAGCGGCTTCGGCTATGGCAACAGAGACGGCATCTTTTCTATAACCTCTATTAAGTAGATGTTCTGTTAGCTCCCTGGTGCGTGCCTCAAAAGAGATTTCTTGTGTGCAGATTCTGCGAATTCTGAGAGCCAAACTGTATGGGATGTTTTTGCAACAGTGTCTTGGGTGGCAGCTTGTTGGAAGTAAATATTGGTGTTTATCTGTTGGTTTAGAATATAAATCAACGATTTGTTCATTGCCTTCTATGTGAGATATAGTGTCCATGAAAACATGTTGTTCATTTGATATCTCAGACGTAAATTTTAAAGATGGATGAAAAGTGTTAGCAGTGGACAGAAATTCCTGAAGTTCGTCGGGGCCACGGCACCACTTCATGTCAATGTCGTCAATGAATCGCAGCCATGAGAGTGGCTTGTATGGTACCGTGATGAGAAGTTGACTCTCAAGACGACCCATAAAAATGTTGGCATATGAAGGTGCCATCTTTGTTCCCATAGCCGTACCTTGTATTTGGAGGTAATGCTTGCCGTTAAATTCAAAGTTGTTACACTTGAGAATGAGAGCCAACAACTCCACCAGTGTGTCTGTGGGAGGTTTTTGAAATTCTCTTGTGTTCCAAACTTCCTTACAGGCTAATATCCCATCTTCGTGGGGGATATTTGTGTAGAGGGATGTGACGTCCATGGATACTAACAATGTGTTATCTGGAAGTTGTTGGGAGTCTGTGGTATCTTGCACATATGAGTTTAATTTGGTAACATGTGGCCTAAGATGGAAATCAACAAACTCGGAAATGCGTTCAGTTGGATGGCTATTTGCAGATACAATAGGTCTACCGGGATTACCAGGTTTGTGAATTTTAGGCAGGAGATAAAATCTACCAGCCTTCGGGTTTTGCACCGATAAGTATTCAAAATTGTCTTCGCTGATAATTCCGGAGTCTAACATCTTATTAAGTGTGTTTGTGACTTTGTTCTGATATTCAAGTGTTGGGTCATTTTCAAGTTCTTTGTAAAAATGGTGTCCTTAAGCTGGCGCTCTGCTTCAGAGATATAATATTCTTTATCCATAACCACCACTGCTGACCCTTTGTCCGCAGGCTTTATAACAATAGCATCGTTGTTTTTTAATGAGCGAAGGGCTTTCTTTTCAAGTTTTGTTAAATTTTCATGTGATTTAAGAGTTGAATGGGTTGATGCGATGTCTGATTCGACGTTATGTATAAAGGTCTCTAATGCAGTTGACTGTTTCGGTGGTTCCCATGTGCTTTTGCATTTAAATTGAATATTTTTTGTCGTCATCTTGTTGGATGCATGGTGGAGATTGGGATCCTCTGACAACTCTGTTTTGATGGCTAGAGATGGAGGATAAGATAGAGTCAGAGGAAACGTCTGGATGGTTTTCTATAGAGGAGCTATTGTCATATAAAGGTTCTGGCTCAGTAAAATGGGACTTTAGTCTTAGCCTTCTGCTGAACCATTTGTTGTCACTAATAAGTCGACCACGGTCAAAGTTTGGTGGTTTAGGACAGAAGTTCAGTCCTTTGGATAGTAAAGAGATCTCTTGTTTATTGAGTTCGGAACTAATAAGATTTATAACGGTGTTGTTGGCGTTGTGTTAGGGGAGCATAAAGGTTTCGTTCGTTTGAATCTCCGAGCTCTGTGCGTAGTTTGCGGATGGTTAGATGATCTAATCTTAGGCTTGTATGATACTGATTGAAGAGATTGTAGTTTTTTAGTTTTTCTTCTCAGTAAGATGTTTTAATGTATTCGATACATTCAGATGCATTTTATTTTCAAGGATGGTGAATGACCGAGAATCGATTTCTTTCTTGAGATCAGACTTTAATTTGTTTTGTGTAGAATTTAGATTTTGTAGTTGTAATTTCAAGTAGCCCAACAACAGAATTATGAGATTAAACGATGCATGTGCCAAAATAGCATCCGATCTTGCCAAAAAACGTGCTGATGGTTTTCCCGGTGTACTAGGACGAAGATTTATTTTAAGTCCTTTGGGGATTTTCGAGTCGTCCAAACAGCTTGACATGAATTTCAGATGGCTGTCAAGTTTTGCGATTTGGATTGCATTCGCCAATAAATTTCTTTTTCTTGTCTCCATTTTATGAATGTAAGTTGTGGTCTACATACAGGGAAAGAATTACGGATCCGAAGATACACGGTATTGTAAATAATAATATATGAGGAGAAAAATAAAAATACCAAGGTAATTACTTTCTGAAACACTGGATCCAAAAGGATTCAAGAACAGTAAAATAATAAGATAAATATGAGAAATATATTTGCTCAAACAGTGTTATAATTTACGGATTATTAAATATAACCCAAGCGCTTTCGAAACATAATGTTTCTTCTTCAGGGGTTTTAAATAAACCGAATCATAGCTAATTTGACCTACGTACTAACGTAGATCTCCTGTAGCTGAACCTCCAATATGAAGATTACATATATGTACAACAACAATGATAATCTGTGCACGTGAAAGAATGATACGAGTGAGACATAGAAGTAAAATGGTAAATACGTATATACAAGAAAACAGAAGTCACGCGATTGATGGAAATTATCCAAGATCGACATTTATTATATCATATGCATTATATATGCACCTTTTACAGATAACATCATCTCATGTTAGGGGAGATTATACAATTATTTATATCAGGGTCACTATTTTATATCAATACCATACATCCGTCAATAAGGCCTTATCCGAAACGAAAAGAAAAGAAGTTATGTAGGAGCATGGTTAAAGATAGTGTATTCTCATCTAACATAAAGTCTTTCGGACTAAGCAGAAAGAAGATATATGGAGAATTAAATTTACATACTCATTATTACCGACTAAAATGGTCTTCTGTATAGAGATATAATACTGTGAAAATACCTCATTACGAGGCAAAAAAAATATCTCATAGTTGTTACCAAGAGATCTCACAAACTGGATATTCAAGCCAAATAACGCTTTAACATATTCATGAGAATCAAGTGACAATAATTAATTGCTAACTATCTGACCTAGCATATGTGTAACATTTAAGTGAAAAGAACAGGCACAATAAGTGAAATGTTGACACCCAGTTAGTATATGTTCAGATATACTTAGCCTCAAGTCATTTCGACCGCATTTTATACAGCTATGATAGAAACAAGAAAGAAATGCAATGACCTGTGCAGTGGAAAATGCAAGATACAACTTATTTGGAAAAGAATGTGCAAAATACCACAGGGGAAAGAACGTGAAATAAGGTTGAATTTCCCTATATAAGAAAATTGAGATGTCGACGTTCTAGATTCCCATTGACGGATGAAGTGGTCGGAAAGTTGTGCTTGACCTGAGTTTTCCACGAATTCTTAGAAGGAAACGTACAATAATTTGCATAGTCAAGTAATACTTGAAACAAGTTTTATTTATGCAAAATATTGACAATATCTGGTATAAACCCATTTTCACAAAGAGATAATAAATTAGAAAAGAGTCTAAAAAGAAATAACCGTTTCACGGCACAATCCCTGTCTAATTGACATAGCTGTCCGAAAAATAATAATTTTCTTTTGTCGATTTTAAATTCAATAGAAAATGAATTCAACATACCGTGTATTATATCTGATCTAGATCGGTTGTGCAGGCATTGAATTTGTTTCAGACATAGTCTGTGACCTTTTTCTAGGGTAAGGGCGTCATTATTACTCAATGAGTACAGAAATTCACTGCCGAAAAGGGCTCTAGGTAAAACAATTGATTGGTATATATGAAAACTGGTCAAGGGGTTTAAACCGTTTTTGTGAAGTCCATCCTTAACCAGCCCGAAAAATGTACTTCTAAGTTTTCGATCAAAACTTTTGACAAGCAACGCCGATTTAAAAAAATTGTCATACATAATGCCTAGATGGTTGCATTCTTTCTTTTTCCTCAATAGATTTCTCACCGATTGGCCAGGATTTAGGACGATTGCTATAAGATCGCTTTGACTCATTAAACGTAACGACAACGCATTTATTTGGATTGTATTGAAATCGCCATTTACAAGCATAACGATAACAAATATTAATCATTTCCTGAAGAGAGCTTCGGGATAAAGACAAAAGGGTCATATCATCAGCAAACGACGGAGAACAAATATCGTAACCCTCTATTTGAAAGCCCAATTTACTTATAATTAATTCATCAATTAGCGAGTTTACGTACCAAAGGTAGAGGGACGGAGACCAGACCCCTCCTTGTTTGGTGCCCTGCAATATAGGGAACCAATTTGAATGGAATCCGCCATAAAATACACAGCAGAAATTGTCGGAATGCATTGCGATAACAGACTTCAGTAATTTGAAATTGACACCGAGCTGATTTAATTTATAAAATAATCCGTCATGCCAAACACGGTCAAATGCTTGACGTGCATCTAAGAAACAGGCATAAAGCCTTGATTTATTTTCTTTGCAATAATGAATACTTTCATTCATAAGAAATGCTGTCATATTGCTACCCATACTTGGAGAGGATTTATGGCATTTTGTATAGATACTTTCAGGCGGTTAAGTAAGACTTTTTCATACAATTTCAGAATAGTAGACGAGAGAGTTATCGCCCTGTAACTGTTAGGGTCGTTTTTTGGTTTGCGCCCTCCTTTGTGTAAAGTAATTATGATTCCAAGTTTCAAGCTTGGTGGAACATATGCATTATGATACATAAGATCAAAAAGCAGAGTTATACACTCTTTTAAAAAGGAACCTCCATAAACCAGATGTTCGTTAAATACACGATCTTTTCCGCACATTTTTCCGAGTTTTACCGAGGACAGAGCCGACAAGATTCCGTCCAATGAAATACGGAAGACATTTTTGTTTAATCAATTTCATATACTTTGTTACTGTGTCAAAATGACAAGGATCACAATCCTTACACTCTGTATCAGAGTATAAAGATGCAAAGTATTCTCCCCAACCATTACATATTTGCCCAGGGTTGCGAAAAGTATCGTTACCAAACTTCATTTCACTACTTCTAGTATTAAACGAATGTCTCGATCTTGACTTAAAAAGCCTCCAGAACAGTGGGCTATCAACGCCAGCAGTTTCGTCAGTATCATTTTTCATTTTCTGAAAATAATTAAATGTGTTTTGTCTTAGGATTGCGAAAAATACGCTTAGCATCTTTATATTGCGAAAAGGATCGATCATTATCTTCTCTTGGTCTACCGGTCTCAATCCACACCCTACGAACGCATGGTGTTGTCTAAGGTCGGACGACCAATAGGGCTTCAGATAATGGCGATAATTCGTGTAAGGTAGACATTTTTCTGAAGCTTCGCAAATAGCTGACACAATATTTAAATATAAACTTTCAATAAATCTATAAATATCATTGTCTTTAGAATTCGTTAATGACTCTATCTCTTTACAGTTTAAAAGACTATGCATTAGAAAGTCAGTATACTGCATACGTTGATGTTCAGTTACCTTTTGCCATTTAACAGATGACATAATTTTACGATTTTCATTAATTAAGTTAACGAATATGATAAACATTATTGGCCTATGTGAAGAGACATTTAAACAATTATCGTCTTGGATACGACTTGACGTAATAGAATTAAGCAATTCGTTTGAAACGATGACATGGTCTATCAAAGAATGGTATTTACCATCATATGAAACAAAACTAGATTCAGCACCCTGGCATAAGGGTAATGTTGTTACAATACTTAAATTGCATTCTATAGTCAGATCGTATAAAGACGCACCCCTAGGGTCAATATGTTTTATGAACAAGTTTCTATTCATATGAGCGTTAAAGTCACCCATTATAATTACTTGTCCTAATTGTGAATACATATTAGTCAAATTGTATATAATCTCTATATAATCCCGATAAATTGAAATGCTGTGATTTGCACTTGGAAGATAAACCTGTACTATGTAAATGAAACTATTTTTTAATATCTGTACTTGTATGCCTATAATACGACCATCATCAATACATAACGGTTTGATGAGGCTGTTGTGTTTTCTATGCCATATAAGAGCCACACCACCCTTACCAACCCGTCTATTTCTGTAAATGTTCAAAGACGAATCGCAAACACCAATACCTTCATAGTCTTGGTGAATACTATTCAAAAAATGTAATTCATTTGAATAGAGCCAATGCTCTGAAATACCGCATATATCGACCTTTTCATTTTCCAATATTTCACTAAGGTAGAATGCACTCGACGTTAAACCGGTAACATTCCATGTACAGATATTTAAACTCGTCATTAATGTAATATATAAAAAGATTGCAGGCACAAAAGTGTTCATAACTAGTCAAATGAGACCTATGTTTTAGCTTTAACGATGTGAACGATCACTGTTCTCACCATGGTTTGCTCGGTATTCAGAGTCATGATAGCCATATGGGTCATATTGATCAAAATCGCCGTGACGGTTATAAGTATCTACAGCATACCCATAATCAGCATTGTAATTGTCTTTATTGTCTTCTGTCATAATAACGTATATATCATATATGCACTCGTGAAATGTCAGTAGTGCCATAACAACGACGTAAAAATCAGAAACTTTTGTTTCAGCTGGAATAATAATATAACGTTTTTAAATTCTTTTCAACATTAAGTCGATATCAAAATCAAAATTTCTAATTAGGGGTGAGAATCTTTAAAGCTTGGGAAGATGGTGACATCATCTGTAAATTAGGTCTAAAATTTGACGTAATGTGAACAATAGCGAATTTTTCTACGTTTGCTTTAGCATCTATATAATGACATTGCTTTGTCAGCCGCAATGTCTGGAACTGTTGTCGTAAGAATTTTTAACAGTTTTAATAAAGTTGGATATAAGAACAGCAAAAGATCGGAATTGACTCCAGAAGAATTTTAAGGGGTCATTAGACCTCAAAGCGAACGGGACAATATAGGTTTGTCCTCCAAATTCGAAATTAATTTGCTATTAACAACAAGTGCAAGAGTCAAGCTTTGTAACAACCCGTTTTGAAATTAAAAAAAACAACTTTGGAAACGATTATTTCGAAGTGGGTTGGCATGGCAAAATGCCCTAAAAATCCTATATTGAGCTACTTTAAAAACGCAACAAATTAAATTTGAATTTAGAGCTAACTTCAGCTATTATCATCCAAAATAAAATAATCCTTTGGATCACCATTACCTTTGTTTTATCTGACCTGTTGGTTTGTTCCGGCATGACATCCTACTTTTCAACCCTCCTTTATCATTTTATTTTCCACGGTTGATTGATTTCATTTAATCAAACACGAATATGATACTTGACAATAGACATGTCAAAAACTTTTAACAGAAATGAAATTGACTCATTCAATTCGAAACGACCGTGCTCTTAATCGAATATGCCACCAGGATAATTGTTTCTTAGAAGCGGGGCGACGTTAACCTTGATTAAAGTCACGATTGATTAAAAAAGGTCATCAAGATTCGAATATGTGTAAGATAGGACCTTGTACGTAAAAGTTTTCAGAAGACCTCATGTGCCAAAATGACGTTAGCGTCATGCCGTAACATCGTTTAAAATACCAGCTTAGTCCTAAACGATATGTCTGTAAGGGGTTACAGTTAGATACATCGTCAAATTGACATTCATCTCAATCAAAACCATTCTAAATAGCTCACTAAGCGCTCCATTCATTCATTCCAAACACTCACTCAAACCATTCAAAAACGCTCCAACTTACTGAAAAACATATAACAACAACTTTGTTTAAGATAACAATATCTGGGAAAAATTATCGGGATTTCACTAAATTAATTGAAAATTTATGTGTCTGATTAGATCTTGAAGAAATAAGACACTATTTATAGAACATATATGTAAATTTTTATAAAGGCCGGTAATTTATATTTCTAATTTTGTTCATCCTGAACAAAATTTACGATATTGGATTACCTCCCATTAAATTCACTCAAAACTCGCTCCATTAACTCATTTAATTTCATTCCAAAATCATTCCATAATCATTCATCTTGTCAATTTCACGATGTTCTTAACTGTACTTAACGTCGAGTGTCTAAGTGCCCCGAATCAGCATTCACGTGGACAACGTTTGTTGTTTTATGAATCGAAGAGCAAAGGATGTAAGTGACGTCATTTCTTGTCAATGAGACGTATTGATGCCGTATTTGGACCCAACGTCTGTTTCGAACATTATACAGCAATACCGATTTCAAAATGTTTAAGTGTTAAAAAAATTGAGTATAAAAGGAAGGGTTATTCCAAACCGGGTCAAATTTTCAAAACGAATTCATCAGGAACAACTTTAACATCACGGACAATCCTTTAAATAAATAAATTATTCTTTTCTTATTCTTGTTCTTTTTCCTTTATTGTTAAAGCATTAGATACTCTGTTATTGTTGGATTCTTGAAATGCGAAAGATTTTACTTCAAAACGAGTTTTTATTTCAAAGGGAGTTGGTATCGAATTGAAATACGATTTCGAGGGTATTTTACAATGCCGAATTACTTTGAAATTTATTATAAAACGAGTTTTTATTTCAAAGCGGGTTGAAACAAAGCTTCGCTGACTTCTATACTTGCAGCGATTTAAGTTCAGTCAAAATTTGTGAAATTGACAAGGTGAGTGATTTTGAATTTCGTAACGAAAATGATTAGGCTGGATAGCCGAGTTTTGAATGGAATTCAGATAAATTGTATTGCTCTATGAATAGACTCGCATAATTTCGACCTTTATCAAACCAAGGAATGATTTGATCGATTTAAATACAATTCGGTCAAATTCGGATCGTTTTCGGACGATTTCGAAACGTTTGTGAAAGATTGGATGGTTTTTCTTAGTTGGAATAATGGGCCGCCGAGCGTGCTATAAAAAATGGGACGATTATCAATTTCACGATGCTATTGACTGTAAAAGTAACATGAATATTAGTAATAGCCATTTCTTACATGTAATGAATTACGGCGCATTATTTCTCAACTACTCATAGATAATTGCAACCTCTGATGGCTGTTTTAAAGTGAATTAGAAAGACTATAATGAAAAGAAATGGAACTGCTTAATTTCTTCAATATAGTGAATTTTACTTTAACCTTTTCTTTCGTATCGGGTAAGTGATTTTGTATAATTCTGTATACAGTTAACGACATCGTGAAATTGACAAGGTGAATGATTTTGGAATGATGAAGAATGAAATTGAATGAGTGTGTGGAGCGAGTTTTGAGGGAAATTAATTGGAGGTAATTTCATATCGCAAATTTTGTTCAGGATGAACAAAATTGGCGATAATGATTACATACCTTTAACAAAAAATGCATACAAGTTCTATACACAGCTTCCTATTTCTTAAAGAACCAATGAGAAGCTTACAATTTGAATTGTGTCAGTGAAATCGGGATTTTTCTCTTTCAAAATTTATTTTGAATGACGTTGTTGATTCTATATTTTTCAATGGATTTGAGCGTGTTTGAATAGTTTGAGTGAGTGTTTGGAATGAGTAAATGTAGAGTTTAGTGAGCGATTTAGAATGGTTTTGATTGAGGTGAATGTCAATTTCACGCTGTATTTAACCGTACTTCTACATGGACCGACTTAAATCATTGTTAGTATATGTAAAAATCTTAATTTTAGTTTAATTCCTTCCCAGAAATATTTTTGAAACTAACATGATTTCAAAATAAAGGTTGTATCTGTCTAGTTAAGTAAAATATATTTTTTGCATTTATCTGCACGCAACACGAGGAGTTGTAATGCCTGTTTAGTAGGAAGAAAACCTAAAAGCACATCTTGGACTTATTGTAGTGTGGATTTAGTGCACTTAGGATATTGAATAAGTGGTAATTGAATGCAGATTTTATTAAACGAACCACCTTCATCTTTAATTATATATAAACGAGGCTGTTTATTTCAGATGACAATTGTAATAGATTCGTTATTTCTTTGAGCACAAACTTTATATTCTATTAATGACATGACTTTAACTTTCGTGAGTACAATCGAAAACACCCCAGAAATTTGTGGATTCAAGTTAATTCGTGAAACATATAACGCTATTCGAAAATGACGTCAGTAAATGTATTATAACGTCATTTTCAAAACGAAAGTATAATATTCCTACACGTTCCTAGCTCACTTGCATAGTAAGCCCACTAGTGTAATAAAACCCTTCTAATATTAAACATAAATGGGTTATTTCACTATCGCGACTTAGTAATTATAGAATGCGTTGGTGAATACGGGACAAACTCTTCTTGTTCTTACTGGTATTATCATAATAAATTTCATTTATTCATTCATTTTTATTTCCTCCGTATTGAAGATTAGTACAAACATTCATCTCATACATTACAATCAAAACACAAACAAACAGAATAATACAACTATAGAGCCAAAAATAATAGTTGGTGTGCTCAAAAACGACCCTCTATACGTTCTTAACTCACTTGCATGGTTAGCCCACTAGTGAACTAAAACCCGTCTCATATCAAACATATTTTACGCGGTTATTTCAATCTCGCGACTTAGTTATTGTAGAAAGCGTTGGTAAATACGGTTCAGGTTCTTCTTGTTTTTCCTGGTATTATCATGATAAATTTCATTTATTCATTCATCTTTATTTCCTCCGTATTGAAGATTTGTACAAACATACATCTCATACATTACACTCAAAGCACAACCAACACAAAGAGACAAAATAATACAACTATAGAGCAAGAGCGGCGCATATACGCCCGAAGGGGCTTGTCAGTAACCTTGGCTTGTCAGTAGCATGAGCTTGAATGACAGCTAAAAATATTGCAAATAGACAGACACGCAACTGGTGCCATAACATTTAAATTTGAAAATATATTTAGTCCTAAGCACAAAAAGACAACCTACAGAGTCATTATGGCAAGTTTCCTTTCATTCCCATCCATAATGTAGGAGTAAATGAGCCGACAAGAAATTTTGTTTTTCATCAACTCAAGGACAGATAATCCAAGATAACTCTAAAATAACTGGAGCATTTTGAATTGAAAAGTCTTACGCAGAACGAGACATCATAGAGAGTAATTGTGTTTAGTTTCAGCTCATTTCAATTGATAGTTAAGGAGGAGTTGCATACAAAATACAGTCATTTTCGTTGAATTCAAGGGTAGATAATTCAAGATTTCTCAGGATTGACTGGAGCGATTTGAATTTCAAAGGTCTTATGCACAACTAGACATCATAGGGAGTAAATGTGTCTAGTTTCTTCTCATTCCCCATTTTTGTTATATAAAAGGGCAGATAATTCAAGATTTCTCAGGAATGACGGGAGCAATTTGAATTTCAAAGATCTTATGCACAACTAAACATCATAGGGAGTAATTGTGTGAATTTTCAGCTTATTCCCATTGATAGTTTAGGAGGAGTTGCGCACACAAAAAAGTGATTTTTGTTATATAAAAGGGCAGATAATTCAAGATTTCTCAGGAATGACTGGAGCAATTTGAATTTCAAAGGTCTTATGCACAACTAGAGTTTATAGGGAGTAAATGTGTGTAGTTTCAGCTTATTCCCATGGATAGTTTAGGAGGAGTTGCGCACACAAAAAAAGTGATTTTTGTTATATTCAAGGCAGATAATTCAAGATTTCTCAGGAATGACTGGAGCGATTTGAATTTCAAAGGTCTTATGCACAACTAGACATCATGGGGAGTAATTGTGTGTAGTTTCAGCTTATTCCCATTGATAGTTTAGGAGGAGTTGCGCACACAAAAATTGCTAACGGACGGACGGACAGACGGACGGACGGACGGACGGACAGACAGACAGACAGACAGACGGACAGACGGACGGACGGACGACCGAGGCCATAACATAATACGACCTTTAGGGCGTATAAAAAGCGTGTGTGTTTGTGTGCACGCGCATGCGTTTGTGAGGGTGTGTGTGCGTACGAGCGTGAGTGTGTGTGCGTGCGTGAGTGCGTGAGTACATGCGTTTAGTGTGCTTAAGTGTTTTTGCCATAAAGCTAGACTGATATGCCGAAAGAGACTTTCTATACGTATTTTATCTCCCCCTTTGACGGCTCATTGACGGCTAAACTAAGGAAGATAAGTAAGTCTACATCATGTGATACTGGGCTATCTAAAAAGTATAAAATATTTCCCATCAATTTAATCGTTGTATTTTCACCATTATTTTTATATTATCATCAGTGATTATACATGGTTATCCCTACTATATTTATAGATAATACAATACAATACAATACAATATTCTTTTATTTTGTTCACAGTTTACAAATGCAATTATTACAATATGTAAATACAAGCGAGCTAGAAAGTAATAATAGTCAGGTAGTGTGAGGAATGGGGGAAAGGTGGGAATCCCATAATGTCACAAGAATACAAAAAATACAAGTTCGGTAAATGCACGATAGATACCTTTTTGGAGCTTTTTTTCACCGGAATTTTATAATAAAAGTAAACACGATGAGGTGAGACGTAACATAGACAACGGGCGTCGTGGAATGACGAGAAAAGTCGCACCATACAGTGACCATGAAACCAGCAGAAACTTCATATCGAAGGAGGTTATGGAAGAAGAATAAGACACTCCACAACTTCAGAGCCAGGATACATAATCAGAGCCAATCCACATAATCGGAACCAAACTATTTTCTTTGATTTATCTCATATTGTAGGCAAGTATATTGAGGTAGAGTATTGTGGTTGTTTTGTTAAACTCGTGCATACTGAAAACAATAGTATACGTTATTAATCTTGTTAAAAATATTGCATTTTGGAGGTAAAAACACGTATTTTGATCTTCCTGGCTCAAGATCGCTCTGAGAAGAAATCATTTTTAACAAAAACCAAAGAGCGTTTTTACAGTTCTTGAGTATGTTAACGTGGCAAAATGTATAACTGGTCGAATAGCATTTGACTTTTTAATGATTAATGAATAAAATCCGATATAAATGAGGAAGTTCCGACACCTATCCCACTTTTTCAGCCCCAAAATGAAATGTTTACATCTACATAATCGGAGACGCACGTGGAGCGGAAGTTCCACACATGATTTTGAAAGCGGAGCCAGTGTCTCCGATTATGGACATCACCCTCCGTGCTAATACTCAGATACTAATTGACATAATTATTGATCACTGATAAAGAGGATATGACTCCACGAGTACATCGCTTCGTTTTCAACTGAGAACTTGCCATACGCTCGTGGGATCACGTCCTACCCTCTAATCATTTTACTTTTAAAATTTCTCGGGAATCAAGAGACATTCAATTGATACATTTTAGGAAATGCAATCAATAGTGTTTACAGTATCAAGTAATAGAATGTATCTAATACTCCGTTATAGAACTTTTATACTTGTCTATGATGAAGGATATCTATTTCATAGCGATAAAACGAGGCGAAGGATCAAACAAATAGTCAACACATAGTAAAGGGTGAAACATGTACAACCAGTAGTATAGCATGGATTTTTCAACATTTATACTGTACATCAAAAATTAGGTGCTACCATTTTTATGTAAATCATAGGTTACTTTATAAATGTTTTTCATGAAAAATGCTTGTTTACGTAGTTGTATAATGTTACTAGTAGACATAAGCTCTTTAAACTTAATAATGTTTGGGATAAACATATAAAATATTTAGAATTAATGTATCTTTTTCGTTCGTAATTAAATTCGTGCAAACCAGCAAATAGTGCATTTCGTCACCAATGTCATTACATTTACATATATTGCACTTTCGATTTCTGTATATTACATTTTGCCATCGCCCAACTTCTACTGGAAATCTGTGGTTTCCTGTTCTACAATGCATCACACTTAATCTTAGAGATTTAGGTAAGGACGTAAAGTATTGTTCAAAACAAGTATCTGATTTAAAAGTTAAATACTTTTTCCCTTTTGTGTATTTTCTAATATGAGTGAATAAGTTTTGTTTGAATTGATCTAAATTTGACTTGACGATTTTGTGAGTCCCATTATTAGTGTTGTGCCCTTGGCACTGCCATATTATCGAATTGCCAGTTAGATCAAATATGTTTTTTATATATTTTATCCATTTTTTTTATCCCCATTTGTAGTTAACGAATTTTTATAAATAATTTGTGAAGTTTTTTGCTGTTTTGATTTCATTTAGGTTATCCCAAATTTAATCATTCGGGTTTTTTTATTAAAATTTCGAGTGGAAATCGCCCAAATACACCATAGAACATATATCGTGGTGTGCTTTTCTTATTATTACTCATCTTACGCAGAAAGTTACAGTGAAATTGCTCTATGAGATCTGTGTTCGAAAAGCCCCAAATTTCACAACCGTAGGTAAGAATGGGAACTATTGTACTATCAAAGAGTTCCAATTGTGGATCAATCGGTACGTCTAGAATAGCGGTCTTCACATATAGCTGAAAAAAGCGCTCTATTTTGCCTGGGAAATGTTATGCTTAATATTTTGAACAAAACTGCCAGACGAAGTAAAGTACACGCCTAAATACTTATACAATTTAACAACTTCGATATTTTCATTATTTAAAGTAAACGAATAAATTTGCGGTTTATTAGTCCCAAATACAATAACTTTTGTTTTGAAATGGTTTACAATCAGCTTCCATTTTTCACAGTATTAAGCAACTTTAGTAACGTTTTGGCATCGTCACTAAAAATAACTGTGTCGTCGGCATAAAGAAGAGCTAGGAGTTGGATATAGTGGATTGTTCCATTAAGTTGGTAATCTACATTAAAACCATCAGAAGTTTGCCTCAGAAAGTCCTCAAGGTCATTAAGGTAAAGTGAGAACAAGATTGGAGAGAGGTTCTCACCCTGCCTGACGCCTTTTAGAATTGTGAAATAATTTGATGTTTGGCCATTATGAGAGACGGTTGACTTTATAGAAAAATACAAATTGCCAATAACTTTGAGAATATTTCCTTTGATACCTATTTTCATGAGCTTTTCCCATATACCTGCACGCCAAACAGAATCGAATGCAGCTGAGAAATCTATGAAGGAGCAGAATAATTTCTTTTTTTGCCTTCTTAGTTTATCAATAAGTAAATAAAGGGAGAGGATATGATCGTTTGTAGAATAATTTGACCGGAACCCAGCTTGATTCTCTGAAGGCAATTTATTTTGTTCTAGAAAATGGTATATTCTTGCATTTAAAATTGCAGTTAAGATTTTACCCAGACAGCTGAGTATTGAAATAGGTCGATAATTGTTCGGGTCTAAGGACGACCCTTTGTTTTGTACACAGGCTTAATTGTACCAATAAACCATGAATCAGGTAAAATACCTGTTTTCAGAACAGAAGTGAATAATTTGCAGTAAATTAGTATCTTGAACGATTTTGTGCTCTTAAGATATTCATTAAGAATTAGATCTTGTGGTGATGGCGATTTGCCGCTACAGCTTTTAGTGATCATTTTCTCAATTTCATCTTCACTAATAGATAAGTTTAATGCATTAACATCGTGATCATTACTTTGAGGCACATCTTCACTAAAATCATGTACGTGTATATCTACGTCAGCAAGACCCAATTTCTTATAATGCTCAAAAAAATCTTTTATATAAGGGTTTTTCATTTTTTTATGTGAATTTGCCTTATTTAGTAACTTCCAATATTGTTTTAGTTTAGATTTATGCAAAGCGCGTTACTTTTCTACACTGTATTTACGTTTATGAATGAATTTATTCATCGTATTTTTGTAGTATATATATATATATATATATATATATATATATATATATATATATATATATATATATATATATATATATATATATATATATATATATATATATATATATATATATATATATATATTCTTTATTTCCTCCATATATGAAGATTATAAGTTAGAACAAATATACATCAAATTTATAACAAAGTTGTGAAATGTGAAAAAACATTTGAACGTATAGAGTGTATTAAAGAATAAAGACAAAACGATAGAAGAAAGACTAGGTGATAAGGAAAAAGCATACATAAAGATGCGATATAACTTACAGTTTTGTATAGTGAGATATATTTATCTATCAAAACACGCTGTTTGACACGCGAATCCAGAACATTTGTTTTCGATCCACGAGTCAAAGCAGCAAGCTCCTCCAATAATAGGTTTCAGTACCAGGCTATCAGGCTACCATTACATAACACAATACAGCGCATCAAGACTGTTTGTGCGATGTTATGGTCACCATTTATTTCAATGAAAATAAGTTAATTAGTGTGTCATTATTTCGCCAAAGCTTAACCGAAACGAAATGAAAAGCATCGACCAAATTGAATGACTTTTATCGATTATTTATGATGTTTCAAAAGACAGTATAAATCGTCGACCACAATGATCATAACTACAGCTTATGTGAGCTGAATTAAACCAATTTGGCTGACAATCTAAGATTGAATATATTATATTGGTTTTCTATAATCCAACCACGCTCCATGCAAAAACAATATAACAGTGTAGTACATTTTGTGTACATTTTGTTTTGACAATTGATATGCTTTACGAGCATGATTATAATTATCTCGTGCACGTTTACATTGAGGCCCGAACCAGGGTTTCAAATTTTCATTTCGTTGTTTGAATCGGTTAATAGTGTTTTTTGAAGCGAAAGTTTAAGACGCCGCATTCTGGAAAAGAAGGCATATTTTGTCGTTAGTTTCATTTATTCTACTTTTAGTATTATCAAATTCGTCCACCATTTATAAGTTCTTTAACTCGTCCACTAGGGAAAAATCAATATTATCCACAAATAAGTCGCGTTTTTCGTCATTCCACATTGGAAAATAAGAAATTTTGGTTAGATTCATATTTGTCCTGAATGCTAGAAATATCGATGTCTAAGACGAGTAGACTATGACCATCGGAAAAGTTTAAGTCTGTTTCTAAAATTTGAACAACAGCTAAATAAAGTTGGCGATGCTGCCGCGTAATCTATGATAGAGGTTTCTCTGAACGTATAGTTTCCAGTATCGCGGTCTGCACCTATTCTGCCATTAGCGATGATCAAGTTTGTCGATTTGCACATTTCCAGGAATCGTTTTAAAATCTTATTGACTTTTTTGCATTTAGAAGCTTGTTTAACTGGAACATTGAGTGTGCTTAAAAATGAAACAGTGTTAAATAACCCCGTTGTTTCTTCGTAGATATCTAAATGTTCAAATAGAAAATCATCACTAGGCTCAAAATCTGGCAAGTCTGAGGTATGGCCATTCATATCACCAATCAGCAAACCTCGTTCAAATTGTGAACATTTACTCGTTAATTCACATTCAAATCTAAAAATTTCATCTTCGCTATAAAAGCGAGATTTCTCTGGTGGTATATAGGTTCCGCCGATCAATAATGGATTCTGATCTTGATCAAACAATTTTAACCAGCAAACATATTCACAGTCCGATTGGATAATTTCAACTATTTTACTGAAATTTTTATGAACAAAAAAGCCGATCCCCCCAGATTCGCGTTTATAATTGTCTTGACGGGGTTTTGAGAAAAGTCATAATTTGGGCATTGAATGATTTCATATTTACTTAACTTAGTTTCTAGGACACAGATAATAGAATACTCTTGGACATTTCTGGTGAACTCTGGGTAATTAATTCTAGTCTTCAGACCACACACATTAAGAGAGGCAATGTTAAGTTTTGTATTTTTACCTTAAGCTACACTGGATCTTGGCAGACATTTTTTATTGTTACATTGTTCATATCTAGATGTTTCATTTACACTTTCTGGTTGACATATGTTCTCTATAGCTTTGGCGTTTGTTAAAGTGCCTAATGTTTCGTAAAACTTGGAAAGGTGTTTGCAGTTCATGGTTTTCGAAGAACACGGAAGAAGATCACACTCTTCACAAAAAGCCACATTTTCCACGTGACCCTATGTAACTCGTTCCGGAGAATGCTCCCTAGACTCATTGACGTTGCCCTCGTTGCTAACTCTTTCAGGTTGGTCTGCGTTATTTTGACTAGACGTGTCGTGACTAAAGAAGACTGGGCGCACTTGCAAGAGATAACCAGGTTCCTGTCCTGCCATACCATGCATTACTGTACCCCCTTCCTTGTCAGTGATCTCATTAGTGACGAGGCTGGCGACGAGGTTAATAGGCTCTGGGTCTCGATCTGGCGCATTATCTTGGACAACTTGGGATCTTGGCTGAAGATGCTGTGGCCTGAGCGATTCCTCCACCAACGTTATGAAGCGAAATTGGGTACGCGCCTGTACGTCAGAATTTCTCGAGCCTCGCAGTATTTCATGCCAGTTTGGGAATAAATCGCGCGCTGTATCACCATGGACGACCAGAGCTGCGGGAAATGTCATTTTTACGTAACGGAATCCATTTTTTTCTTGCATCCTTAAAAGCTGTCCAAAGTTCCTTTCTTGCTTCCCTTATCTCTCGTGGGTAGTCACGTGAGATTCCGTAGTCTGACCCTTGCAGCATATATGCGCTCCCGATTATCATATCCGCCTGTTTAGCGTCGGCAAATGTTGCGAGAATCGATCTTTGTCTAACCTTATTGGATGCACGAGACACTATTTTGCGTCCTATGCGATATGCATTGATAACCCGCATGCTCTCTGGATCGATGTTTAATTTTGATCGTATAAATGTCTCGACGGTATTTATGCAGTTCTCTTTAGTGTGCTTAAGTGTTTTTGCTATAAAGCTAGACTGAGATGCCGAAAGAGACTTAAACTTTCTATACGTATTTTACCCCCCCCCCTTTGACCGCTCATTGACGGCTAAACTAAGGAAGATAAGTAAGTCTACATCATGTGATACTGGGCTATCTAAAAAGTATAAAATATTTCCCATCAATTTAATCGTTGTATTTTCACCATTATTTTTATATTATCATCAGTGATTATACATGGTTATCCCTACTATATTTATAGATAATACAATACAATACAATACAATACAATATTCTTTTATTTTGTTCACAGTTTACAAATGCAATTATTACAATATGTAAATACAAGCGAGCTAGAAAGTAATAATAGTCAGGTAGTGTGAGGAATGGGGGAAAGGTGGGAATCCCATAATGTCACAAAAAAAAATACAAGTTCGGTAAATGCACGATAGATACCTTTTTGGAGCAAAATAAAAGACTATATCGTTCTATTTCCATATTTTGTCTTATTCTAATTCCTAAATTCCCGCAACACAGCTTGAAGCAAGCTGGGTGAACAGGATTTCAGAACCAAATATGAGAAAAACATGTTTCAGTTTAAGCTTACCACTATTACAAAAAAGTACATAAAAGAAAACACAGAAAACAAACCTAATACCCTAATACTCAGATACTAATTGACATAATTATTGATCACTGATAAAGAGGATATGACTCCACGAGTACATCGCTCCGTTTTCAACTGAGAACTTGCGATACGCTCGTGGGATCACGTCCCACCCTCTAATTATTTACTTTTAAAATTTCTCGGGAATCAAGAGACATTCAATTGATACATTTTAGGAATTGCAATCAAAAGTGTTTACAGTATCAATTAATTGATTGATTGAATGGAGTTTAACGCCGCTTTCAACATTATTTCAGTTATATCGCGGCGGCTGGAGCACCTAGCAATGGATTCCTGGTATTTCTATCACCAGTACAACCACCACATTCTTTCCTAGCCCCCAGCCGCTATCTCACATAGGTCTACGATTATCAACCCATTGGTGAGAGACAAATAGTCGGAAAGAATGAGTGCCGCCGTCGGGGATCGAACCCGAGAACTCTAGATTGACAGTCCGACGCGCTACCAACTGCGCTATGACGGCGGCTTACAGTATCAAGTAATAGAATGTATCTAATACTCCGTTATAGAACTTTTATACTTGTTTATGATGAAGGATATCTATTTCATAGCGATGATACGAGACGAAGGATCAACCAAATAGTCAATACATAGTAAAGGGTGAAACATGTACAACCAGTAGTATAGCATGGGTTTTTCAACATTTATACTGTACATCAAAAATTAGGTGCTACCATTTTTATGTAAATCATAGGTTACTTTAAGAATGTTTTTCATGAAAAATGCTAGTTTACGTAGTTGTATAATGTTACTAGTAGAAATAAGCTCTTTAAACTTAATAATGTTTGGGAATCTAAAATATTTAGAATTAATGTACCTTTTTCGTTCGTAATTAAATTCGTGCAGACCAGCAAATAGTGCATTTCGTCACCAATGTAATTACGTTTACATATATTGCACTTTCGATTTGTGTATATTACATTTTGCCATCGCCCAACTTCTACTGGAAATCTGTGGTTTCCTGTTCTAAAATGCATCATACTTAATCTTAGAGATTTAGGTAAGGACGTAAAGTATTGTTCAAAACAAGTTTCTGATTTAAAAGTTAAATACATTTTTCCCTTTTGTGTATTTTCTATTTGAGTGAATAAGTTTTGTTTGAATTGATCTAAATTTGACTTGACGATTTTGTGAGTCCCATTATTAGTGTTTTGCCCTTGGCACTGCCATATTATCGAATTGCCAGTAAGATCAAATATGTTTTTTATATATTTTATCCATTTTTTTTATCCCCATTTGTAGTTAACGAATTTTTATAAATAATTTGTGAAATTTTTTGCTGTTTTGATTTCATTTAGGTTATCCCAAATTTAATCATTCGGGTTTTTTATTAAAATTTCGAGTGGAAATCGCCCAAATACACCATAGAACATGTATCGTGGTGTGCTTTTCTTATTATTACTCATCTTACGCAGAAAGTTACAGTGAAATTGCTCTATGAGATCTGTGTTCGAAAAGCCCCAAATTTCACAACCGTAGGTAAGAATGGGAACTATTGTACTATCAAAGAGTTTCAATTGTGGATCAATCGGTACGTCTAGGTTAGCGGTCTTCACATATAGCTGAAAAAGCGCTCTATTTGCCTAGGAAATGTTATGCTTAATATTTTGAACAAAACTGCCAGACGAAGTAAAGTACACGCCTAAATACTTATACAATTTAACAACTTCGATATTTTCATTATTTAAAGTAAACGAATAAATTTGCGGTTTATTAGTCCCAAATACAATAACTTTTGTTTTGGAATGGTTTACAGTCAGCTTCCATTTTTGACAGTATTAAGCAACTTTTGTAACGTTTTGGCATCGTCACTAAAAATAACTGTGTCGTCGGCATAAAGAAGATCTAGGAGTTGGATATAGTGGATTGTTCGATTAAGTTGGTAATCTACATTAATACCATCAGAAGTTTGCCTCAGAAAGTCCTCAAGGTCATTAAGGTAAAGTGAGAACAAGATTGGAGAGAGGTTCTCACCCTGCCTGACGCCTTTTAGAATTGTGAAATAATTTGATGTTTGGCCATTATGAGAGACGGTTGACTTTATAGAAAAATACAAATTGCCAATAACTTTGAGAATATTTCCTTTGATACCTATTTTCATGAGCTTTTCCCATATACCTGCACGCCAAACAGAATCGAATGCAGCTGAGAAATCTATGAAGGAGCAGAATAATTTCTATTTTTGCCTTCTTAGTTTATCAATAAGTAAATAAAGGGAGAGGATAAGATCGTTTGTAGAATAATTTGACCGGAACCCAGCTTGATTCTCTGAAGGCAATTTATTTTGTTCTAGAAAATGGTATATTCTTGAATTTAAAATTGCAGTAAATATGTTACCCAGACAGCTTAGTATTGAAATAGGTCGATAATTGTTCAGGTCTAAGGGCGATCCTTTGTTTTTGTACACAAGCTTAATTGTACCAATAAACCATGAATCAGGTAAAATATCTGTTTTCAGAACAGAATTGTATAATGTGCAGTAAATTAGTATCTTGAACGATTTGGTGCTCTTAAGATATTCATTAAGAAATAGATCTTGTGGTAATGGCGATTTGCCGCTACAGCTTTTAGTGATCATTTTCTCAATTTCATCTTCACTAATAGATAAGTTTAATGCATTTACATCGTAATCATTACTTTGAGGCACATCTTCACTAAAATCATGCACGTGTATATCTACGTCAGCAAGACCCAATTTCTTATAATGCTCAAAAAAATCTTTTATATAAGGGATTTTCATTTTTTATGTGAATTTGCCTTATTTAGTAACTTCCAATATTGTTTTAGTTTAGATTTATGCAAAGCGCGTTACTTTTTTTTCTACACTGTATTTACGTTTATGAATGAATTTATTCATCGTATTTATGTAGTATCTACTTGCTATTTTTAGCCACTCTTTGTGTACATTTTGTCTTGACAATTGATATGCTTTACGAGCATGATTATAATTATCTCGTGCACGTTTACATTGAGGCCCGAACCAGGGTTTCAAATTTTCATTTCGTTGTTTGAATCGGTTAATAGTGTTTTTTGAAGCGAAAGTTTAAGACGCCGCATTCTGGAAAAGAAGGCAAATTTTGTCGTTAGCTTCATTTATTTTACTTTTAGTATTATCAAATTCCTCCACCATTAATAAGTTCTTTAACTCGTCCACTAGGGAAAAATCAATATTATCAACAAATAAGTCGCGTTTTTCGTCATTCCACATTGGAAAATAAGAAACTTTGGTTAGATTCATATTTGTCCTGAATGCTAGAAATATCGATGTCTAAGACGAGTAGACTATAACCATCGGAAAAGATTAAGTCTGTTTCTAAAATTTGAACAACAGCTAAATAAAGTTGGCGATGCTGCCGCGTAATCTATGATAGAGGTTTCTCTGAACGTATAGTTTCCAGTATCGCGGTCTGCACCTATTCTGCCATTAGCGATGATCAAGTTAGTCGATTTGCACATTTCCAGGAATCGTTTTCCAAACTTATTGACTTTTTTGCATTTAGAAGCTTGTTTAACTGGAACATTGAGTGTGCTTAAAAATGAAACAGTGTTAAATAACCCAGTTGTTTCTTCGTCGATATCTAAATGTTCAAATAGAAAATCATCACTAGGCTCAAAATCTGGCAAGTCTGAGGTATGGCCATTCATATCACCAATCAGCAAACCTCGTTCAAATTGTGAACATTTACTCGTTAATTCACATTCAAATCTAAAAATTTCATCTTCGCTATAAAAGCGAGGTTGCTCTGGTGGTATATAGGTTCCGCCGATCAATGATGGATTCTGATCTTGATCTAACAATTTTAACCAGCAAACATATTCACAGTCCGATTGGATAATTTCAACTATTTTACTGATCCTTTTATGAACAAAAAAGCCGATCCCCCCAGATTCGCGTTTATTATTGTCTTGACGGGGTTTTGAGAAAAGTCATAATTTGGGCATTGAATGATTTCATATTTACTTAACTTAGTTTCTAGGACACAGATAATAGAATACTCTTGGACTTTTCTGGTGAACTCTGGGTAATTAATTCTAGTCTTCAGACCACACACATTAAGAGAGGCAATGTTAAGTTTTGTATTTTTACCTTAAGCTACACTGGATCTTGGTAGACATTTTTTATTGTTACATGGTTCATATCTAGATGTTTCATTTACACTATCTGGTTGACATATGTTCTCTATAGCTTGGACGCTTGTTAAAGTGCCTGATGTTTCGTAAAACTTGGAAAGGTGTTTGCAGCTCATGGTTTTCGAAGAACACGGAAGAAGAACACACTCTTCACAAAAAGCCACATTTTCCGCGTGACCCTATGTAACTCGTTCCGGAGAATGCTCCCTAGACTCATTGACGTTGCCCTCGTTGCTAACTCTTTCAGGTTGGTCTTCGTTATTTTGACTAGACGTGCCGTGACTAAAGAAGACTGGGCGCACTTGCAAGAGATAACCAGGTTCCTGTCCTGCCATACCATGCATTACTGTACCCCCTTCCTTGTCAGTGATTTCTTTAGTGACGAGGTTAGCGACGAGGTTAATAGGCTCTGGGTCTCGATCTGGCGCATTATCTTGGACAACTTGGGATCTTGGCTGAAGATGCTGTGGTCTGAGCGATTCCTCCACCAACGTTATGAGGCGAAATTGGGTACGCGCCTGTACGTCAGAATTTCTCGAGCCTCGCAGTATTTCATGCCAGTTTTGGAATAAATCGCGCGCTGTATCACCATGGACGACCAGAGCTGCGGGAAATGTCATTTTTACGTAACGGAATCCTTTTTTTTACTGCATCCTTAAAGGCTGTCCAAAGTTCCTTTCTTGCTTCCCTTATCTCTCGTGGGTAGTCACGGGAGATTCCGTAGTCTGACCCTTGCAGCATATATGCGCTCCCGATTATCATATCCGCCTGGTTAGCGTCGGCAAATGTTGCGAGAATCGATCTTTGTCTAACCCTATTGGATGCACGAGACACTATTTTGCGTCCTATGCGATGTGCATTGATAACCCGCATGCATTCTGGATCGATGTTTAATTTTGATCGTATAAATGTCTCGACGGTATTTATGCAGTTCTCTTTAGTGTGCTTAAGTGTTTTTGCCATAAAGCTAGACTGAGATGCCGAAAGAGACTAAAACTTTCAATACGTATTTTACCCCCCCCCCCCTTTGACCGCTCATTGACGGCTAAACTAAGGAAGATAAGTAAGTCTACATCATGTGATACTGGGCTATCTAAAAAGTATAAAATATTTCCCATCAATTTAACCGTTGTATTTGTCATCATTATCTTTATATTATCATCAGTGATTATATATGGTTATCCCTACTAAATTTATAATATCTATCACTTTGAATATATTTATCGTAGACACATTTGTCGCAAGATTACCGTTGATTGGTAGCAACCGACATGGTTCAGACATATCCAATAAACTCATTTAATTTATTTGTAGGTCTTTTATGTTATGAATCAAGAGGTGGTGAAGTTACCATTAAATTGAATTGCCAAACTTGTATAGTCGTCATTAATTACTGTAAGTATTAGTTTTATTTAGGATTATTTACGAGGCGTACGTGAAATATCTTTGATATAAAATAATAGTGTTAAAGCCAAATAGTCTTATATATTTGACGGTACTAATTAATTATTATCTATATCATGTTCCACAATTCAATTCTCATTCCAAATATTTTTTTTGCGTAGGTATTTCAATTATTGAGCTTGCTAATGGTCTAGATCTAGTTCTAGTTCAATAAACACTCGTCCATTCGGAATACCACTCGGCCAATCTCACGATCAACATCGGATGTACACAGACGGACTATTTTTAAAAAGTACGGGAAACCCTTGGAAAAACTCGATGACGTCAGTTTAAATGGCGTTAGCCCCCGAAACTTTGAGTGAAAACATTCGACGTCGTCAACGCTACTCGTTTAAGCCACTTACGTGAAACCATCGTATCCTTATATAAATATCTTTAGATTCTTTTATAACGGCTGAAAAATCTTTAATTTTTGAGAATAATTCGCAATTCTCAAAAATTAAGACTTTTCAGCCGTTATTTACTGTAGAAGATATAGATCTTCAGTGCTAATTTTTCTTACACGGTTTCCGCCGAACAAAATGCACGATTTTGATACATACCCATCCGCCTTACAAACATCCGAGGTCTGTTGTAGTTTACGGAAATGGCCGAGCGATGTTCCGAATGACACTCATTTTGTCAGTTAAAGCTATTAGGTTGCAAGTAGAGATAACATATTGAGCCATCTAAATGTGCACTCATTTAATCAGTTTTGCTGTCGGGCTAAATGTAGAGCTGAAATAAAGAGCAAGCTCATTAAGTACTCGTTTTATCAGATCTGCTGTTGGGCTGGATGTATCGCTGAAATATAGAGCCAGCTCATTAAGTACTCGTTTTATCAGTTCTGCTGTTGGGCTGGATGTATCGCTGAGTTATTATGTACACTTTTTATCCGTACTGTTAGTAACATCGTGAAATTGACAATCATCCCCCATTCAAAACCATTCTAAATCACGTCTTGTTAGTTTTGCTGTTGAGCTAGAATGTCGAGTTAATTCAACGAGCACCCATTGTGTTAAGTTTTACAAAAGTGTAGTTGGGGTTCTGAGCTACTATGTTAGGTTACATGTAGCTCAGCAAATAACTAGTTATCAGCAGACACATGTAAAAAAGATAACTATTGGTCAAAAATAGACCGAAAGTTTTTTTTTAAGTCAATCGACATTGTTGTTTCAATTACGACAATTGAAACAAAAATCCTGATTGGCTGAAATTACTTTCTGGTATTATTTTAATCAATGGTTAACTAAATACAGATTTACTTTTGAGCTGTTGAGCTGGGTTGTGAGTTATAATGTATGAGCTACCAACATGTCATTTTTTAGGTTTATTTTGGTGTTGATAAGCTCAGCAAAACAGCAAATTATCGCATAAGCTATTTTGCTGGGTACTGATTTGAAATAATGAACCGGCTCAAATGTCAATTTTGATGTTAAAACGTCTGTTGAGATGAGATTCGAAGTCAGGTCAACAATATCCATTTATATGGCGTTACTCATGTGATTGTCATCGCTGCGCATGTCGGACATATTTTTCTTTTTATTGTTTTTGAGAGTTAATTAAAAAAAATACGTGGACTAACGCTACTAGATTTTTGTTTTTAAAGATTTTGATCGTAGAAAAACAACAACATAACAAATACAAGGTGTCTTTCCCCCTTATTTAGTAAAAAAAATTGGATACAATCACACCAATTTATAGTGCCATTACTAAATTGAATAGTCAGTTTGAACCGTGGTAAGGTAAGTTGCAAGTAAGAACTTTTAAACATGTTCGCACTTGCATTTTCTGTGTCGGTTCGTCCACTACTTAAACACATTTTATACCAATCTAATTCAAACTGTCGAATAATAGAGTATGTTGCTAGAGTGATCTTTGGTCATCTTCAACTGATATCTTAAAACTGAATATACACTTCCATAACTAATCCCAACAATTTCTTTAAAATCAGCACAAGTCAGCCTACGGTCGTTCTTGATAAGCGCCTTCACTTCTGCAACATACCCAGCGTTGACTAGACGTTTCTTTCCTCTCTAGACTCCCTTCAGAAAATCGTTTATGTCACTTAAAAACATGAGACCTGCTTTCGTTTGAAGATCTTTTAGCATCGTTCACCAATTTCAACGTGTCGGTTGGTGTTTTTCCCAGGTCCACACAAAATTTTATTATTGCACGGTTCTCCTCCTGCGCCGGCGCAAGTTATCACAAAATTCACGTATTTTTTATCCATCCTCGTATTAATATGTTGATATGTTTTCGAAAGAATAAATCCAGAAAACATATTGTTCTTGTATAGCGAACTGAAAGAAGAAAAATAATGAATTCAAATTCCATATGATGTTCGCAGAGCCCAAAGAATTTTCTATTATGATCTTTGACGTTTCCGGGTTATAAAAAAATCCAAACGATATTTCTCGGTTGGACTTGTTTTGGAGTTGTTCTTATAGAATCAAAATTATAGAAAAGTTGTTTTTCCTCTTCAGAGAGTTTGACTGCCAGAGCAACCTATGTCGGCACTCGCTTTAAAATACGCATTGATTAAGGCATTAATTGGTGGAATGTGTGTGAATTGCAATAAATTCAGTAATTTTCATTTTTGTTGAAATCTCTTAAATAAATAAATTATGTTTAAATGGTTATAATAGAGATAAAAGATCAGAGCCATTTTGTGTTTGTTTGTTTCTATATATATATATATATTCTGAAATATTCGCTTTTCTTTTATTATAGGTGGTATGTACAGAATCTGTTCACCACATAAGCACAATTCAAGAAGATACAACAAACGTGAATATGTAATATATTACTGTAATACTAACCTATGCAATTGGGCATATCCAGTAACTATTTAATTCAAACTGTGATGGCCAAATTTTGTGCACTCGTATTGGCTGAAACATGATTTGATTCTCATTCACGTAATCTTTTTTATTACCCTGGGCAGAAATCAGTCTAATACAACTTTATTGCTTCATAATTTTAAATTTCAATTTATGAAGAGACTATAATTTATTTCACGGAGGTATGAAACACAAAACCTAACCACGTAACCACACAGTGTGATGTTGTTTGTGTGTTTTCCTCTTTTACATCGAAATGTGTTGTGCTAAAGCCATTGCAATGTGAAGAAAATAGAGGATAATCGTCTGTTACAATGTAAGATCGATTTATGTTCATTGAGTGAACAAAAAAGCTACATTTTCACGAGTAATGAAGCCACGAGTGAACATAAAGCTTTTGTTGTTCACGAAATGTAATATAAATCGATCTTACTCGAAAAAAAAACCTATTATTCTATTTCTCTATTGCAAAAATTGGACAAACTGTGAAATTTCTAGGACAAGTTTTCGTCAAGTGAGTCATTTTGCTCGTGATTGCTATGCAACCTTCATTGTGACATCACTTATTTCGCCCCGCATAGATGACGTCAGACAGGATGAAATGCATAAAAATAGGGTATAAGTTTTTGAAAATTTTACTGCTATTGTGGTGAGATTATCGAGTGATAATCTACCATTGTTTCGCGACAAACCACCGAAAAATATTGAAGAAAGTTCTACAATTCTTTTGACTACAATTATAGGAAAAGCCACTCTAGTCACATTAGTAGATAGAATATATTTCATCGAATATTACCAAAAATATTTGAAAACATAGACTCTTTTCATCGAGAAAGATTAAATATAGTTACCCCGTAGATATTGAAGGCAGACAGGGGAAACTAATTATTTCATGAAATTCTAAAACAACATGAATGATTTTTTAATGATTTCACAATGCTTCGAATGATTTGAAGGAGCGAGGTTTTAGGAAACTAAAGAACGGTAATTTAATATCCCCCTATTCGCCAAATGGACGAAATAATCGATATTCTATTACCTGAAAATATACATGTTTCTTTAATGCTTTTCGGTGGTTTATCGAGAAATAACGGTAGATTATCACTCGATAAACTCACCACAAAAGCAGTGAGATTTAAAAAACTTATACCCCGCTTTTGAGCATTTCATCCTATATGACGTCAACTATGCGGGGCGAAATAAGTGACGTCAAAATGAACGTTGCATAGCAATCACGCGCAAAATGACGCGCTTTACGAAAATGTGTCCTAGAAATGTCACATTTTGTCTCACTTTTGCATTAAAGAAATAGAATAATCGTTTGTTTTTCGTGTAAGATCGATAAATATTTCATTTCGTGAACAACAAAAGCTATATTTTCACGAGTGGCTCCGCCACTCGTGAAAATATAGCTTTTGTTGTTCACTCGATGAAATAAAAATCGATCTTACACTGAAACAAACGATTATCATCTATTTCTTTAATGCTTTTCGGTGGTTTATCGAGAAATAACGGTAGATTATCACTTGATAACCTCACCGCAAAATCAGTGAAATTATCAAAAAATTATATCCCGTTTTTTTGCATTTCATCCAATCTGACGTCATCTATGCGTGGCAAAATAAGTGACGTCACAATGCGCGTTGTATAGCAATCACGCGCAAAATGACGCGCTTTACGAAAATATGTCCTAGAAATTTCACATTTTGTCTCATAATTGCATTAAAGAAACGGAATAATCGTTTGTTTTTCGAGTAAGATTGATTAATATTTCATTTCGTGAACAACAAAAGCTTTATTTTCAATCGTGGCTCTGCCACTCGTGAAAGTATAGCTTTTGTTGTTCACTCGATGAAATATAAATCGATCTTACACTGAAACAAACGATTATCATCTATTTTTTTCCTATTTATGAGTTTACAAAACTTATCAGAAGCTTTAAATCCACACAAGCAAATAAAATCGTGGAAATATTATATCGATTTGAATTAAATCTTTTGATGGATTTCGAGAGGATTTATCCAATTTGGAGCGTTTTTTATTGTTACAAATGAGTGTTAGAACGACCGACGGGAGCAATGAGTTTGCGATTTAAAAATAATTTTGATCGTTGTGACTGCCAATTTCACTTCACGATGTTACTATCTGTATACGTACTTTAGTCTTTGATACAGTTAACAACATCGTGAAATTGACAAGATGAATGATTTTGGAACGATTTCGGAATGAAATTGAATGAGTTTGTGGAGCGGGTTTTGAGTGCGTTTAATGGAAGGTAATCCAATATTGCAAATTTTGTTCAGGATGAACAAAATTAGCAACATTAATTACCTCCCTTTAAAAATTAGTCTATATGTTCTACAATTAGCTTCCCATTTCCTCAAGAATTAATCAGACGCTTACAATTTCAATGAATTGAGTGAAATCCCGACTTTTTTCCAAGCTATTTTTATTTTGAACAAAGTTGTTGCTATATGTTTTTCAGTGAGTTTGGCGCGTTTTTGATCGATTTGAGTGAGTGTTTGGAATGAATGAATGGAGCGCTGAGTGAGTGACTTAGAATGGTTTTGATTGAGATGAATGTCAATTTCACGATGTTGTTAACTGTATACTTGAATTCTAGTGACACTTCAGGTGACAGAAAAAACGGATTGTATTTACATTACAGTCATTAAAAAACTATTATGCGGTCGTCAATAAAACAACACCGAAAAAAGGCTCGGAAATACATAAAGTGTAATTATTTACAAACTAAAGGTTTAGAATTAAAACAAACATCTCATGTACTAATCCGTTGCAACAAAGAACACGAAATAGCTGTTTTCAATAGAAAGATGATTGGTAGTTTTTCAGCTTCGAAGGCGTGCAGCCCACATTCAGAGGCAACAACGGTGTTGGCCACAAGGACAGGTAACCACATGATCAAGTCTACTGCTCATTGAACGAATAAATTGCACAAAAGTTTTGAGAATGTACCGTTCCATCTACCGTTCTGGTAGAGCAACTGCAAAGGTAAAAGGCCTATTAAGATGGTTAACGAAATGTTATTCAAAAGACGCTACGCACGGGGTTGATAAGGGCATATAGTGGCACAATTACAAAAGTAAACAAAGAGCTCTCCAGTACCAAGTGATATAAACGGACGAGCTTAATCCTCAAGAAACATGAGGCAATTACGTTGGTGTAAAGTGCCCCTGCTGTGGACAACGAGGCTTAAAATATCTTGTTACCCCGAAATCTCAGATGCGATTTCTAACAATATTTCGACTTTCTTTAAGTCCATAAGCCCCCACAAAATATTTTTTTTCGAGATTTTGTAATCAAATACCGATATCGCCATTGACATCTTCCGACGAAACTGCATTTCCGATCAGACATCACAAGAGCTCATTCGGAACATCGCTCGGACTTTTCCGTAAACTTGAAAGTACCTCGGGTGTAAGTGTAGTAAATTTTGGTCATTTTTTCGGTCATTCGGCTCCGGGTGGTACTTTGGTTAATACGCTGGAAGACTAGTATATTCCTTTAATGTTTTCCGATAGTCTAACCTTACGTTGATTTTATCTTTTGCAACGTCATCATTAGTTATCTTTGTGACGTCATGTAAACCCGCGTGCGATATGACGCGCTTTCATGGCTACGCCCTTATTATAACCGAGGTCTATTCCGTAGAATCGCCGAGGGTTCCCGAGTGCACAAGTATCTGACACGACTCATTCTTAGGCCTTCTAGACTAGTGATCCAATCTCAAATTTTGAGACCAGGGAGGCCCGGTTTGTAATGGATGCAGACAATGTTATTTTGCCTGCCCAATATCTGAGGAACATTGCTAGGCTTGTCTGCAGATTCACAATCCCTTTTGTAGGTCAGTACAGAGTTCAAAGGTCATTGAGTGCAAAACAGTAGAAAATCGAATTAATGAACAAATTTTTTTATGATATGATCAAACTAAATCCAGGTTTTTAGTATTATAAAAAACTGTAAATATGCAAATAATATTCACATGATTATATACTTGCAAAATAGCAGCAAATTAGTCAAAAATAAAAGATCAAAGTACTAAAAGTACTTCAGTTCTAAACGGAGAATATTTGGATAAAAGCAACATATAATATAACTTTAGCATACGGATGAATTCATGTGATACATCTTACATAGTTATATTGAACACTCAAATATAAATGTATATACGGCTGTCCCCTTGGTCTATTGCTCGAACATAACATTTAACTCTAGGCAGTTGAAAAACAAAATCAACATTTTTGCAAGGAGTAAAGCAATGAGAAAAAACCAATTCAATCTAAAAAGATGTTTTATTCATAGCACAGATATGAGCATCATTTGCTGATGGCTTCAATGCAACACAGGACAACATTGTAGAATGAGTGGTCGACTTTGTTAAAAGGTTCTGTAGCTGGAGAACTATCGTATTAACAGGTTTTCCAGTTGGATCGGTGCAAATTCATGCGCTTGTTGATATGTTGCTAGGTTTCACGAATGTTTGTGGAAAATCGTACATATGATGAGGTACACAACATTTGAAGTTTTGCAATTGTGTGAAACTCTAATTGTAGTTCCATTGTAATGATGAAATTTCAAAGTCTGCATGCCTTCCAGGAAAATGCGCGTTGAACACCTCAGTGTTTTACTTGTTCCAGAATTTCTGAGATAGTCATTGGTTCCAGCAGTACTTAATTTCGCTCTAACAATAATGTCTCAAAGTGACTTGGGTATTCAGTATGCTGCAACTTGTTCCCCAGGGAATATTTACTGAGTTAACTTGATGACTTAAGTTTGGACCAGTGTTTGTCTATTATTGAGTGATAACACTTTGAAGCGTTGTCCAAATGCGCACTGTTGTATACAGATTCCGAAGGTTCAGGCTGTAAGGGATTTTTCTTAAACAACGGTTCTACGAGATTAAAGACTAGTTCTAAATCTAATTAATTATCCTTTAAGGATAAAATACAGTAACATTTGTTACCTTTTAAAGCTCTGTTAAAATTTTACTCCATGAACCATTAAGGAAACCTGTGAGCTTGCTTAGAAACAAAAGCTGTCGGAGTACAGCGAAGCTAGACTATTCCTAATGCTGGAAAGTAACAGCAAATCAATATCGGCATTGGAAATTCAATTAAATGAAAGTCAAGAGTCAAGAATCTTTGTCCAGAGGCTGAAATTATAGTCACAGAAGCATGTACTAAGTTTCAAAGCAATAGCTTTAGTAGGAACAGAGATACAGCTAATATTAAACAGTTGCACACAAAAAAACATAACCAAGATTTGTAAGTCCGAAAAGGGTTAAAATCCAATTAAATTAATTATCAGAGTACTGAATCTTTGTCTAGAGGCTGATAATATGGACACAGAAGCATGTGCAAAGTTTCCAAGCATTAGCTTAAGAAAAAAATAGCTGATATAACTGATATATCATATTTTCACGTAAATGACAAGGAATTTCTGAGTCCAAAACCTGTTAATATTCCTCTAAATTCAATATCAGAGTAATGAATCTTTTTCAGTGGGCTAATATTATGGTCACAGAAGAATGTGTAAAGTTTCCAAACAAAAGCTTTAGAAGAAACAGAATATTACATATGTACGTCAGTTGCACGTAAAAACTTAACCAAGATTTCTAGAATGAACATGGTTAAAATTCCACTTTATTCAATACCAGAGAATTGAATGTTTGTAAAGAGGACGTTATTATGATCACAGAAGCAAAGTTTCAAAGCAATGGATTTACTAGAATTAGAGATATAACTGATGTAAAACTTTTGCATGTAAAAACTTAACCAAGAATTTCTGAGTCTTAAAAAGGTTAAAATTCGATAAAATTAAACACCAGACTAATGAATCTTTGTCCAGAGGCTGATATTATGGCCACAAAAGCATGTGTTAAGTTTCCAAGCAAACGCCTAGTTAGAAAGAGAGCTTAACTTTTATACAATATATGCATGTAAAAACTTAACCAGGAATTTCCCAAAAAAGGTTAAAATTCAATATGAGAGTATTGAATCTTTGTCTAGAAGTTGATATCATAGTCACAAAAGCATGTGCAAAGTTTGGAAGCAATAGCTACGGTAGAAATAGATATTACATATATACAACATTTGCACGTAAAAACTTAACCAAAAAAACTAAAAGTCCGAGAAGGGTTAAAATTCCACTAAATTCAATATCAGAGTAATGAATCTTTGTCTAGAGCCTGATATCATGGTCACAGAAGCATGTGCAAAAATTCAAAGCAATAGCTCAGTTGAAACAGAGATTTTAAACACTTGCAAGAAAAAACTTAACCAAAGCATTACGCCGACACTGACGCTGACGCCCGGGTGACCGGAATAGCCCCCCTATTCTACGAATAGTCGAGCTAAAAAGGTTTTTTTCCAGAATTTATCGTAAGTTTTTGTACTAAGTAAAAAAACAAAAACTGCTCGACAATTTTCATTTATATTTCACACACTTCTAGGGCATTAAAATCAAATTCAGTTCGTATAAATAAGAATGTGTCATTATTCTTACCTAATAGCAATTTCCTTTTTTTCCCTTATTTTCGAGGCAACAGTATAAATCCTAAACACTGACGTAGGAAATTAACATTGACAATATCATTTCGTGTTTATGAGCATCAATAACCCGTCGCGCTTATATTTTACGCCGGTCACACGTTTGCAACTTTGTGCAGCCGTTATGAAATAATTTTACAGGCCTAAGTAATATATCTAGCAAGATAAATGCCTACTCATACTTTTTTAGAACCATTTCAATTTTTTCAATACAAACATCCAAAATAAGTTTGTGACACTTACAGGATTTTTTGTCACAACCAGGCTTGAGGATGTGACAGAGAAAGACTAGAATTAAAAAAGAGAAGAATGGGTTCTTTGAAGAAATTTCAGATAATGAGTAAAGTATATGATTTTTTTTATTAGAAAACATAAGTGTATTTCAGATCAATTTTGTGAGAAACACGTAATAATGCTTATTCAATTTATAAGAAAAGATGCACTTTGAACTATTGAATCTGGATTTTAATAAGCAAAACAGGGAAGTAGGGATGATTTTGTCACTGGACGACCAAAACATTGGAAATACAGCCTAAACATGGCTTTAGTAACTAGTGTTTGACAACCGAAGACGATAAAACAAATTAATTCATTGAGGTAGGCTTGTAACATTTTCGACATCAGAAAAACGGTAATCATGTGCATTTCACACATTTTCCCTGAGTTGATGGTTTCAAAAAATTAAATGATGATATTTTAATAAAATGAAATGAATAAATAAATAAGTTAATTCTTTATACACTCTTTTGAAGGTGATAAAGTTGAATATAGACCTTCCATTTAGCCTAGCCTTCACTTGTCTTATGTAGTCCGTACGGCGCCTGTTAACCTTTAACTCTCGGCGTCCTACAGCTAATAACATCATGAAATTGAAAAAAAAAAGGAATTAATTAGAATTGAAATGAATGGGATGAGCGACTTTTGAATGAATTCAATGTTTTTGGTTGAAACTGGTAGATCCTATTTAATCATGTATTGTTACATAAATTAAGATCTGTGTCTTCACATACCAATCAGACTTCAAAATTCACGCTGGTCAATGAAATCATTAAATGATTTGAGTGCACCTAATTTCAAATTGATTACGAACAATTCGGGAACGTTGTGAATGATTTCGGAGCGTTTTTATTGAGATGGTTTGGGATACCAAGAATGAAGCGCTGACCGAGTGATTCGGTTCAGAATGAATGTGAGTAGGGTCTTTTTCACCAGGTCCCTAATAACATTTTTATGTCAATGTGACCATCGCGCGGTTTTACAGGAACTGTAAACCTTACAATTATAAGATTATAAGATATGTTAGGCTAGGCCAAAGACACAAGTCTCAAATAACCGAAAAAACAAACAAACCACAATAACAATCAAAAATAAAACTAACCAGTTCTTCAACTAGACGTGTAAGCATCAAACCTGTTAGACTCTAGATTGACTTACTTTACTCATAACCAATTAGCATTCACCGTTTTCTCATTGATTGATAGATTAAAAGTCTTTTTCACAAAAGAATCAAAATGTATGCCTTACTTTTGACACCCCTTGTGCTTTAAACTTCTTTACGTGCAGTAATGCCATCTTTGTATGGTATACTGGTGTTGAGTGATGTCAAGTCCATGGAGACCAATAACTTACCTTTGGAGAGGGTTTTGATTCAATTTTAAAAATAACAGATTATAACATGTGACCCTTCATGCGTAAAGGGACAATCTAGGAAGTGCGTAAAGTCTTGATTCTAGTCAGACTGCACAGACTGAGCAGACTTAATAGGATCGAAACTTTTCTCACCCTAGTAATTTTCTGAATCAAGGATGATCACACTACCTTTCTATGAAAGATTTTTTTAAAATAAAGCTCTGGTTGACCATTAAAAGAATCAATCTCCTTTTCAAATGTCTATTTTACACAATTCCTAGATGGTCCTTTATCGCGTGATGGGCCATATATATATGCTTTTATTAATTTTACTCAACAAGTTTCAAAAATATTTTCATGGGGACTACCTGACGTCGTCGGAATCAATGTCAATATTTATATATATGGACTTTTATAAATACATGTATGCATATGTATGAAGTAAAATGATCATAGTTAATATTACAAATGATGAAAAAAGCAAATTAAAATCATCTTGAATACTTTAACTGTCAGTAAATATAATGAATAATGTGTTTGGGGTCAGTTTTGTAACACACAAAATGAAAACAAACTTTAATGCCTAAAATATCAGTACTTTCAGTACTTTGATTTCAACAAAGGTTCAGAAATGCTCCTTTTTGTTTGTGTAAACATTTGTTCTATAGAATTGAATAATTATTAAAAAATTTCAGTCAATTATTCATCAAAAAAAATCAGGATAACAGTCAGTTTATAGTGATATATTGCCGTAATAGCGTAAATGTACTTGATGACCTTTGACCTCAGTAATTTGCATAATAGACATTTCCTGGGCTGCAGACAGGGCAGATTTTGTTCAGCAAAGGTTGATGAACAGTTTCTACTATTTAACTTTGCATTACATTTCGGGCCTCCCTAAAGTGATTTCTAGAGGTCTCCTGGAAAATACTTACTTGTCTATTCAACACTTTTCATGGTATCGACATCATTTCAACAACCCAACGACGAGGTGAAAATAATCGTAAAATTGACTTTGCAAGCTTTAGGAAGAATTTTATAACAGCACACTTCGAATGAGTAGCAACAACATTGCACATTTGCCATTACATGAAAAAGATGATAATCGATTGTTTCAGTGTATATATTTATATTTCATTGAGTGAACAGCAGAAGCTATATTTTCACGAGTGGCAGAGCCAGAAAATATAGCTTTTCTTGTTCATGAAATGAAATATTGATCGATCTTACTCGAAAAACAAATAATTATTCTATTTCTTTAATGCAAATGAGACAAAATGTGAAATTTCTAGGACATATTTTCGTAAAGCGCGTCATTTTGCACGTGATTGCTATGCAACGTTCATTGTGACGTCACTTATTTCGCCCCGCATATATGACGTCAGATAGGGTGAAATGCACAAAAACAGGGTATAAGTTTTTGATAATTTCACTGCTTTTGCGATTAGATTATCAAGTGATAATATATTTCTAGATAAACCACCAAGAAGCATTAAAGAAAATTTGATAATCAAAAAACTGTTCAAGGTTCAAGCAAAGAGTTTTTCATCAAATCTTATATTTCTTCTATTTACAAAAAAGAAAATAAAATGCCGATCTAAATAATGTATAACATTGACGCTCTAGATGAGAACGGGCATTTGCACAACATAAGAGGTCACATATCATATCAGTATAGCCAAACCATTTTGGAAAAGGGATTTTTTGTTTTCAATTAAAAAATTTGATACGTCTAGACATAAATAATCTGCATTTGAAGATTATGTAGAATTATGAACTAACTAGGTACTACTCCAACTATAGTAATAAAAATCAAACACAAAAGGCCCCTTTGTGGACAATCAATTTCCATTTATTTCGTCATAAAAAATGTCACACAGTTTATACTGGTTTTAAAATAAGCGTTATTGTTACGTTTTCCTTCTTTCAAACTAAACACTTTCTTGGAGTCCTTGCATCACTACGATTTCCTTCCAAGTTTTATACCAACGGTTGTAGGAGTAACTAGCTAGCACTATAAACCATATTATGTTAAATTTTCAGCCAATCCAGCCGTCGTGCAGTTGTTTTTTGAGAACAAAATGACCATTTTCCACAATGTGTTGCTTAACCCTTATGGTGTAGATTGACTTATGTTGCCTTTCTGATTTTGCTCATGTATAGCTTCATTTTGATATCATATGTAACTGGACATACTGCTTTTCTTGGTAAATGAAGTGCCCTTAAGTACCTCCGTCAGAACTTGAATTATTGCTTAAATTACGCCTAAATTTGTAGAATTTCATTGGTATGCGAATATCCATTTTATTACTTGACCAAGTAGGTTCTAAACAGAAGTCATGTAGCTTTTTTTTTTGTGCTCATATCAAGAGCTGGGTATATAATAAATCTGATTTACTTAGGGAGAAAAGCCACATGTAAAATTTTCTTCCAAAAATGTATATAATCCTCTCTATAGTTTTAATTTACTGTTTCAAAGAAAAATGTAGATCATATCAATATGAATTTAAACAAATGAGTATGGATTTGAAAATTGCGCACATTTTTGTAATTCATTATACATATTACTATTATTTTTGTTTCATTTATCACCCTCATATCTTCTTCAAATAATGATTTATAAACCCTTATCAAAGCAAATAAAGTAAAACCAATATTTTGTTGATTGTGATTGATATTGAGAGCAAACTTTAAGGAACCTTTGAATGCAATCAATACGCGTTGCAGCCAAAAGTTAAATGTTTTGATCATAATATTATCCCCTTTTTCAAGACCTGACTCAACCAAACAACTATGCATTGACAAAATGACACTTTACAATAATTCTATACAATTTGTAGATTATTTAAAACAAGAAGACCACGATGGTCGTAGATCGCTCAATTGAGTCTCTTTGACCCTTTAACATCACGTCAATTAAAAAGGTAGACGTCAACAAGGAGATAATTTCTAAATGATATCAATACCATGGAATGTATACAGCAAAGAATAAAAGGAAATGCCTTGACACAGCTTTAACATGAATAGATGGGCTTGCAATGATCAGACTTCATGAAATTCATTTAAGTGAGACTATTAAGAAAAATCCCTGCCTTCTGGTTTCAGGAACCAAGTTTTTTAAGATTTGCTCCTTTGTGTCTATGTAAAAGAGTGTGGGTTCATTAAGAGCCTAAATATGACGCTAGGGGCATGACATGAAAATAATGACAGAAGTCCCATTAATAATATTACAAATAGATTATGGAAAATATCTGCCTTTTGGTGTCAAAGAAGAAGATTTTTTTATCATTATTTAAATTTATTTCTTTTTTGTTCTTTGGGCGACGCGCTGCCACTTCGACATGGTTCGTTACAATAGAACCAAAATCCCAAAAAATCATTTGCTTAACGCCATTTGGAACAATTTTCATTTTTTGAATAAAGAATCGTTTTATTCTTTAGAATCCTTAACACTTATGTTGTCTTCATGGAAAGTATAAGAAGAATAAAAATAATCAAAAAGTGCCTTGCAATTAAAATAATGCAACAAGCGATTATTAGATTAAAATCCTTAGAAGCCACGGCCTTTAAGGCCAAGTCCAACTGCACTTACGGATGTATTAGGGATTTAAAACATATGGAAATCTTTACCTACGCTAAAAAGACGATTTGTACATGTATCTTCTTGCTGTACACACGCTTTACATCCGCTCTGTCCATCGGGCGTCCGTCCATTGTGTCCGCACAGAAAGTTTTTAGCTGCATTCAACTTTTAGAGGGGATAAACTATCCGATATGTTCGATTTTCTCCGTTTTACTCCCGTTGTATCCCCAATCTATCCATTAGGCATCCTTGAACTCTTATCCGCTTTGGATGAAAACGTACAGAGGGCGGAATTAATAGGTATACGAAAAGAATATAAAGGGAAGTAATGCGGATATTTAAGTATGAAAGAGTATGCATCACGTAAAATTGATTAATCCGAGCTATATCTTTTTTGTTCCCGCTCAGCTTACGCTTCTGCCAATGTTTTATGTATCTGCTCTTTGCACAATTCGTAAACATCACAATTGTACTCGATAACCCCTTCTGCGCTGTTATCCGCTCTTAACCGCAAGAATTCCGATGAACGCCCACTCAACATCTGCGACCGATAATTTACCGTTCTATTTTCGCAGATGTTTGCTACGATTATCAATTCTTATCAAACGTTTAAGAACGGATAGAAATTTCTCTTTTTCGTCATGCCCTTCGAACATTCTTTTTTATATCCACAGTGGGACCGTGTCTTTAGGTCATATATTCTTTTATTTTTTTTCTATTTTTTTCAGTGGAAAACTGATTACACGAGGTTTTATAGCCATACGGTTTTATTGGAATCCGTATTTCTATGAATCTCTGTGAAGGTTTCACTCAAAGTTGCAGATTCTAACAACAGAAGCATATTCAAGTGAGTCCGTAAAAGCACATTGTTGTCAATTGAAAATACTGACAATAACCCATAGTATGATGAAATATCATTGACCTGTCGCTCATTTACTTTTCCAATGACCTTCATTCGGAACCCAGTTCTTTATAGAGAATAAAATCAAAGCACTGAAAGTACTGATGGTGAACGAATCTGATGGCCTTCTAGAGAGATATGTTGAATAAGGGAAACTGAAAGTGTCTCGACAAAATCTCGGCAATTTCACTGTAGATTCAAAGAAAGGGAAAGAGAGGAAAATCCTGTTAGAATAATATTTGTTAGAATATGAGTAGTAACTCTGTAAAAATTCCTTTTACACTGTTCAAAAAGGAACATTTATTAATCAAACATAAATGGAAAAAGATTAATTCCTATCTAAAACTGTCTTTAACCCATATTCAAATACTTTTGCTTTAACAAAAGTAATTGTTATTATATTTGAGCTTATTTCAATTAGATAAATTGTTGCATTTGTTTTAATATTTTTTTTTATCTATCTTTGTCTCTTATCAGAGGATGAAAAGGTCTATGAGTCCCAACCAAAGAAACACATATAAAAGTCAGTGCAGTGGTGTTAAACTGTACAGAGCATTTAAAGTTATGCTTTGTTAACTTATTAATAGTATTTTAAACATACAGAAACATTTCTATCATATTTGAAGCCAAAACCACTTTCATGGTTGACATTTGTGTCATCATTCAATTCTATTACACAGGCTACCTGCAGGATGAGAAATATTTAGATATAGTTTGAAGTGTGTGTTTCCGTTTATTTATCGTCGCCACCGTAGCACATGCCCATATGAGCGACGCCCCCAGAAGACGGTTAGTTGTTCCTGGGAAAGTGCAAGGATACATGACAAAACTACTTTGAGATCCGCCATGGTTCTTTTACGTGCTCGGTGTAAAGCACTGTCTCACAGAACCTCAGTTTAAAAATTACGAACTGAGAATGGCATGTAAAACAATTATAAATTTCTTTATCATTTCTTGTTAAGCATCCAATAAGACATCTAAATACCAATTCTAAGCAACTTTCACCACAGCAAACTCGAGATATTCAATTTTTTGTCTTTTACCCCTCGTTCCAGGAAAAATGAGGACAATGAATATCACAAAATCCTCTGTATTTTAGTAAAATGATTGCATAAATCACAAAAATTTGACACACAGATCCTAAATACATCAACCTTACTATAAAAGCTATTTTTAATTTAGCTTCAACAGAGTGGTGAAAAAACACTTTTTTGGTATGACGTCATGCGTAAAATGGTGGATTTTCTGCAGATCTTTTAAAAAAGTAGAGAATCTCATCAGATTTATTTATATTTCAATACAGGTTCACCCTAAACTACCTATACCAAAGTAATCTATGATGTATAAGGTAAGAAATATATAAAAATCAAGAACTTCAAACATATAGTTTGGTAACTTAAATGCTTGTTTATAAATGCGGTGTCAGTTTTCAAAGGAGAGAATTTTACGTTGTCTAAATTTCTTCCAAACTTAATTTTTTCCCTCTTAAACCCTGTATTGGAAAAAAATCTTGAAACATGAACTCTCTCAGTGTTTTTTTAATTTCAAAATGAAAGATAAATATATATTTGATATAAAACAAGAGGACCATGATGGTCTTAGATCGCTCACCTGAGTCTCTTTGACCCCTGGGATATCAAGTCATTTAAATAGGCAGATGACATAAAGGAGATAATTTCAACACCAAACCAAGTTTCAAGAAGTTTGGGCCAAAGTTGTGGCCTCTTGAGTTATAACAAGATAATGATCATTAAGGCCCCTCTTCCTGTGATATGGCATGGATCCTTTCGATTTTCAAAAGGTTTCATTTTTGTGACTTGACCAACATTCTGACCAAGTTTCATGAAGATTGGGCCATAATTGAAGCCTCGTGGGCTTAAACAAGATAATTTGCGTTCAGACCCCTTTTCATGTGATATGGCATGGATCCTTCCCTTTTTCGATAGGGTTAATCCTTGTGACCTGGCCAACATTCTGTCTAAGTTTCATAAAGATTTGACCATATTTGTGGCCTCTTGGATGTAAACAATTAAATTGCCATTTAGGCCCCTTTCCCGTGATATGGCATGGATCCTTCCAATTTTCAGAATAGTTAATTCTGATGATTCGGCCAACATTCTGACCAAAGTTCATGAAGATTGGGCCATATTTGAGGCCTCTAGAGCTAAAACAAGATATTTGTAATTAAGGCCCCTTTTCCTGTAATATGGCATGGATCTTTCCAATTTTCAATAGGGTTAATCATTGTGACGTGGCCAATTTTGATTCTGACCACGTTTTATGAAGATTGGGCCATAAATGTGGCCTCAAAGCTTAAACAAGATAATTGTCGTTAAGGCCCTTTTCCTGTGTTATTGCATGGATCCTTCCCATTTTCAAAGGGGTTAATCCTTGTGACCTGGCCAATATTCTGACCAAGTTTCATGAAGATTGGGCCATAATTGTGGCCTCTAGAGTGTAAACAAGAAAATTGTAATTCAGGCCCCTTTTCCCTTGATATGGCATGGATCCTTCCGAATTTCAAAGGAGATAATGCTGATGATTTGGTCAACATTCTGACCAAGTTTCATAAAGATTGGGCAATATTTGTGGTCTCTAGGATGTAAACAAGAAAATAGTCATTAAGGCCCCTTTTACCGTGATATAGGGTTAATCATTGTGACCTGGCCAACATTCTGACCAAGTTTCATGAAGATTGGGTCATATTTGTTGCATCTAAAATGTAAACAAGAAATTTGTCAGTAAGGCCCCTTTTCCCGTGATTTGGCATGGATCCTTCCCATTTTCAAAAGGTTTGATTCTTTTGACCTGGCCATCATTCTGACCAAGTTTCATGAAGATTGGGCCATATTTGTGGCCTCTAGAGTGTAAACACTAAGATTGTTGACGCTGGACAAAGGACGACAGATGACATACGACGTAGAGGAACGCTGGACAACGGACATTCAATAATCACAAAAGATCACACTGAGCATGATGTGCCCAGGTGAGCTTAAAAAAATGTGAAAAATGCCCAGATCACAGGATGGAAAAGTATCTTGGGAAATGTATGGTAACAGACTTACATTCTATACAACACCACCTAGTGAACTATCTTATTGCAAAAGAAAAGAAGACAAATTAAATCAAATCATATTAAATCATATTGGGTATTACACCATATAACATATCAAAAGAAATGACCTCTGACAATAAAATACTTATTTTGCATCTGATCACAACAATTTTTTGCAAACCGATAAAGTATAACATTCCAGTGAAATTCGATATCCATCGGTTAGATTCTGAGAAAATGATTTTCACAGACGTCACTAAATAACATATAGATAAATGACCTCCGCCTATAAAACACTTATTTTTCATCAGATCACAATATATATTTACATACTTGTAAAGGATTATTAAATAATCATTCAAATGAAATTTGGTTGTTATCCATTGGAAAGGTTCTGAGAAAATGATTTTCAAAGTTTCCACTATATAACATATAGAGAAATGACCTCCGCCCATAAAATACACATTTTTCATCTGATCACAATATTTTTTTATAGACTGCTAAAGGGTAACTCAAGGATCATTCCAGTGAAATTTAGTTGATATCCATCAATTACATTTTGAGAAATTAATTTTCAAAGTTTCCACTTTATAATATATAGAGAAATGACCTCCGCCTATAAAATACACATTTTTCATCTGATCACAATAATTTTTGGTAAATTGATAGAGGGTCACGCACGGATCATTCCAGAGAAATTAGGTTGATACCCATCAATTATATTCTGAGAAATTAATTTTCAAAGTTTTCACTAAATAACATATAGAGAAGTGACCTCTGCCCATAAAATAAATATTTTCCATCCGATCATGATGATTTTTGGTAGACTGATAAAGGGTCACTCAAGGATCATTCATGTAAAATTTAATTGGTATCTATCCATCAATTAGAATCTGAGAAAACTCACCTATTACCATATATGGAAAATAGCCACGCCTACTACAACCATGATTTTCAACCAATTAGAATCCCTTTCGGCCAGTGGAGGTAACAAGCAAAATGTTTGGCCTTAGGCTAAGATAAGTCTTCACCTCTTTGAAGGCTGATCTTGGTCTATCAAGTCTGAAAAAGCTTTGAGTACAGCAGAAGAAGGATTGAACAGGAGCATGGAATTCCAATACAAAGCTTGAGCTTGTCATTTTGTCAGCTGGCATGTGGATTTTCCTCGAGAACTTGTCCAAGAGTAAGTGGATCTTGAAACAAGAGAAATTTTGAAATTGTCCATATTTACAGTTCTTGCAAGTTTCATACCATTGCAAGTTTAAGAATCACTATATAAACAATAGATAGAAATAGAAGACATTAGAGAAAAAGGAGAAATTCCTATTAAACAATTTATCCTATATTCTCAATGTTTACTAGTTTTCATCATTTTTGTAAATGGTTAGGTCCAGGTCAGGACCTCCATCTTTTCATCTTACTTTATATTGAAATGTCTTTGATAGGATAAGCAAAGAAAATACACCATGTGAAATGCCATCACTGGTTGACCCCATTGCTTAATCCAATCATCAATTTTTTGCTTTATGGATGGATTTTAATACATTTGAAAATCATAAGTCACTAACCCCTTGAAAAATGATTTTCAGGGATCAAAACTGTTTTGAAAGGGTCAAACAATAAAACAATCTCTGTGAAAGAAAACATAATAGGAAAAGAAATTGGTTGTCCCAATCAATTTCTTCTATTCCAACCATGTTTTCTACCTTTAGGAAAAATTTGGTATTATCATGGTGATGAATGATTGACAACATTTTCTGTAAAGATTTTATTCATTTATTTCCAACTGAAAAAGAAATGGAATCATCAGCACATATATTTTAAGTGATCTAGAAAGAAAGTTTTGAGGATAAATTAGTAAATTTCAGATTTTTAAGAGTCAAAATCCTTGTTTTAAAATCAAACACAAGCCCAACCTAAATAGTCTTTTTTTGCATGATAGGACTGGTGTTTACATGTAAACATGGTTTCAACTGTTTTTGGTAGATAGACAAGCAGTTTGAATGACACACACAGGCAGACAGACATACATACACAGATACAGGCATATCAAATTAATGTCCCTAAAATAGTTAATCCATATTTGATGCTAGGGTATAAAGAAGACTAATTCATCAATCAAATTAAAGGAATAACATTTTTAAAGGTAAGAGTACATACAAGTTCCCAAATGTTGCATTCTCTTTTATTAGATACAACATCTAAATGATTATAAATGTGGAAAGGATTAAATTGGCTGTAAGCTCCAATTCAAATAAATTGCTATGCACTTTGAAAAGTAATCTATCAGTATTTTCAAGTCACTAGTCTGAAACTTCTTGTCTTGTAATGAGTAAACACATTCCCTTTAAATGCACATTTTGTCCATTTTCTTTAGCAGGTTAATCTATGTTTTGGGTTTTATCTCCTAAGCTGTTCAAAAGCCACACATTCAAGTAGTCTGTATTTCAAACAAAAGGACTTCCTAAGACACTTTATCTATTCAAGACTGTCTACCACTGTATCTGGTTACTATATAATATCTGTACCTTTGTGGCATCCTTCCATCACAAACTGAAAGTAGAAAAAAATATAACTTAGTGCATATATAATGTTTGTCTGCAGGTGTTGGGTTGAAGAAAATTTCTTAATAGAGGAATGATTCTTAGCAAAAATATGTTTGGGTAAGTGCTCTTGATATCTTGTGATAGAGATCTATATTGATAGATTCAAGTAAATATTTGTCATGGAGATAAGAACACAATAAGTTATTTGCATAAAAATTATACTTTTTAAAACTTAAATGCTCAGTTGAATCACCCAGGGGTCTTAATATTAGATAAGGGGGGGGGGGGTATTACTATTTGTAAACATTCAAAGAAATTCTTTGTTATAAGTACATGCAATATTTTTAATTATTTACATAATAACAAACAGCAAAGGATTGTTGCAGAATAGTTTAAATTACTGTTGAGACAATATCATATTTTTTGAGGATTGATGATAAAGAAACCCTTTTCAGACTGAACATATTTTTACTGGTTTGTTGGGTAATCAATTTGTGAAAATTCATAGTACAAACAACAGTGACTGAAAAAATAAATTGGATATTTGAGCAGGGAAGTTCATGCTTCACATAATTATATTCATTTTGATATCTGACAATGTCCCATACCAAAAATAGGAGTTTGTCTCTCACCAATGGGCTGATATAATCGTAAACCTATGTGAGATAGCAGTCGGAGGCTAGGAAAGGGTGTAATGGTAGTACAGGTGAAGGAAATACCAGGAATTCATTGTTAGGTGCTCCGGTCGCCGCGATATAACTGCAAAATTGTTAAAAGCGGCGTAAAACCCATTTAAACAAACAAACAAACCAAAAAAGGACCATTCCAGCTCAAGCAAGGCAAAGATTAATTTATAAAAAGAGCACCGCCTAGGGGTGCCTACGCTCGGTGTTGAGTGCTGGTTGGTGAAAAAATCTAAGTAAAAAAGGGGCATAATTTGCACAAAATGTATCTAGAGTTATTCCCCTTAATATCATAGGTTGCTCATTTAAGGGTGAATATATGAATGCCAAGTTTCAAGTGAATGTCTCTGGTAGAACCAGAGATATCACAATATGTCAAAGTTTTCAGATGACAACAACAATGATGACGACACCAAGGCTATAGCTATACCTAGGGTTTTCTCCGAAAACAGCTGAGTTGATATTAGATCATGATGCCTACTATGTATGAAAGTTTCCTTGCGACATATTTATATGCAACATATTTATGTTACCAACCTGACTGTTCATTGGCTCATATTCCTGATTCAATAAGTGTGAGCTTGACAGATGGAGGGTTTGACTGCTCTATCCCAGGTAACATCTTCTTGCACACACAGTTTAGTATTATCACCCGGTGAGGCCAATGACTACAGTAAAACTGACCAGAAATAATTAAAAAACATATTTCACTACAAATAATTTCTATTTCCTTTCAGTTCTAGACTACTCAGAAAATTTAACAGTAATATGTTCACCAGGGATAATGCTAGCTTTTCAAATTCAGGAATAGTTGACCCCTTGACTTAATATTTAGGGGACCAAACTGCTGTTGAAGGGGTAATATTATTTGATTGAATGGAGTTTAACGCTGCTCTTAATTTTTTTAGTTATATCGCGGCGGCTGGAGCACCTAAAAATGGTTTCCTGGTATTTCTCTCACCAGTACAACCACCACATCCTTTCCTAGCCTCCAGCTGCTATCTCACATAGGTCTGTGATTATCGACCCATTGGTGAGAGACAAAAAGTCAAAAAGAATGGGTGCGGCCTTTGGGGATCGAACCAAGAACCTTTAGATTGACAGTCTGATGCGCTACCAACCGCGCTATGACGGCTGCTCTGAAGGGGTTATTAAAATAAAATGAGAAAAAAGTAAACATTCTTTGTTTTGATTGTTCATATCTGTAAATATCTTCCTCATATCTTCTTCAGAGATTCATATTATATAGGAATCTCTGATAAAGATATAAAGGAGATAATGAGTTCTCTTTCTTTCAATATTTACTACAGTTTTAAGAAATATTGCTGAAAATAATAAATTGAATTAATGGTCAAAATGACTCTTACATAAAAAAACCCCAAGAAGTCAAAATATGATATTTTAATATGCTTGAGGGTGAATTCCCTGATGTAATGGTCAAACACTTGCCCGGTTAAGCTCTAGAGAGATAAGAGTTACAACAGTTCATTGTAACTATATCACACAATAACCCAGACTTTGAGAAAAAAAAAACAGTGTGTGTGTGTGTGTGTGTGTTTTAAAATTGAGGCTAACAAAGTAAAGGGTCAAAAGACTTATTTCCTTCATGTACTTAACTCATTCCAGATCTTATCATGAACAGACAGAGAGAGGCATCACTGCTACCCAATGTTACACCTGGGTGGACTGGGGCTCCGCCTGTAGAGTGTCCTACACAAATACTCTACCCGCATACAAGTCGACCACGCTCTCCACATATCAAACAAGCCAGGCCCCAATAAAGCTTCATTTATAAAATATATATCAAGGTTTTCAGTCACTTTGATCAATCTTCAAGCCACATTATGTCTCAAAATCCCTTTTTTTTTTTTTTTTTTTGCTTTCTGGTCAATACATATAGCAAAAATATGAGAATAATCAAGTACTTACTTGTTTTGAATTTTCTGTAAAACTAGGATCTGGTTATCAAACAGGTTGTTTTTCGACTACATTTCCAATTGTGGTATTCTAACGTGTTCTAAATCAGCATGAGATCACATAACAAATAGCTAGCAATGCAATCCTTATTCGGTTACACAGTGTCATTTTCAGAGTAAATGAGTATCGGCACAAATCTACACGTCGAACAGAACGTGAATGTGAGCATGTGTGAGTCCGTCTTATGAACATAGGATATTCGACTTCTGCACTCCGTTTTCCTACTTTCATTTTACACAGTTTTTAATCTTTAATTAGTGTCTGTAACAAACACAAAGTGTTCATGATCTCGATAATGTCACAAATGCGTGTCCTCCTTATGATTTCGGCAAAAGTGGATGACAGCTCATACTTCGCATGCTTTCTAGCCTCCATTTTGGCGAACCGGATATTTAGATTCCGTGATAAATTCTATGGTCACGTGGCCGGCAATGTGACCTTTCGAAGACACCCGAGATAACATGAATGAAAACGAGTTTTCTCAGTTCGTAATCCTCAAAACACGCGTCGAATAATTCTAAAAAACCCGTCTCGAGACTGACTGTCGCGTGATGAAAAGTTATGTAAAACCCGATTGCATAAACCACAGATCTATCTCGCTAGACTGATTACCTTTTATAATGATACAATGTGTCTTGATGTGTCATTTGTCTCAAATCGGCCGATTCCGTAACCTACATTTAAATCGGAGACGTCGGAGATCGCCCGAGTTTGCCGACCGCAGAAAACAAGTTCAAGTGGTCACGACCTGACCTATATAAACACATATTTCCGGCTAATTACTACAAGTTGCACCAACAAAGGCTTGTGTCAAAAACATAGTATCTGTCACTACGGTATTAAGACACAAACTTTGTTTTTGCTCTAAAGTCTCAACAAGCTTACGCTGCTCATCAATTCGCTTGATTTCTACATTCAAAGATCAGTTTGTGTTTTCGAGGGGAATTTTCATTACCTTCACTTGATGAAGAATACCCTACACGCCGTTAAGGAAATGAACAGTGGCTTTTCGGAGAGAAGTCTTGAAAGATACTAAATTAAATCTTAAGAGGTGCTACTTTATTTCAAATGTATTAAGATCCGACAGGATTTTCCGTAAATGATATTTAACACTGGTGAACGAAGTTCGTTCACCAAAAATCGCGAAAGCTACATTTAAGAAACAAAATATATCTCACTGTATGAAGTAACCCGTTTCAGCTAAAGGTATGAGGTCAGAGGCTAGCAACAGAGTCCGGAGATTGAATCTGCCTCTCAATCAATCAATCAATCAATCAATCAATCAATCAATCAATCAATCAATCAATCAATCACAATCAATCAATCAATCAATCAATCAATCAATCAATCAATCAATCAATCAATCAATCAATCAATCAATCAATCAATCAACCAATCAATCAATCAATCAATCAATCGCTAAGCGCCCATTTATTCATTCAAAAGACTTACTTTAACCATTCAAAAACGCCCCAACTTACTGAAAAATATAGAATCAACAACATCATTCAACATCATTCACATTAATTAAGCTCGAAAAAAATTCGCTATTTCACAGACATAATTTGAACTCGTGATAAAAGGAGGTTTTTCATAACTTGTATGCATGTTTTGTTATCACGAAAATTTGTCAGAATATTCTCCATGTCACAAGGGTTAAATATATTGAAAATGGGAAGGATCCGTGCTATTACACTTTAGAGCCCACAAATATGGTCCAACCATCATGAAATTTGGTTAGAATCTTTGTCGGGCTACAAGTATGAAGCTTATTAAAAATGGAAATGATCTATGTCACTCACAGGATAAAAGGACCTAAAAGACAATTTTCGTGTTTACACTCAAAAGGCTACAAAAATTGGTCCAATCAGCACAAAACATGGCCAGCATGTGTTTCAGGTCACAAGAATCAACCCTATTGAAAAAGGGAAGGATCCATGATATATCATGGGAAAAAGGGCCTAAATCACAATTTTCTTGTTTACACTAGAACAAATGATATATTGGCAATTACGGCTTTTGCTGGAAAATTTGATAATTATCAATTATGACAAAGAAGCGAAGGTGAGCAATTAAGGATCATTATGGTCCTATTGTTCTGTATTTCAGTAAATTTTTGATGTCTTGAAAAGTATTCTACACATTTAAGCGCAAACAATCTCATCCTGCTTGTCGTGAGCTTCGATCGGGAACCTCTGCAATTCTTCGGAATAGATCTCGGGAATTATAGGGACCAGCTTTAAAAGCACGTCGTTTTGTACGCGGGTTTACATGAAGTCACTAGCATCGATATGTAAACGGTTTTCAAATGAGACGGAATTTCTACTCAACTGATAATTAGTATTTGATATTACAATTTTGATTCGATTCAGATACTTCATTATTAATTTATATCTTTGTTTTGCAAATATATATTTTTAATTTTGGACAATTAGCTGATGTGTTTATGTCCGTGAATAAACTTATGTTATATTTTGTTATGTAATTAATAACAAAACGCAGTGTTTTAACATCAAATTGATATATGCCACAAACGATCTCTATAGACCATCGGAAAATATGTATATTTTTTCAAGTGAATGGATCGAAGTACCACTAGAAGCCGAATTATCTACAAATTTACCCAAAATTGATACCCTGACATCTAACGTACTTTCTAGATTGTTGATAAGCACACGCCTTGCGATGAGAGAATGTTCCCCTTGCGTCGCACATGTTAGAGGTTACACCATTTCAAAGTGAACCCCAAACAAGGTTATAAGTCATATTACAAAGGTATCATATATTTTTCCAGTTGAATTCAATATATCAGAATGTTTGACTTGTATCGAATCAATACAAGTACAGTTTATTTGAGCTATGTTTTCAGTGTTATAACTTTGTGAAAACATACGTACTATAATGAAAAAGAAATTTTCACAAAGTGATCGAAGGGATTGCACATGTCCTTTTTAGCCCTTATTAATAAAACACAAATCTGTATAATCGAGAAAAAGAAGACCATTGTACTTTTAACTGCCATATAGATAGTCATCAGATAGAAATCGTTCCTTTCTTTTGTCATTTAGGGATAAATTTTCATTACACTGGAAGCTATATATATTCAATAAAGAGTTTGATTGAAAAGACAAATAAAGCATATCACAGTTTTCTTACTTTACTCGAAATTGTGGAGCTAGACATACACAGGAAGATATATATCTTTGAAGCTATGGTTACAACGATATCATAATACAGTTAACAACATCGTGAAATTGTAAAACAACTCGAACAAAACACTTCCATATCATTCGCTCAGCGCTCTATTCATTCCAAACACTCACCCGAACCATGCTCAAAAACTCACTGAAAAAGATATAATCAACCAGGTCATTCAAAATATATGGTGCTAGAAAAAATCGCGACTTCCCTGACATAATTCAAATTGTAAGCGTCTTATGGGTTCTTGGATAATTAGAAAGTTATTTATAGAACTTCTAATCATATTTTTTTAAAGGGAGATAATACATATCTCTAATTTTGTTCATTCTGAACAGAATTTGCGATAATGGTTATCTCCAATTAAATTAAATTAAAAATCGCTCCACACACTCATTCAATTTCATTTCAAATTAATTCCAAAATCATTCACCTTGCCAATTTCACAGTCTTGCTAACTGTATGTCTCGGAAGCTTCGGAAATATTTGGAATCAACGAAATAGATATATTACAAATGCGATCTTTAGAATATTTATTAGGAGTAAACAGACAGGCGACAAATGCGGTGGCTTACGGAGAGTAATGACGATTCTCATTGTCTACAATTGCAAAGGAAAGACCAATGTACTACTGGCTCAAGATGATGTCACAGCAAAATACTCTTTGTTACAACACATACCTTGAGGAATTGGAACTATTGAACAATACAACCTGGTCAGCAAAGATGCGTGTTTAATTGGGTCTTCTGGAGAATGGGTAATTTGTTATTTAATTATGAACCAATTTTGACTTTCGGAAATAGAGAGCAATAGGTGCAGACCTGGAACGCAACAATAAACGATACTAATAAACTGAAATATTTCGCGTTATGAAAATACGAGCTTAAAATACAAAAAGAAAAAGAAAAAAAATCTATCACACACACACAAAAATGCCAAGAAAGTTTTGCTGGGTTTCTTTTGTCGTGTCACAAATTGAACATTGAACTGGATATACTTTTTACAACATCATATTAACCCAAGACAATGTACAATAGGCTCTTTGCTAAAGTTTCTTAAAAATAGTCGAGATGTCTTCTTATGTATCAGTTTGTTTTATTAGAATACTATTTGTAAAAAATTAGGTTTCTGTCATAATAATGTATATTAATTGTATGGCCAAAGGCAACAATCTTTGCCAAATTTTTCCACTAAAGATTTGAACTTTGAAATCTTATAACACAGTACATACATTTGATAAAGTTTTGCGGCTCCTGTTTACCTCATTAGACTTTTTGATTGAAAGAGAAAAATACGGAGACGATTAAAAAAATGTTTATGATTTGTTTGAATTTGACTTTATACCGCTATCAACAATATTACAGTTATATTACGGCGACTGGAGTACCTAACAAATTGATTCTAGGTATTTCTCACGCCAATACTTCCATTACATCTTTTCCTAGCCTCAATCTGTTGTCCCTCCTAGACGCCGGTCACACATGTTTCTGATCATGTCTTCATGAGGTCCTAAAGCTAAACACTAATTCTTTGACCAAAGCACCACGAAGAAATCTACTTTCACTGGACAACGACTGATTCTTCTTCATGACCTTAAAACCCTTTCGGCCTGCCATAGAGTAATGATTTGTAGTAATTCGTATGTTTTCTGTCGTTTTCTGACCTTTGCAGACCTTAAACCATTGGATAATATTGATTTGTTGTGGAAAGATGGCCTTTCAGCAATTGCTGTATTTTCAAACTTTTCAAATAGCAATACTCTATTGTCTAATATAGCTACTGAGAAACTTACTTTTTGCTTAGTCCATAGTTCATGCTTAAGCCATTAAACTTTTCTATCTATCTCAAGCCATTATTTACTTTTACCACAGAGTCGAACAACAAAAACTCGTGAGTACTGTGTGCAAAACATTCTTTTTCATTAACTACAAAACAATTTTATGTTAGGGGTGTAACGATGTTGTTAACTGTTAGTATGCCATTTAAAGTTGTTGAAGAAATACATTTACGTTGCAGAAGTTTATCTAAAGTCTCGTTACTCTCTTTTCCGACCAGGTTCTGTTTCAAGCATTTATTTGTACTTGTTAGAATGTGCCAAATAAAGTTTGAAGTAATACAGCAAGTGAATTCAAGTACTCAAAGTATTGAAGGTGGAGGTTTCTGGCGACATGGCGGCAAAAAAACTGAAACAAAAAATAATGAAATAAATAAATTTATTAAATAATCTATTGCAAAATGTTTTGAGACAAGACCGACAGGTTTCCATGTTAATGTATGTTTAGCTCACCTGATCACAAAGTGCTCGAATGAGCTATTGTGATCAACTTTTGTCCGGCGACCGTGCGTCGTCCTTTGTCCGTCGTCCGTCAATAATTTCTTTAAACGACATCTCCTCCTAAACAACTGGGCCAATTTACTCCAAATTTTACAGAAATGTTCCCTAGGTGATCCCCTTCCAAAATTGCTAAAAGAATTGAAATCGATGAAAAACTCTGGTTGCTATGTCAACCAAAGTTGAAAATTTAAGAAAATATTTAAAATTCTCCTTCTTAAGAACAAGCAGTCCTTGGAATTTGGCATGAATGATCAGACCTGAATAAAAATAGCTAAAATCATATTTGTTGGGTCACCAGGTGCAGAGCACTTGGGGGAGGGGGGGGGGTGTTCTTTGGGTTAATTTTGTAATTTTAACCTTCTTCTTCTTCTGAATAAGAAGCCCTACAGCCTTCAAATTTGGCATGGAGGATAAGCTCATAGACCTTAATAAAAATAGCTAAAATCATATCTGTTGGGCCGCCAGGTGCGGAGCACCATGGAGAGGGGTAGTACTTTTGTGAAAATTTTGTAATCTTTAACCTTCTTCTTCCTCTGAACCAGGAGCCCGACAGATTTGAATATTGGCATGGATGATCAGCCTATGAGCCTTTATAAAAAATAGCTAAAATCATGACTGTAGGTTCACCAGGTGCGGAGCACCAGTGGGGAGAGGGTAGTACTTTTGTGAAAATTTTATCTTTAACCTTCCTCTTCTTCTGAACCACAAGCCCTACAGACTTGAAAATAGGTATGGAGGATCAGCTCATAGACCTCAATAAAATAGCTAAAATCATGACTGTAATGCCACCAGGTGCGGAGCACAAGGGGGAGGGTGTAGTACTTTTGTGAAAATTTTGTAACTTTGACCTTCATCTTCTAATGAACCAGGAGCCCTACAGACTTCAATATTGGCACGGATGATAAGTATATGGATCTAAAATAAAAAAGCTAAACTCATGAATGTAGGGCCACCAGATGCGGAGCATTAGTATGGGGGTAGTACTTTGGATAAATTTTGAAATCTTTAACCTTATTCTTCTCCTGGATCAGGAACCCTACAGACTTGAAAATTGTCATGGGTGATCGATATATTGACATTTATAAAATAACTAAAATTATGACTGTAGGGTCACCAGGTACTTGGATCATTTTTGAAATCTTTAAACTTCTTCTAATGAACCAGGAGTCCTTCAGACTTGAAAATTGGTATGGGTGATCAGCATATGGACATTAATTGAATTAGCTAAAATCATGACTGTAGATTCACCAGGTGCAGAGCATCTTCGGGGAGGGTGGAGTACTTTCTTGTCAATTTTGAATCCCTACAGCCTATATTTGACATGGATTGATCAACTCATCAAAGAAACCTTTAAAAGTCTCAGACTCATCCTGCATATCTGGCATAGATTAGCTGATCACAGACCTTTTATGAAAAAAGCTGAAATAAATAATGACCAGGGGAGGAGCAAAAGGGGGGGGGGGGATTATTTCAAATGTTATCTGATTGAATAAGTGAAAATCTCTTTTTCTGTGGTTGCATGGTAATGAAGCTTTTTTCTCAGGTGAGCGACCCAGGGCTAACGGTCCTCTTGTTTTCTATTTCACTTTTGTTCAGAACCATTGAGACTTTCAAATCCAATTTATATATTTATACATTTAAATAATCAAGGGCAACCAAGTTCTCTGATATCTCCAGAAATAAACCAAATCAACTTGCTTAATTTATATTTCTGGTCCTCATTGTACGCAAATATTGCATTTTCTGAGTAATTAAAATCATATATCTGCGATGCTCGACCAAAGTTTTTATTTAATTAGACCTCACGAGATTTAATAGACGCATCAATATGTATTTGATTCTTAATCAATTAACCTTGTCAATGCAGGCCAAAAAACCAAAATGGAAATGAAATATTTTTAATAATAATACGCACCTTCCTTTTCTGCTGAAGTTGAAATAAGAATTTAAATCATAAATTCTTTAATTTCTTCAATTTAAAGAGTGTTTGCATTTGGAGCGATATGTAATAATCATAGCAATGGTGCAAATTGAAACCATGCTACGAGAGATACATTATAAATGCGTACACATGTACTAAATGTAGTGACTTAAATGTCGAAATAGCACCAAATGAATATATCAATTAGGAACAAATTAAACCTCAAAAATGTAGCTGTAGATACGAGGTTAATCTATATTGTTCAAATGATGTCGCATGATACATAGATATGAAATGAGAGGGACTGTTTTACTTGTTTGGTTTCTTTTAGACTCTCTTCACACGAAATTTACCTATCTCTGTAATTTTGTTAAATTCGCGAACCATTCAACTGAGTTCAGAGTCAAATGTCAATTTCAATGAGGATAAAAGACACCGTACGCCGCATAAGTAGCCCTTTAACGCTCTGGGAGTAAAGCATTCTGATACACGAATCAACATTTGTATGTTTGAATGAATGAATGAAAAAAACAAGACAGTCCGACAAATACCCTTATAACATTTAGAGGAAAATTTATAAAAGAGATAATATAATTATATTACATTCAGCTGAAGTTTTTATTTTGATTTTATGTGTTTGTATACGTGTATATCAATGAACAGTGATAGAAGGCGTGCGTGTTAGTCTGGCTTTTTCTTCTCCTGTCATGGCACGACCAGTCTGGTACAATCGTCGAAGCACATAAGCTATTATACAGTTGATAAGGACAACGTGTAACAGCCTACAACACAGTTGAACCTTGATTCCAACATACAGTTCGATTTTATGACAGAAGGCTCCAAGTTTAAAGTGATAAAAGTAAAACGCTGAACTGTTCAACGCTTTATAAACCGTGTATAGTTATATGTATAACCTAGACACATTATAGTATCGGGGCAGTAACCAGTCTATCAAAAAGCCAGTTAGCTGTTGTCTCCCTTGGACCAAGATTAACACAAAGGCGATTTACCGCTTTGTCCAAATATACTTCTTGTGCGAAGGTTCAGTACGCGCGGGTAAGTATTGGTGAGCTTCCTAGCAATTAAAAGGGGTAATTAGATATACTACAAACTGTAAAGAATCCTTGTATCACGCCGTTTTCAAAATGAAAAGTCGTTTGTCGGAAACAAGTCTTGAAAATTGTAACTTAAACGTAAGCCGGTATGACTATTTTGAAAAGCTACTAAAATCTGGATTGGGTAGTTCTAAAGTATAACTATTGAACGTAAACACCGACCAAAAATCTTAAATATATCAATATCTATAGGTCTATAACTTAAAGGAGAAACACACTTGTTTAAGACAACGATTTGTACAGTGAGGAATATCGTGAAATTGGCAAGTTTGAATGAATTTGGAATGAATGTTTTTTAATGAAATTGAATGAATGAGATGAACGAGTTTTGATTGATTCTCAAGGGATATAAAACGCAAGTGATACGAAATTTGCGTTATTGTTACCTCCTTTAAGTCTACATCGTATGAAATCTACGTAATTTTCCTTTGAGCGGTCGAAGAGGGTGTTGGGAATGAATAAATGGGGCGCTGAACGACTGATTGCGAAATGATTTGACCGAGATGAGTATTAATAATTTCATGATGTTACTAACTTTAAATTAGCACGTCTGTATCCGCAAGGATCTTAAAAGGGCACAATAAGTTGACAACTGTTAATGTTGAAAATGGTTCGTATGAAGACAGTTTTGAAAAAGGACAACCGGCACATGTAAATTTGAAATAGCATGAATCGAAATTTTTGAAAGAAAAAAAACATGTTTTTACGAATGTGGATAACCTATTACTAAAATACGGTGTGAACATTGCCTATAAACTCGTCTCCCATCTGCAAAGCATAGATGATATCACTTTTTGGTGAACGAAGTTTTCGTTCACCAGTGTTACTATGCATGGAACACCCTGTAGGGTCTTAATATTTTCCAAATGAAGCAGTGCCCATTAAGATTCAATTTAGTATTTCTCGAGACTTCTCTCCGCAAAATCACTGTTAATTTCGTTAATGACACGATACTAGAATTCTTTATAAAGTGAAGATAATTAAAATTCCCCTTTAAAATACAGAATGAAGTTGCAATTGGTTACCGGGCGAATTAATGATCTGCGTAAGATTGTCGAGAGTTTAGAGCAAATAAAAGTTTTTGTCTATAGACTGCATAAACAGATACTATGTGTTTGATCGAAGCCCTCGAAATTGCAACTTGTAGTTATTTGCTGGAAGTATGTGTTTTTAGGTCGTGACCTCGTGAACTTGTATCTACCGTACACACGAATACATTTTGTAGATTAAGAAACGGTAACCAGTCTAGAGACATCTGTGGTTTATGCAATCGAGTTTTACATAAATTTTCAACATGCGACTGTCAGTTTCAAGAATTATTCGACCCGTGTTTTAAATATACAAACTTGTTTGTGCCTTTTGTTTGAATAGGGATGAACGCCGCTGTTAACATTTTTCTGTAAAATCGCGGTGGCTGAAACACGGGCGATCTTAACATAATCTGAGCTTTTCCATACATGTTAATATATAATAACATTTAAGACGAAATTTGTATTGTTAATCAATCGCCTGTGGACCGAAGTACCTTAACATGGATTTAGGTAGTCTATAAAAACTGAAAATGATTAGGTCCAAGTGAAACGCATTCGGAACAGAACTGGGTTTTCTTTCACCAATTAATGATAGAAAAAAATGAAATGTTGTCTTGATCTAATGCATAATGATGAAACAAGTGTACCATATATCATTTATGAATGACTATGTATAATTGAAAAACTACTGGGTGAATAAAGGATATGTTATGTTATGTTATGGTAAAGTGAAACAAATAGAAGCAGATGACACATTTGGATTACTTCGTTATATTCCCTTATTTCACCTTCTATAAATTCATAAACAGAGGCGTGTTCGTTATAGGAGAAGATGAAAAATCCAACTTTTTATATATTTTAGACGCAATAAGGAAAATTCGATTTTTGAGTGAAAAATTAGTTTTCCCATTAAGGATTCATAATTATTTCAACCAAGCTTCGTGGAAAAAATAAGAAGAATCAATACAAGTACCTACATTAAGATAAATTATATTCTAATACCGCTCAATACAAAACTTGTTGTTACGGCATTTTACTGACCAACCGCTTACATCTCTCTCTCTCTCTTTCTCTCTCTCTCTCTCTCTCTCTCTCTCTCTCTCTCTCTCTCTCTCTCTCTCTTTCACTCTCTCTCTCTCCCCCCCCCTTCTCCCTCTCTCTCTCTCTCTCTCTCCCTCTCTGTCTGTCTCTCTGTTCATCTCTCTCTCTCTCTCTCTCTCTCTCTCTCTCTCTCTCTCTCTCTCTCTCTCTCTCTCTCTCTCTCTCTCTCTCTCTCTCTCTCTCTCTCTCTCTCTCTCTCTCTCTCTCTCCCTCTCTTTCTAACCCCAGACAAGTTACCGCGAAAGCGAACTTATAGCCTACGTTTTGAGATATAGAGTTTCAATGACATCATTTACCTTTAAACTCCAGCTGTATTTGCGAGATTTAATTTGTTCCTTATCGATATAGGTGTTTGGCGCTATTTGTGGATGTGTACACGAAAGTTACTAATCTATCATTAAATCTCACATTTTAAGTTACTATCAAATTTAGGGTCATTTTAGATTATATAAACAGCTTATGTGAAAAAAAGAGGGTTGGAAGCCCCTGATTATCATGTGGCCCGCCACACAAAAAGGAACGATGGGGGTATTGCATAATGAAATTGAAAATGCGATCTCTGGTTGACCGGTACTGGAACTGAGCTATATTTTTTTCGAATTCTGTTTCGGGTGCTCCTTTTTGTGTGACGGGTAAATCATATCTCTTAAACAAGCAAACAAAAACAAACAAACTAAGGTATTAGTGCCATATTCCATTCGTAATTTGAACCGTAAACATAGGCTAAAAAAGACAGCGTCATTTCTTTAAAGTTTGCATTATCATTGAAACTTATTGTTATTTGGTTGAAATATTTACATTTATCATATTTTGACACGGATAGTTTCTTTTTCGTCTCGTTTTATTTTCACTACAGTGCCATCAGAAACGTCCACCTCCAGCGCTTTCAGCGCTTTGATTTTTGGAAAAGATATTGTCCTTACTCACATAATTAAACTAAAACAAGAAAAGGAATCAAAAATGCTCCGAGTTTGGTAAAATGGGTTGTGTATCTTTAGTTTTTATGGATTCTTTTACGTAACTGCAAACTTTAAGAAAGATAAATAGTATTCAATTGTCCGATGATTACCTTATTTTGCTTAAGAAGCCCAAGTTAATCTCAAGTAGGAAAAGAAATGATGTTATCAATGATTTTATATGTTAAAAGATAAGTTAAAAAGGATAAGAAAAAGGGACAAGGAAAAAAATAGAACGCAAAATTGATAATGGCTTCAGAAGAAAAGAGTACAATTCGACATTGAAAATATTAACACAATGTTTTCTTTCTGTGCAACGCGGAAGTAAAATATCACTCCAAACCACAAAAATCTTTATTTGTCGAAGGAAAAAAAATTTAAATGACGCATGAGATAACGTTGCTATTTCAGGAATAATCCCACAGTGTATAACTGAAAAGGGGGAAACGGGTTTGCTAGTGAAATACACAATTTTAGAACTCTGGTTATTCAATGAATGGTAAGTTGGCTGGCATCTTGTCCGTGTGTTTTGATGTTTGGTTTATATTTTCATACAGTTTCACATACATCGACACTTCAAACTTAATCTTTAAGATAAACCGATGATTATTTCCGCTTCTCCTTTATGTTTGTTCTCTTTTTCAACTGCAAGGTTATACACGAACACATTGCAAAGTAAACATCTTTGTGAAATTGACAGGTGAGTGATTTTTGAATTATTTTGGAATGATATTGAATGAGTGCGGTGAGTTAGTTTTGAATTAATTAGAAGGGAGGTAATAAATATAGCTAATTTTGTTAATGATGAACAAACTTAGCAAAATTTATTACATCCCTTTAATAGAATATGCATACAGATTCTATGAGTAGCTTTCTGTGTCTCCGCGAATGCATAATACGCTTACAAATTTCAATTATATCAGTAAAATCATATATTTTTCTACCGATTTTTTATTTTGAATTAAGTGGTGGATCTTATCAATTTTAGTGATTTTGGAGCGTTTTTAATAGCATGAGTAAGTGTTTGAGCGCAGAGCGAATTATTATGAGTGATTTTGATCGAGTCAATTCCACGGCGTTATTTGCTGTACTTTTCAATTACAAATTATTACTCGATAATCTATCGGCAAACATTAAAAATAGCTTTTTATCAGAAATATACTTATTTTCGAAATTTAAATTGATAGACAAATTACATCGTATCGTAGTCTATCAACCTATACAATTAAACATTGCATTCCGACATAGACATGTAAAATGGTCGAAATATTTTTTTTTTCTAGAAGACAATGAAAGATACCACGAGGAAAGTTTTAGAAGTTTTGATTATTAGCATGATGTGCGCTGCGACTGTAATTCAGGTAGTTATATAGAGGATAATCGCTTGTTTCAGTGTAAGATCGATTTATATTTCATTGAGTGAACAACAAAAGCTATATTTTCACGAGTGGCAGAGCCACGAGTGAAAATATAGCTTTTGTTTTTCACGAAATGGAATATTTATCGATCTTACACGAAAAACAAACGATTATTCTATTTCTTTAATACAAAAATAAGACAAAATGTGACATTTCTAGGACATATTTTCGTAAAGCGCGTCATTTTGCGCGTGATTGCTATGCAACGTTCATTGTGACGTCACTTATTTCGCCACGCATAGATGACGTCAGATAGGGTGAAATGCACAAAAAGCAGGGTATAAAATTTTGATAATTTCACTGCTTTTGCGGGGAGATTATCAAGTGATAATCTACCGTTATTTGTCGATAAACCATCGAAAAGCATTAAAGAATTATCCCTTTTTCTGCTGAATTCTTTTTTCCTAAAAAAAAAAAAAAACTCTTAAACTCTTAAGCGGCCACTCGCTTTTTTTGGTCATGGGTGCAGTAAAAAACATCGTTAAATTGACAAAATGAATCAATTTGGAATGATTTGAAATTATTTTGAACCGAGTGTTAGTTCCGAGTTTTGAATGAAATTTATTTGACTGAAATAATGTCGTTAATTACGCGTGATGGGGGCGAACTTGCAATATTTTTAACCCCCTTTAGAAAAATCTAAATATTTGTCAATTCGTGTGTCTTAGTGGACTAATCAGGCGCTTTAAAATCCATACCGGCCAAAAGAATCGTGGTAAGATTTGATAATTTTCAATGAAATGTTGATCGCTATGACATTTTGATCGATTTCGAATTGTTTTGGGTTTTTTTTACGATTTTTAAGTGGTTTGAGTGAGTTTCTGGAATGTTTAAACTTAGCGATGAGTGAGCGATTTAGAATGGTTTTGATCGGAAAATTTCAACGAGGCACTTACTGTGATAATTGTTATGTCATTTCAAAATGATTTACTTGAATCATGCAGTCAATCACCCATGAAGATAACAGTAAAATAAAAAGCAATATCTTTAAGATTTGCACAAAACGTTGCAAATTTTCGATTTCAAAGTTAGCACTGGTGCGCTTTTGATGAGAGTTGTGCTTTTCAGTTGGTTTTCATACACCCCGAAGTATTTTCTACTGGTATTAGTCCATATCAATTACAAGAGTACGTTTTTCATTGGACGGAGAATTCAATGTTCTCTGCAAATTGCTTTGTTTGTGAAAAATTTTGAAATTGAGGGCACATGCATTTTACGCCTTAATAAAGACCACATAATTTGTGATATCACAAATCAAATGGTGAATAAACTCTTTCGGAAAGAAAAGTCTATATGCAAATATGTATGAGAGAAAAAGCTGTAATTTTGAACGCTTGAGTAGTGCTTTGCATACCCTTATTTGGGGGTAAATAATTATTTCTTGAACAATTTATTTAAAGAGCCAGCCAAGGAACATGCATGCCAAGTATCGCATTAATGGTTCATATAGTTTGGGGGTTGTGTGTGAGGGAGATGGCTTTTACAGATTTAAAAATGAAAATAAGTTCCACCCTGTCACTCTATTATTCAAGGCCAATACATGTAATTTCTTAGACACTTGACGAAAAGGGTCATCCAAATCCAACATTTATGCAAAGTTTCGTTGAAATCGGCCGAATGGTTTGAAAGTAGATCACTTAAAAGATGAAAATATGCCTCATCCTGCTACGCCCTAACAGTTAACAACTTTGTCAAATTGATAAGGTGGATGATTTGGGAATGATTTTTGAATGAAATTAGAAGAGTGCGATGAGTGAGTTTTCATTGAATCTAAAGGGAGGTATTTCAATATTGCTAATTTTGTTCATAATGAACATAATTAGCGATACGTATTTATTACCTCCTTTTAATAAAATATGCATACAGATTCTATGAGTAGCTTACATTGTCTTCACGAATGCATAATACGCTTACAAAATTCATTCATGTAAGTGAAATTGTGTTGTTGTTTTTTTCGACCGATTCTTTTTTTAATGTAGTGGTCTTTTCATGTTTTAGTGTTTTTATGACTTTTTTCAAGGTTTGAGTGAGTGCTTGAAATGAATGATATGAGCGCTGACCGAGTGATTTGGAATGGTTTTGGTCGAGATGAAAGTTAATTTCACAATGTTGTTAACTGTAATTCGCGGTCAATAAAAGTAACTTCAACAACACAAAAAGAGGGTAGCTCAAAGAATATATTTGTTAAAGTCCAGAATTGCTTGTCACAGAAATTGCCATGTATGAGTAAGTAGTAGGAATATATAAGAATAACGAAAAGATTCTAACTAGTTCGAACAATATTCAATACGATATATGCTATTTATGGTCCATTTTCTTTGCCAATAATGATTTTTAATTGGATGCTTTATACAGCTGTAACAATTACATGTATCATAAATATAACCTAAAAACGTATACTCTTTCTTCTTATCAGATAACAGGGTTTTCGACCCCTTCATGGGCATGCAACTTTCACCAAAATCTCACACACAATGCCACAGACTGTGAACTGGATGGTCTATTTTATCCAGGGAGTAGTGAGTAAACACTTGATCTAGAAATATTATTATATAAATAGTTTCATCGTGAAATTCACATTCAGTCCGACCAACACCATTTTAAATCGCTCACTCGGGGCTCCTTTCACTTATTCCAAACACTCACTCAAACCATTCAAAAAACGCTCCAAAATCACTAAATAGATAAGATGCTCAACTATATTAAAAAAAATCGCCAGACACATCCTCAATTTCACCAACTTAATTGAAATTTGTTAGTGTATGGATGGTTCCTGAAGACAAAGTAAGCTGATTATAGAACCTGTGTGCATATTTAATAAAAGGTAAGTAATAAATATCGCTAATTTTGTTCATCTTGAACAAAATTATCAATATAGGATTACCTCCCTTAAACTTCATTTAAAACTCACTCATTGTACCCATTCAATTTTGTTTCCAAAATCATTCCAGTATCATTAAGCTTGTCAATTTTACGATGGTTTTAACTGTAGTACCTGAACTATAATTGTAGTAAGTCTATGGATAGAGTTTTAAACATTATGCAATTGACCAGATGAAATAGAGGATACTCGTTTGTTTGAACGTAAGATCGATTTATATTCATTGAGTGAACAATTCTATATTTTCACGAGTTGTGGAGCAACGAGTGAAAATGTAGCCATTGTTGTTCACGAAATGAAATATAAATCGATCTAACTCAAAAAACAAACGATTGTTCTATTTCTTTAATGCAAAAATGAGACAAAATGTGAAATTTCGAGGACATATTTTCGTAAAGCGCCTCAATTTGCGCGTGATTGCCATGCAACGTTCATTGTGACGTCACTTATTTCGCCCCGCATAGATGACGTCAGATTTGATGAAATGCACAAAAGCAGGTTATAAGTTTTTGATAATTTCACTGCTTTTGCGGTGAGATTTTCAAGTGATTATCTACCGTTATATTTCGATAAACCACCGGAAAGCAATAAAGAATGAGATTTTAAATGATACAGACTGAATATAAATAAGTGGGAGGAGCAAGTTTTGGTGAAATTAATTGGAGGCAAATGTATATCGCTTATTTCGTCCAATCGGACTTTTTTTTAATGAAGTATATCTCTTTCTCGGTTTAAATGTCTTCAGGATCCACGAATCAGTTACGTGTAATCCACACTAGCCAATGAAATATGGAATCATTCGATCGATTTTAATGATATGATGATGGTTTTAAAGAATAATTAAAATGGCTTTTCTGTTGTATTTCCAATAAATACCCGTACATATAACTCGAGATTTGATCTTCATTTGATGTGTATTCATTTCGGTACGATTTGTTTAATATTATGATTAAATATTTTCTATGGCATTATTCAATTCATTATTTGGTCAAATTAAATATTTGCTGAATAACCGTTTTTTTTATTTTATTCTCTAAGAACAATCCTCAATGGCTTTGCTATAATTCGATTGATGAAACTAAATCCTAAGTATTGTTTAATTCTGTTTTCAGTACTTTCTAAAGATGTATTATTCCTGAGCCTTTTTTCGATGGTTGGCTCTTTGGTGTCTACCATCGTTTTGATTGTCTTTGTTGTCCGCAAAAGGGCGAATGAGGAGGGATACCGCTTGAGAGTATTTGATGCTGTTTCCGCTCGAATTGTCTTTGTCTGTTTTCTGTTTTTTCGTAAGTATAGTAAACAAAAATTATTCGTCGTTTTCGCTTAATGTTAACATCAGTAGATCAGTGGAGAAGAGCAATAGACATAAAGGATCTGTCAGCAGATTTTATTTGAGACAATCTAGGCCCGAGGTTATAAAACATTTCTCAGGCTCAGGCTCAATTTTCTCAAGTTTCAAATTAGAATAAATGTATGAAAATATAAGATAATATTAATAAGTTGTTATTTATAACAACTTATTAATATTATCTTTTATGTTTATACATTTAAACAAGTAATGAAACAGAATTACGGCTTTTATCTCAAATTGAAATTTGAGAAAAATTAGGCCTGAGTCTGAGAAAAGTTTTATGACCTCGGGGCCTGATGTACACTGAGACTGGAATAGAAATTTTATTGAGTAAACCTTGGCGAGCTAAATGACTTTTTTTATAAAGCGAGGTTAAGATTAGCGTGCCATAAAAAATCAAGTTACTTTCTTTTTCTCACATTAACAATGTTGTGCATTGCTTAGAATATCACCCTACAGTTAACAACATCATGAAACTGACAATGATTGGAGCACTGAGCGATTTATTTAGAATTTTTATGAGCGAGATGGATGTCAATTTCATGGTGTAACTAACTGTAGCTGGTAGCTGTTGGTAAAAGAAGTCAACGGGAGCTTTATGCTTAATGTATAATCAATGATATTTGACCTGGCAGGATGGAACCTTATTTTGGTTGCATTTATGGTTAGGGTTGATCAGATTGTTTTGATATTAATGTTTTTTATATAGTCATATCTAATTTGGCGGAACATTAAAACACTAAAAAGCGTGTGTTGGAATTGTTAGACATAAACTTATGAAAATGGCATTTATCATTTCGTCTAATGAAATAACATTAAGTGGAATTTTTGACCATTTCTTCAAAATTCAGTATAAAACATCTCTTATCATAAGGAATCTACTGTTTTACATATTGGCATTTTCATTTTATCAATGTATCACAAAATATTGTATCAACAATTTTCTGTATCTAAAGCTACGATGTATTTTGTTGTTCAACATCGTGTATCTCGTAAGCAATGTATTTTCTTGTCATTTACAACAACGATACAAGTATAGAATATGGCCGGTGTGTATCCGATCAGTCTGTCCGCAGTAATTTCTGTTCGTTATGTACATACAGTTAATAACATATTTCAATTGACAAGGTGAATAATTTTTTAATTATTTTAAAATGAAATAATCAATACCGGCTACATGTAAATAATAACAATGAATGATGTCATCGATTTGAATGAAATTGTGATTCAATGTAGGCGAATCTTGGCAATTTTCGAATGATGTTGGAGAGTTTTTCGAGCTAGTGAGTGAGCGATAGGAATGCCTTAATTTGACCACTGAGCGAGTTATATAGAATGGTTTTTAACGGGATGAAAGTCAATTGCATGATGTTAATAAAATGCACATGTAAAATGTAGCTATTTAATCGTTTTCTTCTTCTTCTTCTTCTTCTTCTTCTTCTTCTTCTTCTTCTTCTTCTTCTTCTTCTTCTTCTTCTTCTTCTTCTTCTTCTTCTTCTTCTTCTTCTTCTTCTTCTTCTTCTTCTTGTTTTTATAAATAAAGAAGAACGAGAGCCACAATAACTGCGATTATGTATATAAATGCACGTAAAGTCTTTGAATGCGTACACTTGAGAACTTTTAGAAAGTCTAATTCACACGTTTAGGCTAATCTCACACCAAGTTTATTTTTTTTCTGTTACAGAACTGTTTGCCGCTGTGGTATTAGTCCTGTTAGTTGTGCGGTTCGATAAGATAGGTTGGTCGGCCATCTCATTTTGTGTTATGGGCACACTGGTGACATTACTAGTTATTATAGCTGTTGTAATCTCCTTTGTCAAGAATTTTTGGCTGATTGTTGATGAAATATGCTATTGAAGCTTACAGCGAGGGTTGTTTTGCAAGGGATGAAATGACTTCGACCTGGAAAATTCTATTGAAATGAGAGATTGTTCGTGTGATAATATGTGATTTTAAGGTAGATCGCCCCCACTGTAAAACATAGAAAAAGGTCGCTTTAAATTTTATCTCATAACTAAATACAAATATCCGTGTGATAACATCCAGTATGATATTTTTTATGATATCATTTTTTTAGAACAAAGATATAATGCGGTTATTTTTAGAAACTTTCATTTCAGTTAAAAACATCGGCAAAAACAAGACAAATTACAGGATTAGAGGTTATAAGATTAATATAATACGTACTTAGTGTATTGTATTAAAAATATCTAACTCGGTTATGAGAATTGATAATTGTCTCGGCAGAGCCTCGACAATTATAAATTCTCCCAACCTCGTTAGATATTTTTTGTTCATATAATACACTAAGTATGCAGTATATATATATAAACATTGAGTTGTTCGTGAAAAGAGCCGATTGTCATTGTTTAGGACGCAGTTCACGTGTTCGCTAGCAAACAAATCGAATCCTCATGTGGTATGGAATCAACGGAATCATGATGTATGAAGGCCATTCGGAACATCACTCGGCCATTTCCGTAAACTGCAACAGACTTCGGATGTATAAAAGGCGGATGGGTATGTAACAAAATCGCGCATTTTGTCAGGCGGGACCAGAGTAAAAAATCTAGCGCGGAAACAACCGGCGCTATCTTAAATCTATATCATTTTTCAGTAAATAACGGCTGAAAAATCTTAATTTTTGAGAATGACGAATCATTCTCAAAAATTAAGATTTTTCAGCCGTTATTAAAGAATCTAAAGATAATCATATAAGGGTCGGATGGTTTCATGTCAGTAACTTAAACATGTAGTGTTAGCGACGTCGAATGTTTTCACTCATAGTTTCGAGGGCTACGCTATTTAACTGACGTCGTCGAGTTTTTCCAAAGTTTTCCCATAATTTTTAAAAAATAGTCCGTCTGTGTACATCCGAGGTTGATCGTTTGTGTTCAATCATTAACAACTTAGGCTTGCAAGATTCACTACGCAGTGTCGTTGCGGTACAAAATAGGGTTTTGTCGGTCCTGCACCATAGCAAAATGATCATGCGATGTCTTCGTAAACCTTTTCTTCTGCATTTTCAATTGATATTGTTCAAAGCAATAAGACTTCAATATTTCTAATGAGACAAATGCAGGTTGAAGTCATATGAGATAATGAAATGTATATCAGAAATGCATGAACGATGTTATCATTGACATGGCGGTTTTCAACACCGAATCATAATCAAAGTTCAATTTATTTCGTTTAAAAAATGTAAAATTCAAACCACGTAAGATATCATCTTTATCACATTTTTAGTAGTATGCTTATTTGTACGTCGCGAAGAACAACTTTTACGTGGTTGTTCCTCGCTATGAAAAAGAAGGGTTGCACTTTTAATCTTATTTGGTGATGAAACAGAGAAGCAACGCATTCACCTATGGTATTAACAGTTTTAATGTCAAAAACGGATTATATAGTGAGCAAAACAGACAATGTTAAGGAACATTAAAATGGCCATTTCTTTTATTTAAATTAACACATTCAAAGATGTAATGTTGAAATCTATTTATAGACACTTAAAATACATTGTTAGTGCGTCTCTTCTTCCATTTATAACTGAGCAAAACACTGAACAATAAATCTCTCCACCAATAGTCGACATGGTAATTTATAAATAACTTCATTTTCGTGTTGATGTGTCCATGGATAATGGAGGGGGAGTTATATGCAAAAGTAAAATCCGAGGGCGGAGCCCGAACACTTTGCTTCGTATATATCTCCGTCCCCTTGAGACTTGATTCATGGACACATCAACGCGACAATGACACTATATCCATTATACCACGATCACAATTCGGAAATAAGTTTTTTTTTAACTATTTTCTGGGTGTAAAAAGGTTTTAAAACATATTTTTGGTGGACGTTTACGTTCACCAGTGTTAATACCGTGTTAGAACAATCCTGTCAGATGTTAATAAGTTTTCTAAACAGTTGTGCTCACTTACTTTCAATTTACTCTTTTTCAACAATTTTGTCCGTCTGACAACTGTGCATCTTAAAATGGAATGAAACAAGGATTCTACATGACTTGTTGAAACCTCAAAGACATCTTTTAAGTGCCAAATTATATGCAATTCTGAGATCGGGTGAATGTTTTGCTTGCGTAGAACTACTTTTCAGGCAGAGTAAGTAATTTGCCCTTTGTTTCCCAGTGGTCTATGGGAGGTCATTCATGAAATTTTGGTAAATGGAATTACTGAAATGGTAACCTCCCCTGACACTACTTATAATAATAGAATAATAATCACACACATGAATACGGATAACGCGAACAGGTAGTGTAAAGCAGTTAGGTCGTGCGATATAGGTTTATGCAATGGGTTTTTACACTATTTTTCAACACACGACATTCAATCTCGAGAGTGTCTGCAATTATTTTACGTGCTTATCCATTCTTTTTTTTTTTTTTTTTTTTTTGAAAATGAAAATAGTGGAACATTAATTGATTATCCCTTTATTAAATTTTTCAAGCAGATAACAGCAGAATTTGATTGCGACCACGGAGAATCGATAAGTGTTGCATAAAATAACCATACCTAGATAATCTAATTGTCATTTCTTTCCTTTTATACCCAATGGATCAGACAAACACTCTTTTAACTACACCCGGCATAATGCCGAGAGTTATCGAAACCTTGTAATTATAGGACTTTGGTTGACGATCGACGATATATGTTGAGAAATGTATATCTGAAACAAGATGCGAACTTGGGTCTGGTCAATTTCCTTTTATCTTAATTTTACATTTTTCTCTTTTCTCAACAAATGGAAGAATCACTCTAGTATGCCAACAGAAACGTCCACCATCAGTACTTCAGTGCTTTGATTTTGTTTGTGAAATTAATGAACAAGTAATGATATTGACGTTGAAGTGAGTATTTCGCATATAGCGAAGCGCGCCATTTAGCAAGTGGGTTATATGACGTCAAAAGCATCAACATTCTAGCTAAAGATAACGTTGCGTGTGATAAATGGGCGGAGCTATCTGTGAACACAGTAAAACACGTGGCATATCAATATTATTGCGAATAAAGTTCTATGCACTTTCTTCTTATTTCTTTCATGCGTTTTATGTTATCGTGACATAATATGCATTTTCATTTTATAAACGACGATACTTTATTTAATTCACGTATGTATGAAACTTAAATACAAATCACACTGTATGAATATGCGACCCATGAAAATAATCTTTTGATAATTAAATGGTATCGATATCTTGATCTCTCATCTTTTCAGATATTTTTATTGAATCTTTTGCGGAGGCCTTTATACTGACTTTCAAAAATAACGCATATCGTTAAAATATTTATTTCTCATTTTTTGATGAAAATACATAAAAAACTCTATATGTTTGAAAAATCAATTTACAAAATAAAATTTTTAGACACTTGTGAATTTGATCTTAAAATTAATACAGAACGATTATTTTTACTACGAACATGGTTTTAGAAATCTGCACAGAGCAAAACTATCGGAATACTGCATGTTATATATTGTAAGCAATTTCCTGTCCACGCTTACGATTTTTGACACTAAGATATAAAAAAAGATCCTAAAATAAACTGGCCGTTCTCTGTAAATATCTGAAATTAGGACAGACATGCATTTTTTGCACCAATACTATTCCTTCCTATTTGAATATTGACGCAAATTTTCATATCAAAAGTTATTTCTAGAACATATACAATGTAGTGTATTTCATAAGGAAGGTTTTAACGATAATTTCATTTCGATTTGTCAATTTCTCAAAATAAGACTCATTAACTCTACTCTAGGTTAAATAAAAATAATATTCAATGTTACTTCGTAGCATTATTCTCGCTTAAATAAATGTATGGGTTTCTTTTGCAAGTCAGTATAAAAAAATAGATTTTGTTCATGTGTTTTTTCCCGATAATCAGTATGCTGTTTTTTGAGACGATCAAATCAGATTTGATTTATTATAAAAAACACTGCATCAGCAGAGACCATCGTGCGTGCCTCAGCAAAAGATTTAACCACGCACGTGTCCTTTTATATCATTTGGTGCATATGCGAGACGGTTTATTTCGCTAGCCTACAGTCAACTACATCGTGAAATTGACAAGATGAATGATTTTGGCATGGTTTTTGAATGAGATTGAATGAGTGTGAAGAGCGAGTTTTGGATGAAATTAAAGAGAAGTAATCCAATATCGCTAATTTTGTTCAGTATGATCAAAATTAGCGATGTTTTCATTACCCCCCTTTAAAAAAATATACAAACAGGTTCTGTAAATAGCTTCCTCTAGAACCAATCAGACGCTTACAATTTCAATTATGTCAGTGAATTCGCCATTTGTTCCTAGCTTTAATTATTTTGAATGATATTGTCGATTCTACCTTTTTCAATGACCTTGAAGCGTTTTTGAATGGTTTGAGCTTGTATCTGGAATGAATGATTAGAGCCTTGAACGAGTGAAATAGAATGATTTTTATCGAGATGAATGTCAATTTCACGACGTTGTTAACTGTATCAAGAATTTGTGATTACGTGATAAACAACATTTTTGCAATCTCGTCATGTATAGTTCCGCAAGAAAGAGTGAGGTGCGAGAAACCGTTATCTCCTATCATTTTCTATGTAAAATTGATCTTTGATCACTCACTTGAAATTGCAGGTCTATACTTGCTGTCCTCATCATAAAGTCAAGGGAAAACGTTTTTGTTGAAAAAAAAAGAAAGAAAAAAGATTTCCTTTAAATAAACGTTACGGTGCGAACAGTTTCCCAATTGTACCCCGCTTTGAACGTGCAATTGTGTGCAAAGCGGGATATAATTGGAAAAATTGTTTGAACCGTTCGGTGATCCTGAACGCAGGGCAGTCTTTATCGTTTATCAACGCTTCATTCAGAACACTTACTCAAATCATGCGTTAACGGCACAAAATCTTTCGAAAAGACCAAGAATAGTTTACAATGCTTCAAAGCCCTATTTAAAACGAACAAATTATTTTTTTCTACATTTTTAGCTGGTGTTCGTTTAGAAGCGTCCGCCATGAGATACGATTTTTTTCTTTCTCTTTTTTCAGAACATGTATTCTTTAAATGACGGTTATAAATATCGACAATTTCGTCAAATGAAATTTGCGACATTGTATTATCTCCCTTCAATTTCATTCAAAACTTTCTCTATAAACTTATACAATACCATCCCAAAATCATTCAACATGTCAATTATAAGATGTTTCAAACTGTACAAGTCACATGAACTTTTATTGCACAGGCCAATAATGAGTGATCATTTAACTGTATAATTCAGTTCAATATTGCAAGTAATAATCAAATTATGATAATTCCGTCATCACTGTCAAAAGGTCCAAATTCCGGAATGATGTCGGGTTGATTGGATCTTGATGTAGGAGTAAATTTACCATTTGTATTTACCGATTTGCTTTTATCAACGGGACTATCAATAAATGTCGCTTCCCTTTCGGTATAGTTATCCGGTATTGATTTAGCTTTCGTATAACCGACCGTTTCGTTATCTGGGAAGTTAATAGCAGTGATTTCATTATCAGATGGTGAAATTAGGCTCGGATCATATCCATATTGCATGATTTGATTACTTGGAGTATTGTTCATATTTGATGTTGTTCTAACGGGGTCCCTGCTTTTAGCAACCAGAACTCCGTTATTTTCATCCTTATCTTCTTCGTCTTCACTCTCCTCCTTTTCAAGGTCTTGAGCAGTAAGGTAAGTCAATTTTTGATTTTCTACACTAGTCATTTCTTTATTTGTCTTTGGATATAAATAGCTATCCGTTTCGTGTGTAGACGGGGGCAAACCACTGTCGTCCACAAACACACTGTTTCTCTCGTAATCATCACTTAGGAGAGCATTCCGTCTTAGAACCGGTGAATCATCAACGTTTGAAACTTTTAGATCAGTATTTTGTTGTGTTGCAAATTTACTCGGATATCTAAATCTTGGTGAAGAATCCATCCGTTTCTTAAAGTGTTCGGTGTTCCTTGGCAACGCATGTGGCGAGCCTGATAGTGTTCCACTATTAGGAATATGTGCGATTCTCGGTGACCGTTTATTAGCAGATTTTATCTGCCTTGCTGCTGGACTTAAATGGGGTTGGGTTAATGGTGCCGACATCGGTGAGGGTGGTCTCTCTTGCAAGACATTATGATGGCTTATGAGTTCTTGATTAGATCTGTGACGTTTATGGTGGATGGGGACTGGTGATGGTTGTATGTGAGCATACTGGGTTGTTGCTGGTTCTTGTAGAGAGAGGAAACTTCCAGTTACTTTGAAGTCTTTTTCACTATGAGGTCTACCATAATGGATAGTACCTGGTTCATCATAAAGGCTTGTGTTTCCTGCATCAAAACTTGTTCCTGAAATACATATGGGCAACAATATGTCAGTGTTTTAAAATATTAATGTCATCTTGTCGAGAAGCGAAGCCTCGACATGAAAATTTCTCACTTCCGAGATAAGACAACATTGGTTTTTTAAGGTACATTATCTAATTTATCGTGCAATATGTTTCACTGAAATATTGAAATAACAAAATCGGTTGAAAGTCGTGCTGGGTAAGAACATGATTATGCAAACTGGTTTTGAAAATCATGTGTCTGATATCACTTTGTCTTATGAGGCAAGTGATATCAGGCAAATGGATAATTCAACTTATGACAAATAAAAAAAACGTTTATGACTGTAAGAGATTTTCTTTTTTACATCATTTTAATGATAGAAATATATGCTAGCAAAGAAGAAATATTGCGCTGGCGTTACCCGGTGATATGATCGGGGTTTATCTGCTTTATGCAAATGTGCGAGAAAATAGAAATTATCGGGCGCGGCAAAACCAGTCTTAGATAAGAAATAATTATCAAAAGAAAACAAAATCATAAAAACGGTATATTAGTTATTACCAAACACATAGTTTTGTTGTTGTTGTTTTTTTGTCATTCTACCACCATTCACGTCTAAAATCTATCTATTTTTTTTTACAAAAAATATTCTGAAATGAAAGGATTACGTTGTACCTTCCGTGCTGTATTTTCCGTCTGAGCTGTGTCTCTCGGCTTCTTGTCTTCTAAACAGCAACACAATAAGTAATATCAGGGCAATGGCCATGATGCCAGCTAAGGCTCCAAATGCAATTGTCAAACCTCGCATCAAACTGAAAAAAATGAACCCATCTTCATGAGGGAATACAGTTAAGAACGTCGTGAAATGCACAAGCTGGATGATATATGAATGATTTTGGAATCATCAAATTGAATTCGTGCGATGAGTCAGTCGTGAATGAAATAAAAGATAGCTTATACAATATCACTCACTTTAAAACAAGCTATTACTATTACCCCCTTTTTTTAAAAGATGCAAACAGGTTCTACAAATGAATGGTTTTTAATGTCTTAACGAACCAATGAGTCGCTTACAAGTCAAATCGTGTCTTTTTATAAAAAAAAAAAAAATCAAATCAAATTTCACAGATAAAATTGAAATTTTTAGCGACTAATATGTTCTTGAAGAATGAGGAAGCTTTTTATAGAACTTGTCTGCATATTTTGTGAAAGGCAGATAATTATATCACTAAATTGTTCATCCTGAACAAAATTAGCTCAATTGGATTACATCCTTTTAAAGTCACTCAAAGCTCGCCCACACACTCATTCAATTCCATTCCAAAATCGTTCCAGAATCATTAACCTTGTCAAATTCACGATGTTATTAAACGTACAACAGAGTTGCGGAAAGGGTTCAAAATACAAGTCACTCGCTAAAATAGCCATACTAGCCATTGAAAGGTAAAAAGTTATCGAATCATACGATTTACAGAATTTAAGGTGGCAATGGACAGCGGCCTCCCGACTCTATAAACCGGAAGTGGGTTTTCGTTTATTTTACGGCTCTTTTGCGCGTTGTTTAAATAGACCGGTTTTCGTAAAATTCGACTTATGGAAATAACGTAGAATATTGATAGTAAAAGTTCATAATTAGCTTCTTTTCAACATTTGATATTAATTGAATGACTGGATCATTAAATTTAACAATAAAAATGCGTTAAAACCGTCATTCTATTAGGGGGGGACACTGAAAAATAACGAAAAACTTTCTTATTTGCATGGAAAGGTATGCTGAATTTTTTACCAAATAAAGGAAAAATATGGATTATAAACATATCGGAAAATAAGAAAAATTCATTGGGTAATTTCTTCAAAAAATAGGTTTTTGTGGCATTTTTACCTAGGAAAATTACAAAAATTAGTGCATTTTTAACTTTTGAAAGCAAATTATGCAAATGCAATTGATCAAAGAGAAATTTTCTTGTCAATAGCCATTGTGTACATGTATAAGGTCTATCAAAATTCATTTGTTTTATAGCTATAACTTAGTACAGGGTTTATACTAGACCCAAAATGAATATAACCGTTCTACTGAAAAATGGCCTATACCACTCAAGGGCAGATAACTGTAGCATGAAAACGAGCGTGGAAAGGTACCTTCAAATTTTGATATTATGACTACACCATGTTAATCTACAACATATGTGACCAAGAAAAAAATTCATTGGGCGGAAAAAAATGACGCCATGTGTCCATTGCTACCTTAAAGTCGGTGCATCGAGTTATTGAAATGATAACAGTATTTTATTACAAGAAGTTGTTCGATCGTATGTCACGAAACGATAGAACGTAAAAACGAATTGAATAGGCTATCCTTTTGTTGTTTGTACATCTCTAAGTGACCTTTAAAATAATGATATTAAGAATTTAAAAACATCAAAGTATTAAGTTATCTATATTAAACTGAATAATCAAGAGAAAATAATAATTCGAAAGTAATCTTTTGATGATAACACGTAATAATTCTCACAAAAAGGACAATCCGGGAAATCCGTTCAAAACAAATTTGAAAAAAATGTTCTAGAAGAGATAGACCGTAGGTCGTATTTCAAATATTCTTGTACAGAAAAGTCGAATGATCATTTTATATTTCGAAAATAAGGCAATTGCGTTTAAGTTCGACCCTAATTTCCCGGCTCAATCCATGCAGTCTGACTAGGATCGGCACATTTTGCAATTACCCTTTTCGCCTGTTGGAACACAAGCAGATTAAAACTGAAATAGATATTGTAGAACAAGTCTAACCTATCATCCTTGGCTGCTGCCTCTGTGGTTGAAACCGGAGTTGTAGTAGACGGAGCATCTGTTGCTGGACTAAGACATACAGTGGAACAAGCATCCATAAACTTATTGCAGTCTGTGTCTATCTCCATACGTTCGTAAACTTGTTTTAAGCTTGTTACTTCTTGTTTAAACTCGCCGTAGAATATTATAGGTTTGTTAATTACAAGGTTACCGTCTCTTGTAACGGATCCAACCTGAGGAAGAAAAAAACAACATCTTCTTTAATGCTTTTGGGTGATTTATCGAGAAATAACGGTAGATTATCACTTGATAATCTCACCACAAAAGCAGTGAAATTATCAAAAAATTATACCCTGCTTTTGTGCATTTCACCCTATCTGACGTCATCTATGCGGGACGAAATAACTGACGTCTCAATGTTCGTTGCATAGCAATCATGCGCAAAATGACGCGCTTTACGAAAATATGTCCTAGAAATTTTACATTTTGTCTCATCTTTTCCATTAAAGAAATAGAATAATCGTTTGTTTTTCGAGTAACATCGATTGACATTTCATTTCGTGAACAAAAAAAGCTTTATTTTCACTCGTTGTTCTGCCACTCGTGAAAATATAGCTTTTGTTGTTCACTCAATAAAATATAAATCGATCTTACACTGAAACAAACAATTATCTTCTATGTATTATTGGCAGGTTGAATGATGTTGGAATGATAATGAAAAACAGTAAGTAACATCTTGAAATTGACACTCGTCTCGATAAAAAAAAAATTCCTAATCATTCGCTCAGCGCTCCATTCATTCACTTCAAACACTAACCATAGAAAACAGTCCAAAATCACCAAATAGATTAAAGCAACAGATGCATTTAGAATCACAAACGCTCGAAAACAAAATCAACGAAATTCCTGACTAAATTGAATGTTATTAGCATCTGGTTGGTTCGCAAAGACATATAAAGCTATTAATAAACTTGTTTGTATATGTTATTAAAGGAATGACATAAATATCGATGTTTTGGATGACTCTCCTTTATTTTTATTCAAAACTCACTCCACTCGCTCATTTAATTTCATTCTAAAATCATTAAATATCATTCAGCAAGTCAAGTGCTCGATGTTCTTAACTGTAGTCTTCGGAGTGAGTCTATGAAAGAAATTCAAGGAGATAACAAAAATAGCTACAGCTAAATACATCGTGAAATTGACAAAACCATTCTCATTCGCTCACTCAGCGCTCTATTCATTCGTTCCAATCACTCCCTTAAACCATACAAAATCGCTCAAACCCATTGAAAAATATAGAATCAACAACGCCATTCAAAATAAATTTGGATAGAGAAAAATGGTGATTTCACTGATATAATTAAACTTGTAAGAGCCTGGGGTTTTTGAAGATTTAGGACGCTATCTTTAGAACTTATATGCATATTTTATTAAAGGGAGGTAATCAATATCGCTAATTTTGTTCATCCTGCACAAAATTTACGATATTGGATTACCTCTCATTAAATTCAATCGAAACTCGATCCACACACGCATTCAATTTCATTCCTAAATCATTCAATAATCATTCACATTGTCATTTTCACGATGCTGTTAAATGTAAAATTTGTCAACATTTGGTGATATTCACTACCTCCATTTCTTAAAAAATACATGCTATTTCCTATATCTGTGTCAATTTAACAAACGCACTAGCTAATAAAACATGTAATTTTTTTGATAAATTTCAATGAAATGTTGATCGTTTTGAAGGATTTCGAATCATTTTAAACGATTTTGAGACTTTTTGAGTAATTGCATTGAGAGTTTGGATTGGTTGACATGAGCGATGAGTGAGCGATTTTGAAGGTTTTGATAGAGGTGAATGTCAATCTCATGATGTTACTGACTTTAATCTCTGTGTGCTTTATACCTCCCTACAGGTTGAATAGTTTTATGGAACCCATTTGTAGTCGGTAACCGTCAATTCTTATCGTCAAGAAGTTACTGATAGACTTTTCAATGGCTATTTCTCGGCCAATATTACATCTACCGTACAAAAGCAACTAAAGAAAGCGGGAAACGCAAAAAGTAAACGTCATTAACTGTATTTATTTTTCGATTTTTTATATGAAAGGAAACAAGAATGTTACAAATGCAAATGGTTACAGTTAACAACATCGTGAAATTGACAATGTGATAGAATTTGAAATGATTTAGGAATAAAATTGAGTGAGTGTGTGGAGCGAGTTTTGAGTGAATTTAATGGGAGATAATCCAATGTCGCACATTTTGTTCAGGATGAAGAAAATTAGCGATATTAATTACCTCCCTTTAATTAAATACGCGTATAAGTTCTATAGATAGCTAGCTAAATCTTCAAGAACCTATAGGACGCTTACAATTTGAATGATGTCAGTGAAATCACCATTTTTCTCTACCTACATTTATCTTCAATGACGTTGTTGGTTCTATATTTTTCAATGGGTTTGAGCAATTTTCGAATGGTTTCGGTGAGTGTTTGGAATGAATGAGCGCTGAGTGAGCAATTTAGAATGGTTTTGATTTAGTTTAATGTCAATTACACGATGTAATTAACCCCAAGGGCTACAAATAAAGCTAATTCACCTGCTCGTAGTTGAATGTGTGTGTTGGATTTGTAGTTATCCGTCTGATGTTATAGATTGTCATTCCAATATTTCCATTTCCCTTAGTCGTATACACTCTTTGGTTGTTGATTGTGATATCGTCTATTGCACGTGTAAGTTCTCCAGGTCTCATGCGTGAACATATTTTAGGGTCGGTACGTTGACATACGAACTTGTACCCCTCGGTTGCTGTATGAACTGCATTCATTATATGAATACCTCTTTGGTCCTTAACAAGGACATCTATTGTGGCTAGGTCGAGCTTTTGAGAGGCTGAACTGTCACATATTCTGGGGAAGTATTTTTCATATGAATCAATGTAGTCACAATTGTTAACTTTTTCAAAGTAGTTATGTATCCATCGGTTGTTTGTTGTTTTGGATACGTTTAAATTTGTCAAGAATGTTTTAAATGATGTTGTCGCATATTCTAATGCTGCAATATTAAACACAAGTGATCCTTTCGAAGCCCTACCTAAGGTCTCCCCTATCAGATCTAAATTTGTTCCCCATGCCTCACTTGCAATGAAAACTATGGGTCGGGAAGCATCAACTTCATAAATCTTTTGCAGAAGCCGCTTTGCAATGCTGTCGATACTGAAATAAATCACAACACCGATCTGTTGTTCGTATAAAGTTTTTCTGACATTATCAAGGTCGTCATCGCTCATGTCTTGAGAGACCTTTATAGGCTCATGGATACAGATATGGCTTGCAGCTGCCTCAGTCTGTAAATGTTTAAGACCACTTTTGCCGTATGGGTCGTCGATATAAATGACACCAACTCTTGTTATATCTAGATATTTGATCAACTTTATGATTCCCTGAACTTGCAAGACATCACTTGGTACAGTCCTCAAGAAATACGGATATCTGTCACGATTGTCCAGTTCTGGTGACGATGCAGCATATGATATCATTGGAATATTAAGGGACGTTGCTATATCCCCGACAACTAAAGACACAGGACTTGAAAGTGCACCAACAATTACAAATATCTTGTCGAAATCTATTGTAGTGCCCGACACTGGGTCACGTAGAATGGTTTTCTTTGCGAAAAGACCTGTCAGGTAGTTACTCGTGTTAAAAGGACTGTAGCAATCGTCGATGGCTATTCCACCGATGTTTAATCCGGTCTCCTGTCTCTTTGTTAAGATAGATTGCATAAACGCAGACACTGTAATTATATCGTTCGTACTGCGACGGAGTCTGTCACATCTAAATGTACTTTCATCAAAACCACGCAGAGAAAAAAGTCCAAGTATCAAATAGTCCCCTGGTAGATAAGAAAAACGAAGGTCAATACTTTCTCGACAATCCCAACATTCTACATTTTGGGAACACGATGATGTCGGTAAGGCGATGTTTACACTCGGTATATTTCCACCGTTGTAAGTAAAAAGCTGAAATTAAAAGAAATACGAACGTTATTTCTTCCATTTGAATCTGATATACAAACATAAAAAAGTCCATTAAAATATTAACAATATAACTATATGTACAGTTAATTGCATTGTTAAATTCAAAACTACCCCGTTCATAACCATTCAAAATCACTCGCTCAACGCTTCGATTATTCATGCAAAACACTCACTACAGCTAACAACATCGTGAAATTGACACAGTGAATGATTTTGGAATGATTTATGAACGAAATTGAATGAGTGTGGGGAGCGAGTTTTGAGTGAATTTAATGGGAGGTAATCCTATATCGCAAATTTTGTTCTGGATGAACAAAATTTGCGATATTGATAACCTCCCTTTAATAAAAAAAATGCATACAAGTTCCATCAATAAAATACTATTCCTTCAAGAACCTATTGGGCGCTTACGATTTGAATTGTTAAATCGCGTTTTTTCTCTATCCAAATCCTTTTTGGATGTCGTTGTTGATTCTATGTTTTTCAATGGGTTTGAGTGTTTTTGAATGGTTTGAGTGAGTGTTTTGAATGAATGAACGGAGCGCTGAGTGAGTGATTTAGAATGGTTTTGATTGAGGCGAATGCCAATTTCAAGATGTAACTAACTGTATAATGACTCAAAAACGCTTGAAAAGTGTTCAAAAACACATTCAAAACGTCCAGAATTATCAAAATTTCAATCAAAAATAGCATATGAGCATTTGCGGGACATTTCCAACAATTTAATATGTGCATGAGGGACAAATATTGAGCAGCGTAGACAGCCACATACTGTGAATCTAAAGTTACCCGATTGTCTATAACTAATTAGAGACATTATCTATCTACAAAACGCATAGTGAAGACTCTGGTCAGACTTTGCGGATGCACAAGGCTGACCAGAGTCTTTGCTAAGCGCACATTTGAAGTTGTTGGAAATGTCATATCTTATTTTTTATTGTTCATAAGATTTCAAAGCGCCTGTTTAGCCCGAAAAGATACACAAAAAGGAAAATGTGATAATGTTTATTAAAGGGAGGTAATTAATCATCGCTCATTCGCCCAATTTGGACGAAATTAGCGATATGTTTTACCTCCCTTATATTTCATTAAAACTTGTTTCGCACACTCATTCAATATCATTATCAAAATCATTCAAATTCATTCAACTTGTCAATTTGACGATGTTGTTAATGGTATCTTCTTCTGGTCCTGATAATTTTAACAGGTAGGAAATGTGGAATTGTGCGTTGATATTGCCAACGTGATTTCCATACGCTGTATAACTAGATTGATATTCAATTCAAGGTTTTTTTTAAATGTCTGAGTATTACATTAAATAAAATGATATTAAAATATTAGATGATATATCGAATCATTTTAACTGAATTGTGAGATTTCTAAATTTGATTTTGGCTTTGTTTCTATACCTTTACGAAGTTTCCTTTAAGGTCTCTAATACTATCGATTGATTTTAAAAAATTGAAGAACGTAAAACAAAAGTAAGTGACCAAAAAAACAAAGGAATCATTGAGATGCATTTCTCCCCGACAGAATTATTTTTTTAAAAAAAATGAGACTTGTTTTTTGTATTGTTTCGTTTTAGTTTAGTATGGTAGACACGCGGTAGTATCTAGGTTACTTTTCAAAGTTTTCTTTTAACGATAATACAGTAACTTATATCGTGAAATTGACATTCGCCTCAATCAAAACCATTCTAAAATGCTGACTCAGCGCTCCTTTCAGTCATTCCAAATACTCACTAAAACCATTAAAAAACGCTCAAACCCATTGAAAATAATAGAATCAACAACGTCATTCAAAATAAATTTTGAAAGAGAAAAAATCGCAATTTCACTGACATTATTCAAATTATAAGCGTCTAATAGGTTCTTGAAGAAATAGGAAGCTATCTATTTAACTTATATGCATATTTTATTAAAGGGAGGTAATCAATATAGGTAATAGATTACCTCCCATTTACTTCACTCAAAACCTGCTTCACACACTCATTCAATTTCATTCAAATTCATTCCAAGTCATTCACCTTGTCATTTCACGATATTGTTAATTGTAACCATAATATCCTTACCGTTACTTCACTGTTTGTTGTAGGAGTAAACAAGTTTACATCAATACCAGGGCCAATAACACATCCAGACCCGTCTACTTCGATCAAGATTTGCCTCCCTTTGTACATGTCCGGAAGAAATTGTTCTTCATAATTCATCGAAACATTTAGACCCTTACTTACACGGGCTAACATTTCTGATTCCAAGAAGGAAGAAAGCGATGGACATGATGCAACGCTGAGTCCATTATTAGTACAGTGCTCTTCCCAAACATCTTTAACATTGGCAGCAACACTAAGAACAGCATTCAGTAGGTTACTGATATAGTCCATTCCATATAAACTCGTACCAACATCGGAGACAAATGTTCGCACAATGTCTGCTAATGGTGAGTTTGTCCTCACATCGGTAATAACGTTGAAATGATCCTGTACTTCACTAAATACATCCACCTGATTATCCAATGAGATCATGAGGTCATCGTCATCTCCAGTCTTTAACTTTTGTTGCAGACCGGCGTCATTTACAATGAATGAAGGAAACAACCATGTCAATTTGGCCCCCGATCTTCGGTTTGTCTTACTCGCTTCTATTGTAACATAAGCTCCTCTCACTCCACCAAAGTACACGACTACCAGTGATAAATCATAGGCAGTAGAGATGTGTGTGAACAGGTCCCTCGTGATGTTGGTGGCAGAATCTCTTATGTGATCGTCTGATGTGTCTAAGGTGTGATGAAATTGAACACAAATAGATTTATGCTTTGCATAATTCAGAAACTCCTCAGCCATTTCTGTCCCATCTAACGTGTCTTCGTTTATGAGAGCTATGTAATTCCATTTCATCTTTGACAGAAATTCTATCATCGTCTGAAAAGAAAAGAAGTTCATAGAAGTTAAGAGATTAATAACTAAATTAACATGAGTGAAATTTCATGTATATCTAGGATAGCAATTAAAGAAATTGAGAGTGCATGAATCCTATTTATCACAATAGAAGGTATTACGAATTTGTTATTTAAGGTTTAGTAAATTTGTATTATTTCTGCGTTAAGCAATTTAGATAATCTCAAAACTAAATACTAATTTGAAACCAAATACACATATCTCTTTTGAAATATTTGTGTAAACAAATTCGCGTACAGTCTGAAAAATGATTGGGTATCTTTCTAATTACAAGGTGAACTTTGATTCATCTGATTCTGGTGAGAATGTCTACAGTGTTCCACAGTTATTTAAGCATAATGAAAATGAATGAACGTTTTAGAAGTCGATACAACATGTCTTACTTACACGCCAAAAATAATTGACATGTAATTCTGCGACTTACAGGTTTAACACTTAATTAGAATGGGGGTGCTAGTAAAGAGAGCATACAGAGAGAAAAAAACAAACACAGGTGAAATGAATAATCAACAAAGGCCGTGAAATCTATCTAATTCCAAACGGATTCGATCATACAGGCGCTGCCTTTTGTGTAAAAAGGCCAAACGTAGGGCGGTTATTTATAAGGCAAACCTACCTCAAGTTCGAATGAAAAAGATGGCACTGTTTGTATAAGATTTGTAATTCCATTGAGTGTTGGTGTTGAGGGTAGGGGACGAAACACTGGTAGTGGATGTACAATATGGGACATCTTTCTGGTAGGAGAAGGGCTGGACAGGGAAATAATAGCTGAAAAGTAAAAAAGGAAAGGAATCATGGATCCATTTTAGGCAAAATGAAGTTTATTGTGTTTCCACAATCCACAGAAGTTAAACTTCTAAATCGGATTAAGATATCTTAATATGTCTGATATCTGCACTTATTGAGTCAACACTTAGTAACATCGTGAAATTGACTACATTTAAATCAAAACCATTCGAAGTCGCTCTCTCTGCGCTCCATTCATTCATTCCAAAATCTCATTTAAATTATTCAAAATCGCTCCGAAATCGTTAAAAATAATTCGAAATAGTGCAAAACGATCAACATGAATTGATCACCTTATTCAACGAATGTTTGGCTGGTGTTGATTTTTAAAAGTTACTTTCGTTACAGAGGGGGAATTTAACATAGATCGATACTCTCCATCATTCTACACGAGGAAAACGGGCTCGTATTCTGGAGAGGCACCAACAACTGGTGATATAATGGAATTGTTGAAAGGATTATGCGACTTAAAAATGGTAGATATAATTTAGCAAGTGCTTCATAATTATGTTGATAATGATAATCCTACTATACCTGCGTAGTTCTCTTGTTGGCTCGCCTGACTAGAACAGTTTGTCATTTGTCTATCATTGTATAGAAGATCAGTGGTCAAATCTTCGTTGTCACAGTTTTCATAGATATCATAACCTGGTGATAGAAATAAATAGTTGTCATGATTTACTTTCGATAAATCTTTCAATATGTACCATACTTTCACAGATATAATGACTTTTTTGAATTTCGTAACGACTAAGATTTTTTTTCCGAGATTCCACATAATCCAGTAAATATTGCTCTGGTTGGTCACCGAAAGAATGATGAATTGATCTCGAAAATATTTTTTCTCATAATTTGTGTAGACTTTTCACTGCCGTTAAACACATATGTCTGTGCAAAAGTCTATTAACACATCAGATCAGAATATTTATAATCCACATTGCTATCTTCACACGTCTCAATGACGTAGCTCCCATAAAGCAATTTACGCAAGTGAGTAAAAGAAAAAAATACTCCGTTGAAAAAAAACACATATGTCTGTGCAAAAGTCTATAAACACATCCGATCAGAATATTTATAATCAACATCGCAATCTTAACACGTCTCGATGACGTAGCTCTAATTACGCAATTTATGCAAGTGCGTAAAAGAAAAAAAAAACTCTGTTGAAAAATCGTTGATGAATGATCATAACACCGAAACTACAGCTTATTCAAGCTGTAGTTACGATGTTTGATTATCAACCAACACTCATATCTTAAAAGGGAGCGCACAGAGGTCATTTTTCTTTTGTCACAAGCCTCATATCGCTTTTATCCTATATATTCTTACGTTTTCGCCTCCTGAGTGCGTATAAATCTCAAAGTCCTAGATACGCCTTTGCGTCTTACTGTGCATATTTTTCGTTAAAAATCAAATGAGCCTGTACGTTACATTTCCAACAGTTTCACATGTTCGCAAAGCAAAGCCCTTCACAAGCCTGTGCATTAGTACAGTCTATTCAGAATCATCTCTATATATACAGTTAACAACATCGTGAAATTGACCATGTGAATGGATTTGGAATGTTTTGGGAATGAAATTGAATGAATGTGTGGAGCGAGTTTTGAGTGCTTTTGATGGGAGGTAAAGTCAGGATGAACAAAATTAGCAATATTGATTACCCCTTTAAATGAAATATGCCTGTAGGTTCTATAGATAGATTACTCTTTCTTCAAGAACCTATTAGACGCTGACAGTTTGAATCATGTCAGTGAAATCGCGATTTTTCTCTATCCAAATCTTTTTTTGAATGGCGTTGCTGATTCTTTATTTTTCAATGGGTTTGAGCGTTTTTGAATGGTTTGAGGGAGTGCTTGGAATGAATGAATGGAGTGCTGAGTAAGCGATTGAAAATGGTTTTGATTTAAGCGAATGTCAATTTTACGATGTAACTAACTGTATGCGCTCTGTCGATAGATAAGGTCGTAACGGTTAGCCCTCTTCGTTTAGACAGAATTCTAACTTGTTTGTGTGGTTGTCTTAGCTGCACATTGCATATCCAACATGTATCTACCAAATTGTTGGAAATGTCACTCACAGACTCGAAAAGTTTTGGGATTGTTTTGAATGTTTAATGTTCTTCATGTATAGTATACAGTTAACAAGAACGTGTAATCGATTAGGTGAATGAGTTGGGAAAGAATTCGGAATGAAATTGAATGAGTGCGATAAGCGAGTTTAGTGTGAGATTAACAGGAGGTAATTCAATATCGCTAATTTTGTTCAGGATTAAAAACAGCGATATTTTTTACCACCCTTTTAACAAAATATACATACGTATACATACATTTGTATGCAAATTCTTTAAAAAAAAAAGCAGGTAATATATTTCGCTAATTTTGTTCATTTCGAAAATGTTAGTGAAATTGATTTTGTCTAGCTATATTTATTTTGAATGTAGTTATTGATCGTATCTTTATTGTGATTTTTGAATGAATGAGTGAGTGTTTGGCATGAATGATTGGATCGCTAAGCGGGTGATTTTGAATGGTTTTGACCGAAATTAAAGTCAATTCCACGGTGTTAAAACTGTACTACTTTGCGGGATAATGATTCTGCTGGAATTAGAATATACTTCTCAAAATTCACATTTTTCCTAGTTGAATATTTTTATATCATGATCAATTTATACAAGTTTTTTATGTTTCTGAGAACTTCTGTGTTCAAGGTATTCAGATCTTTAAAAAGAATGATTGTCTGGATGTTGCTCTTAGAGAAAGGCTTTCACAAATAACATTATGGTCAAAAATCAACAATTTCGATGTTTTCATGAAAATAAAGGAATTTGGTTTGTCCAAGAATTTGAAAATTTCTGTACTCTTCAATAGCGCGTGTGATGTCCCCTGGCTTCGATTATGGCCTGACAACGCCTGTGCATACTGCTTATAAGCCTCCTGATCTTATAGTAAGGAATTTTATCCAATTCTTAGAGAAGAGCCTGTCAGAGCTCCTGTACAGCTGTCTGTAACATGTCCCAAGCATGCTCTATAGGTTTAGATCCGGGGATCTAGCTGGCCATTCCATACGGACGATTGTGGCTTGCTAAAGATATTAATTGGTGATGTTGGCTCTATGTGCACGCGCATTGTCATCCATTAGAATGAATTTTCACCAAGTGCACCTGCATATGATCGGACGTAAACATCTAAGATGTCATTTACGTACCTGGGAGCCGCCAATGTGACGTTTTCAATGACGAGGAGATCTGTTTTCCCCTGAGCGCTTATCCCCGCTCAAACCATGACTGAGCCCCCGGCCAACTCGATCATGTTCTTATACATACACTGGAGTAAAACCATCATTTAGTATGCTCAAAAGTCTATAACGTCTGTAGGTAAAGTCCACTAAAAACATGGACTCGTTTTTGAAAAGGACGGGGACCCAGTCATTCCAGGCCAGTTCACATGACGCCGTGCCCATGCTTAACGTATTTGCAAGTGAAATCGGGTTAATTAAATACGGACTGCAGGCCGTCTTGACATCAGGCTAGCATCTTGTAACCTATTTCTAATGGTTTGGGTACTTACTCGCACACCAGTAGCGTACTAGTAGTCATTATGTAATGTTATTGCATTGTCAAGTAACATTACCAGTCGTTATTAACCGATTCCACATTCGGAAAACAACGCTCTGAGACACACCAAGGGTAATAGCAATGTGCCTTTGAGAAAAGTCCAGAAATAAGCATGCTATTGCCCCTATTCATCTCATCTTGAAGGGGGAATGCCTTTTTACGAGCTCCTCGTCCATAGTATACATGCAGAATCTACTTTTGGCTACAGGGTAATCAGGTCCGAATTTTTACCCTTCCTCGTGTAAAAGAAAAAAGTGGGGTCAATATGTTTACAGAAAAATATCCTTAAAAGAAAAAGTGATCCTTGGCAAATTTTGTGTAGTATATATAACCTGGTATCACTAACGTCGAAAGGCGACAAAAACTGGTAACTACAGAAAGACAGGAATTTGCTACGACGTAGATGGACAATGATTATTAGATATCATTAAAATTATAGAATTATTTTTTGAAATACAGGAATACATATGACTTGGCGCCGGGAGATGCTTTGATTTGAAAGCTAAGTAACTTTAAAAAGCCGTTCGTTCGCTTCATTGGTACTTAACATCTGTGTTAGGCATTACCTGTACTCTTTTTCGTTGTCATAACTCATTTGATGGTCACATGTTTGTGGTTCTCTTATTTCAATACATTATAATTAAATGTGAACTAAAATCAAATCTCAAGTGACTTCATCTGAAAACCATCGTGGGGTAGTTATGAATATTTTACAACAATGTGATATCCGGTTATTTGGTGTCATTTTACAGGCGACAATAAAATATACGAACATACGACAATCAAATCTTCGAAGGGGCGAAATTATAGATTTGTCTTCATTGTCGAATTGGTTATTCTTATAAAATCGAAAAGGCATCTGTGGTTTTAACCCTATACATAGATATTAAGATTGTACCCTTACCAATTGACAACAGACCTTCAGGTGCTTGCGACATTTTTAAAACTCTAGCAAACGGAATAGACTAAAATCAGACTGCACGTATGTGTAGTCTGATCACAGCCTTTATTAACTGCTTTCTATGTAATTATTGTTGGAAAATCGAGAGCAAAACGTTAAAATGATCTGAAAATTGGCTGTTCTTATAAACAAAAAAACATATTTGCATTGTAAGTACAGTGACACATATCTGCCAATAGATAAAAATCAGCAGTACCACAATACATGTTTAATTTGCACACTGTTACGTTAAATAAATTTTCGGGAAATTTTATTCAGAAAAATCAGAATGTTTTTGATCCGATAATTAGGAAATAAGAAGTGTGCTATATCCATTTTTTTAAATCTTTTTCCCCTCGCAAACCTCGCACAGACTTCGCTTCTTAAAAATGTCGCGAACTTTCCTTAATTTCCGCTACGTCAGTAAGACTGGAATAAGTTGCAACACGCGAGTCAATTTTATTGCTCGCTAAATTTCAGCAAGAGTAGATCTAATTTTCTTGTTTTAAGGGAAATATATCTCAATAGAAAAAAAAAAGCTTTGGAAGATGTTTATGAATGACCTCAAGTATCCGTTACTTAACATGTATATCATAAGTGTAAATGAATTCGATCCACGAAAGTGAACTTTTCCATTCTTTCACCCCAATTTTCAGCAGATTCAATAAGGATCAGAATAGGATCATTCTTTTGCTTTAGTTAGTTACCTAGAAAAGACACTATTTTGTTATTTATAGTAATTCACCTCACCCATTGAAATTTTATGTCTAAACTGACTAAATAAAGAATATTGGAAGAATCTTATCAATTGTTAACAAGAACTTTCGTAAAAAATTATTTGAAATTCATCAAGTAATTTCTGAGGAGACAATTTTTGAAGAACAATTGACGCACATGCGAACGTAAAATGGATACTTTGCCTCAGTTAACCGCTGGCTAATAAACCAGGGATTGTAAAAGAAAGGATTATGTTATAGAAATTCAGTCTTTTCATTTCCTTTTTCAAGTGTACAGAGTTAATAAAACCCAGACGACCTTAAACTTCCTGCTATTAAAAAAGCTTAAACCCGACCTTGAAACTGTTTTGTGCATTGAAGATCGTTTTCTTTATAAATACAGATCAATAAACTTAAATCCTGATATCTGAATTTAAAAAAAAAGTTTTTGTTACATGTATGACATTTCGATCGGCAAACTGAACTCTTTTTTATTGCATTGAACGACCGCCCTTATTTCAATGAAAACTTCATATAGATGACACATTTCTCCATCTTAACATGACATCGGTGCGTGTGATTTGATGTCTAAATTTGGGTATGTTTACAGCATGTGTACATTGATCCTTGCATCTAGCAGTTTTATATAATGTTAGGTTAAACTATTAATCATCTTATTCTATAGAGCCTTCAAGGCGAGACATTTCGAACAACTACAGTTAATAACATCTCGAAATTGACAATGTGAATGGTTTTGGAATGATTTACGAATGAAATTGAATGAATGTGTGGACCGAGTTTTGAGGGAATTTAATGGGAGATAATCAAATGTCGCAAATTTTGTTCAGGATGAACAAAATTAGCGATATTGATCACCTCCCTTTAATAAAATATGCATACAAGTTCTTTAGATAGCTTCGTATTTCTACAAGAACAAAAAAGACGCTTATAATTTGTGTTATGTCAGTGTAATCGCGATTGTTCTTTATCGAAATTTATTTTGAATCTTTATTTTTACATGTGTTTGAGCGTTTTTGAATGGTTTGAGTGAGAGTTTGAAATGAATGAATTGGTCGCTGAATGAGCGATAAAGAATGGTTTTGATTGATTGTGAATGTCAATTTCACGATGTAAGTTACTCTTGCGTGTTAATGGCAGGTACAATTAAGAACATCATGAAATTGACAAGCTGAATAATTTAAGAATTAAAAATAAGTGCGATGAGTGAGTTTTGAATGAAGTTGAAAGGGGGTAATCCAATGTCGCTTATTTAGAACTAAAATAGAGATAACTATTACTTCCCTTTCATAAGATATGCATACAATTTCTATGATAGGATTTCTATGACTTCACAAACCCATCATACGCTAACAATGTTCAATTAAGTCAATTAAAATTTGTATTTTTTTCCGGCGAAACCTATTATGAATTTAGTTGTTGTTTTAACCATTTGTTTTTTATAACATTGGAACATCTTTGAATGGTTTGAGTGAGTGATTAGAATGAACGGATGACGTGCTGAGTAAACGATTTAGAATAGTTTTGATCGGAATGAGTGGCAATTTCACGATGCTATTAATGTTTTGAGCTGCCTGGACAATCACACATTTAAATATTTGTATGTTATCAAAGTATATACTCCGATTGGAAACAGATTTCATTAGACAGAAACTGCAGATTAAGACTAAGACTCGGAACAGACTGTGTAGATGTCCAGGCCGATCTGAGTCTTAACGTTGCGCCCACGTGAAATTATTGGAAATGTCATGCACAGACTCAATGAATATTGTATCATTATTATCATTATTATCATTATTATTTTTTTTATAATATTTAACAACATCGTTTAATTGACATTCATCTTGATCAAAACCATTCAATATCACCCACTAAGCGTTCGAATCATTCATCCCAAACACTCACTCAAACCATTAAAAAAAAAACGCTTCAAACTCGCTGAAATTGATATTCATAATAGATAAAGCTAGAAAATAAACGTGAATTCACTGATATTATTGAAATTGAAAGCAGTTTATTGGTTCTTGAAGACACGGGAAGCTGTTGTAAATGAAATGTGTGTGCATATTTTATAAAAGGGAGATAATTAATAGCGCTATTTTTGTTCACCCTGGACAAATTTTGCAATATTGAAGTATCCCCCTTTAAATATGAGGAACTTCAGGAATTTTATCGATTTATAAAAGTTTCTTCCATATTACTAAAATTTAAACCAGCGGAGCTGTAAACTTTGCATCGATCTGGATCGTGGGCAGAGAGGATAGTGCACGCAAATTGTAATCAGATGGTTGTTGTTTCGGTTCATTCAGGATGCAGAATATGCTATTGAACATGAAAATAATATATCTTATCAGTGGCTTTTCTGTAGCGTTAGTAATATCCATTAAATTTCGACGAGAAAGAGTGATTTGATAAGGGTATATACATTTATTTGTGTATTGCACGGTTGGATAAAATTTGTGGTCTTTTTATCACTTAAAGTTATATCCTATTTATAAATAAAAATACTAGGTACAATTTAACCACCAGTCGTCTATAAAATCAATTTCGAAGTTACCGTTTTGAGTGAAATTCAAGGGACGTAATCATTTTTTGCTAATTTTGTTCAGTAATATTTATTTCGTTTCTTTAATAAATTATGCATACACGTTCTATAAATAGCTTCTTTTTCTCCAAGCACCAATCAGAGACGCTTACAATTTAAATTATGTCTATGCAATTTTATTTTGAATGTAGTTATTGATCTTTTTCTTTTTGAGTGATTTTGGATCGTTTTTGAATGGTTTGTGTTTGTAATTAGCGAATGGAGCGCTGCGTGAATGATTTAGAATTGTTAGGATTAGAATGAGAGTTAATTTCACGATGTTCGTCACTGTAGTTTTGACATTTTCATCATTTATGAATGTTGTTTCACTCTATTGACAGCACCCAAGAGAAATATTTTATTTGAAATATTGATTGAATAGTAATAGTGGAATCGTGATGATGGTGCCTTTATAGAATTAACATGTGAATACAGTTAATAGCATAGTAAAAGTTGATTTGAATAGGTGATTTTAGAATGAAATTGAATGAGTGAAAGGACCGAGTTTTGAAAAAAAAAAAAAATAAAGAGATGGAAAATAATATCGTTTTCTAAAGTCCGAATGGATGATATCAGCTATAGATTTACCTCCCCTTTTTTGAAAAAAATCTCCGTCCTTTTCTATCTAATTCGTCGGTAGGTGACCAAAAACTCGTAACTCCAGCTAATTCAAGCTGTAGTTACGAGTTTTTGGCTCCCCACGAATGCTATGTATTTTCACGGACCAATCAATCGTTTTAGAACAATACCAGACAATAAATCGTTGTATTATTAGATTAATTTGATTGAAATCATGGTCGTTTTTAAAACATTTTGAATGATTGGAGTGATTGTTTGAAATGGGTGAATAAGACGAATTTATCCAGTGTTTTATCTCCCTTAAAATCATTCAAGACTCACACGTCATTCCAATCAGTTCAATTCCAAAATCACTGCAAATAATTCAACCTGTCATTTTCACGATGTTGCTAAATGTACTTGGTTCATCAATCAAAGTTACATTAATGTATACATTTCCATTTTCTAGTTTTGATAAAGATGCACGCCCAGCATTACTTTGCGGGATGGTAGCATTACTATTATGTGTATTTTTATAACTGAGCTCGGGAATCTATGTATTAATAAAAATTTGAAGGCTCAACGCACAAAATCTACCTATACTAATTTTTACGGATATATAAGTTTACAGATTTATTTACATTTGTTTAATTTTTTTGATATCGATGTTGAAGTAAAAAATATATTTCAACGATCGCGGAACCCTTCAAGTCAGAAAAAAAACAGGTTGATAATACTCGTAAATATATCTTTCACCGGCGTACAGTTAAAAACATCGAGAAATTGACAATGTGAATGATTTTGGAATGATTTAGGAATGAAGTTGAATGATTGCGTGGAGAGAGTTTTGAGTGAATTTAATGGGGGATGATCAAGGATGAACAAAATTAGCGATATTGATTACCCCCCTTCAATGAAATATGCATATAAATTCTATAGATAGCATCCTAGATCTTCAAGAACCTATTGACGCTTACAATTTGAATTATGTCAGTGAAGTCGACAATTTTTCTCTATCCAAATTTGTTTTGAATGACGTTTTTGATTCTATATTTTTCAATGGGTTTGAGCATTTTCGCATGGTTTGAGTAAGTGTTTTGAATGAATGATTGAATGAAGCGCTGAATGAGCAATTAAGAATGAATTTGATTGGAGTGAATATCAATTTAACGATGCAATTTACTGTACTCTAGATGCCTAAGTATTCAGAGGAAGGTAAGAAAAATCGAAAACAAGAGGACCATGATGGTTCTAGATTGCTCACGATTATTTTTGACCCCTTGGACATCACATCAATAAACCAGTCAGATGTCCACTAGGAGATATTTGCAACTAAATACATGTACCATTGACTGTTGTTAGCAAGATTTTTGATGAACGATTCCAACTTTGTTTTTATGTAAAAAAAAGCGGGGGGGGGGGGGTATGCTCAGGTTCAGCCCGAATTTGACCACAGGGACATGTACATTTGTAATAAGCAAACTTGTAGTCAACTAAATGAAACTACGTACCTAAGGTTAATATCATGAAAGGTCCCTGCCTTCTGGATTCAGAGAGAAAGATGCTTGAATATTTCCTTATTTTTTCCTATGAAGAAGGGAATGCGCCCAGGCGGAGCCCAAATGAACAGACTTAGTAGAGCTCCACTAGATGATGCTACAAACCAAATATGAAAGCTGTCTGTCGTCTGGTTTCAAAGTAAAAGATTTTTGAAAACTTCACCCTTTGTTTCTATGTAAAAAGGATTACATCTTGGTGGGGTCCAAATATAACCAAAGTATAAACGGACAACGGACGCCGGACATTTCACAATCACAATATCACACATTGAGCACTTCGTACTCAGGTTAGCTGAAAAAAATCGTAGAAAGGGGCATTAGGCAGTTCGAATGAGAAAAATGAGGATGCATTTTTCCGATCCGAACACGTTACTAGAAAAATATTAAAGGGGGAGGGGGGGGGGGGGTAAAGTTACCAATTTTGAGTCCTTGAATAAAAGGCTGATTTCCAGAGTTGTTCCCGTTCAAAATTCTGATCATCCAATCAAAAGCCACTAATAGTGGTATTCCATCCCTTGATAACTCTGACGTGCATCTGCCAGCCTCGTTTTTATAGACTCCACCAATCAGAAGTATTTTAACGTCACCAGGCTCCTCCCATTTTCTATAGGTACAGCTGCCATCTTGAATTTCCAGAGAAATCAAACACGGAATCAGACATCCAAATGCTAGTGCGACCAAGATCCAAGTACATGCCATTTCTGCACGTAGATGTCGACTTTTAGACTACATTTCTGAAAAAGAGACAAAGAAAAAGAATTATCACATATGTTCATTCGATATCTTAATATCCTAACTAGTTGATGTTAAGAAAGAGTAACTAATTGAGAAATGAACATGCCATGTTTTCAATTTCATAGGGCCATGAAGCTTTAAACCTGCGTCATCACATTTGGCGAGCCCGTACATAAGTTTAAACAGGGTTCGGACTGAATCTGCAATCAATCTTGAGACAATAATAATGGAAATATTATTAATACATATTACAAAAACGTAAGCGTATTCTTAATAACTGGTTTATACTGATTTATTTCGTTTTGATTGTGACGAAAGCTCAAGCTTATAGAGTCGCATTTGAACATTCAATGCAGATGTGTTCAAAATCTATTTTTAGCTTATGTTTGGTAATTACAACTTTATTCAATAAAACGTATCTTATCTTATGAGTTCAAATCCCCGAGAGAGGGAGGCAGCGGTTAAATAAACTGATGCCAAAAACTACAGCTGAGTGAATTAAGGCTCGTTAATAAGTGTTTTGCCCATAAACACGCCCCGGCGACGGTGGGACTTGAATCACGGACTTCCATGTCACGAGTCGGGCGTCTAAACCACTACGCCACCAAAGCAAATTAATAATTGTAATAATGATTAGGAAAAACAAAAAAATCCGATTGATGGATAAGTGGAGAACTGAGGGAAACCACCTTTCATTATAACCTGATTGATGTATCTCTGCTTGGTTTCCTTTATAGGTCACATACAGCTGTCATGTGATATTCAAGGGCAAGGCAGGTGATGAAAAGTAAATTGCGTATATAAGAAGAAAATATATACTTCCCAAACAAATTAAGGGGTCGCAATTTGAAACCATGTAGAGTTCGGTAAAAAAAAAAAATAATAAGGAATACTTAGTAATTAGTTTGGTACAAAAGGGGAAAATAAAGTGTAAAAGCTTAATACATACACGAAAAAATTTAATGTTTGGAATGAATACACGGAGCGATTGAATAATTTAGGAAGGTTAAGATCGGAATTACAGTTAACAACACCGTGAAATGATTTGGAATGAAATTGAATGAGTGTACGGAGCGGGTTTCGAGTAAATTTAATGGGAAGTAATCATATCGCTAATTTTGTTCAGGATGAACAAAAAGAGCAATATCTATTACGACCATTTAACAAAATATGCATACAAGTTCTATAAAAAGCATCCTATTTCTTGAAGAACCTATCGGCCTCCTACAATTTGTATTAAGTCAGTGAAATCGCGATTTTTATCTAGCTTTGCTTATTTTCTTTGAATGACGTTGTTCAATTGATCTTTTTCGATGAGTTCAGAGCGTTTCAGAATGGTTTCAGTAAGTGTTTAGAATTAATGAATGGAGCGGTTAGCGAGTGATTTGGAAGGTTTTGATCGACATGAATGTAATGGCGATTTGACTAAGTTTTCATCTTAAGCTAAAGGCAATTCTCTTTATCAACATATTATCAAGATGATATGGATACAGCTCAGAAAATCCTGAATTCGACAAGTTCAATGATTTTGGATTGATTGTAGAATGAAATTAAATGAGTTTGATGGGCGAGGTTTGAATGTTTTTCGTAGGAGGAAAAAACTTTTTCGATAATTAAGACCAGACGATAAAACATCCCTTTGTTCAGTATCACCAAACGGCGCAAACACTTTTGGAATTATATCCCGCTTTGCACACAGATGCACGTGCAAAGCGGGGAACAATTGGAAAACTGTTTGCACCGTTTGGTGATCCTGAACGCAGGGCAGGTAATCATTTGATAGATTTGATTGAAATGTTGATCACAGTGAACGACATAAAGTTTATATTGTTGTTCCTAAAAATACATACTTAACTACAGTTAATTACATTGGGGAATTGACATTCGCCACAATCAAAACCATTCTAAATCGCGCACTCAACGCTCCACTAATTCATTCCAAACAATCACTCAAAATATTCAAAAACACTCAAACCCATTGAAAAATATAGAACCAACAACTACATTCAAAATAAATTCGGATAGAGAAAAATGGCGATTTCGCCGACATAATGCAAATTGTAAGCGTTTGAAAGGTTCCTGGTGATTTGGGAAGCTATCTATAGAACTTATATGTATACTTTATTAAAGGGAGGTAATCAATATCGCTATTTTTTGTTCATCCTGAACAAAATTTGCTATATTGGATGACCTCCCATTAAATTCACTCAAAACTCGTTCAGCACTCTCTTTCAATTTCATTCCTAAATCATTTCAAAATCATTCACATTGTAAATTTCACGATGTCGTTAACTGTACTACAGAATGTGTAATTACGTTTACTGATTGTGACATGAATAATTATTGTTGAGGTTCGCTTTACGTTTGATATAGGATGACGCACACGTAAAAAACGAGCCGAGTTTTTTTTTAAAATGCTTTTATGTGTGTTTTAAAATTGGTATACTTCTTTATAGTCCATGTCTTGCTTTTTTATTATCTTTTTGGTTTTGGTATTCATCTATTATGAATGTTTTTCTGTTCAGTTAAAACAACAACAACAACAACAACAACAACAACAACAAAAAACTAGAATTTGTGAATGAATTCATGTATTCTATTTTGCCTTGAACAAAAGGATAACGACGATTTTTTTATCATCCGACAAACGTAAACTGACGTTAAACTATTTTTTTGTAAATTATGGAAATGATGGGGATATTTGTTCATAAACACACCGATCTATCATTTATTCCAGCTGAAAATTTATTTTCCAAGTAAAATTATTGTTGTTTTGGATTTTTTTTTTCATTTGCATTGATAGTATGTCAAAAACGGAAACATAGGATAATTCAAAGTAAGATAGTAGGTATATCTGACCTGTCACGCAAAAGGAGACCATCCGAGAAGCACGTAAAGTGTCGACCCTCCTCAGACTGCGCAGTAAGTAAGTAAGTAAGTAACTTTGTCAAATTTCTGATAAAAGTCGGCTGATCTGAGGTTCTTACTAATAACCCCAGGTTTGACAGCCGTATGCGTAACCACTGAGCTAGTAGGGCAAGGGTCTATCAGGAGCCCGTTTTACTAAACGTCCTACGACAAAACTAATCGTAAGTCAAAATCACAAATCGAATCTGGTGTTTTCATTCATTGTTAGATTCTGCCTTGCAATTTCTTAAGAAAACAAATCCAATGAGATTATGCATGGTAGAATTCCATATTTAGTTTCTACTGTAGAAGCATTTTCAAATTTTGACTGACGCAAAATTGATCGTAAGATGTTTAGTAAAACGGACCCTGATTCATGAACGCCGAAGTATTGTAAATTACAAAACCTATGACGAAAATACGGAATTAAGAGAAATTTGATACAACACGATTGAGACCTGTATAAATAAGATAAAAGGATGATATCGATTACCGATCGATAGATAAATAGGCGCACTTCAAAAAATTTGAAATTCACGTAGTATTTACTGTAAGAAGAACATAATCAGTAAAAATAGATAATTTAGGTAAGACAGTTCATTCAACCTTTCAAAGAGCGCAATTACATCTTCGACTACGGTTTTTGAATCTCGTCACGCGAAAAGAGATCTTATAAGGTCGCTTATTTGCATTTGTAATTGTTCGCAACTTGTCTCTTGAATAATGAACACCTGAGAACCCTGTTACAATTTGCAATCGAAATCAGAATCATTAGAGGTATCCCAGTGATTGCATATCGAAGACAAGTTAAATCCCCCTTGATTTATAAAATCTATTGGAATAATGCCGCCCGCGCGGTCTGGCTAGTGTCGGCTAGAATCGGTAATTTTTGCACTTCTTAAGTCGTTCCTTTTTTGCATGCTAATAAAAGACCGTTGGTTCTTGCAATCGATTCTAGCAATCGAAACCAGTCGTGCGTTCAGAGTGACAAAAGCGGCGCTAACTGTTAGCAAATTATACTCTGCTTTATACGTGAACTTGTCATTCTGAACACGGGACAGAAATTGAAAAGTAAAACTGAATTCTGGATTAAGAGACTCAGATTAGAAGAATCTTATATAAACACATCTTCATTGTAGGAATCAAAATATCGAGGCAGAGCATTCCTGTTTACACACAATACACACCACTCCATACAGTTAAAAATATCGTGAAATTGACAAGCTGAATGATATTGGAATAATTTCGGAATGAAATTGAACGAGTGTAATGATGATCATCCGATATCCCTAATTTTGTTCAAGATGAACAAAATAATCGATATTATTACCCCCCTTTAAAAGAATTATGCATACAAATGTAAAATGGTCTCTAAATTACTTTCTATGTCTTCATGAACCAATCAGACGCTTACAAAATGAAATTAGGTCAATGGAATCGTGGATTTTTTCTGGCGATTTATTTTTTGAATGGTGTTGTTGAACGTATTTTTTAAAATAGTTTTGAAGTATGTTTGAATGGTTTGAGTGAGTTGTTGGAAAGAATGACGTGAGAACTGAGTGAGCGATTTAAAATGTTTTTGATCGCAGATATTGTCATTTTCACGAAGTTCGTAGCTGTATGTGTTTTACAATCCGACGAGTTTTAAAGATGGCGGAGACGCTCCCACATTCCTTGATTTAATTAAAACTATGTCGTAAAAGATAGAGTTACACAGATATTTGACGGGTGTCGTATTTCGCAAAATATCCTCTCTTCTTTTTTTTTAAAAATGTACTTGTACCGTTATATGTCCGAGAGGTCCTAGTTTATATGAAATGAAGATTAATTGGTTTTTATTGAAACGAGTACGACTAATAGCATCGTACAATTGATAAGGTGAACGATTATTAATGATTTCCGAATGAATTGGAAAGAATCTGAGAAACGAGTTATGAATAAAATAAAAGGGAGGTTATCCAGATCGTTTAATGTTTTGAACCGTGAAATTTACAACATGAATGATATTGAAATGATTTTAGAATAAACTTGAAAGGACGGACAGAAGTGCGTACTGAATGAAATTAAAGAAAGTAAATCCAATATCGCTAAGTTTGTTAACCTTGAACATAATTAGCGATATTTATTACATCCCTTTGAAAAAATATACTTTAACTTTCTAAAAAATGTTTTTCATATATTTCCGAATAAATCAGACGAAAATAAAACCAATTATGTCAATGAAATCATTGATTTTTTAGCAATTTTTATTTTAAATTTAGTTGATCTAACAATTTTAATGTTTTTGGAACGTTTTTGAATGGTATGAGTGAGCGTTTTGGTATGTGTGAATGCAGCGTTGAGTGAGTGGTTTAGAATTCTTTTGATCGGATTGAGAATGAATTTCACGATGTAACTAACTTAACTACCACCCGTTTTGAAAATTTACGTCATTTTGTGTCTCTGTGTGTCCACGGACCAATGACGGACACTTTTAAGCTCACACCAGTCTTTCGGTTTGAATGAAATGTCGATCGTTTGGAAAGATGTCTTAGTATTTTAAAACAAGGTTTAAAATGAATGAAGGAATGAAGCGCTGAGCGGTAGTTTGAAATGCTTTTGATCGAGGCCAATGTCAATTTCACGAAGGTACTAACTGTATCCTATACATAATGCCAAATGTTACATGGAACCGTCCTTTGACTTTGGTCTCTAAACGTGACATTGAACATGTAGTTGCAGCTTGCATTTGGTATATTGCCTGGCAGAACACTCTGCTTTTATTTAGTTTTCAAAATTGAATATTGCAATCAGTATTTCATCATATAGCTGCGACTGGAACACCATTCGTCTTAATGTTTTTTCCATGCCAGTTCTACAAAAACATCCATTGAACTTGATACCAACAGAAAGTGCATATCTAAGGTAATCATCATGTGAAAATATGAAGGTCCTATCATTTACCATTCAAAAGTTATCGCAATATGTCAAAGTTCCACAAGGTTGACCTTGAAAAAATGACCTTGAATGATGACCTTGATATTGGTACCACCAGAAAGGCCTTGTCACATGTAATCATCATGTGGGATTTGAAGACCTATCACGTACTATTCAAAAGTTATCACAAAATGTCACAGTTTTCGCACGACGACGACGACTGCGACAACGACGACGACACCGAGGCTATAACAATAGCTCGTGTTTTCTCCGAAAACAGCCGAGCTAAAACTGTAATTAAGTAAAAAATGGTTAAGATATTTAGAGATCATATATTTGTGGACATTTCTGTTGGAGTTAAGTAATACAAGGCGCGTGTGGTTTTTAGCTTACAACCAATAATAGTCATTTATAGATGTACAAGTTTTAGTGAGTAGTCACTTTCTTTTTAGAGGTACCTTTGATCACATTATCTATAAGTGAACATTGAGATATACATTTGTGACCCGTCAAGCGAAAACGGACCACATGGGTAGTGCGTAAAGTTTCGAACCTAGTCAGTCCGCGCAGTCTGACAAGGGTCGATTTTTTTCGCAATTTGCTTTTGCTGAATTTAGAATGATCAAACTACGTTCCTATGAAATAATTTTTGAAATGCGACCTCTGGTTTGTATATGCTGGACCCAATCTCTTTTCCAAATATTTATTTGTAAGGGTTTCCAGATTTTCCCTTTTCGCACGACGTATCACATTTATCTGATCATAAACCCCAAATCAATCATTTGCATATGGTTGTACGCCGCTTTTTACAATCTTTCTGTTTTATCGCGGCTGCTGGAGCAATTTAGAATGGATTTTTGTATTCCTCACACTAGTACTGCCACTACTACTGCTATTCTAAATAGGTTTACGATTATCAACCATGGGTGGGAGACAAATAATCGAAAAAGATGAGTGCCGGGTCGGATTCGAACCAAGGACCTGTAGATTGATAGTCCAACTTGCTACCAACTGCCCTATGATGGCGGCGGGGATCAATCAATCATATTCAACACAAAAACATGCTACTTTTACAGTTCACTATTTCTAAAAAAACGTGATTAATGTGATCACTCGCGTTTCCGTTTCAGTGTTTTATGAAAGAAATATTCAGTTGCTATCCAGTTACGCGAAATATTTAACATACCCAAAAAAACCTAAATAGGTCACTGACCATCAGGTACAAAAACGATGGTAAAAATCGACATTGATATTAAGAGTAAATGAACTAGTTAAATCTTTAAATAATTGAGCGACAGGTATACATCCTTTCCGATACTTTAGACCAACGACACCAAGGGGCCCTGGATTAGACACCCTTTTATGGACCATTTTGGATCTATTCTTTTCTGTCTCTCTCTCTCTCTCTCTCTCTCTCTCTCTCTCTCTCTCTCTCTCTCTCTCTCTCTCTCTCTCTCTCTCTCTCTCTCTCTCTCTCTCTCTCTCTCTCTCTCTCTCTCTCTCATATGTCTTAAATTATTATTTGCTGAACCTGTCAGCGTATGGTGTAAAATAAAGATGTCATTTAACATTAACGAGTACAATACTGAATTCATTGGAATCGAACCTCGCTGAACTGTTCTATATAATTTGACTGCTGCCTCGTCAAATATCGACTGGTTCTGCAGAGTGCTCATCCAATAGAATTCAGTATTGTACTCGGTCATGTTATATAACCTCTCAATACTGAATCACAAAAAAAAAACGTCGCACTAGTACAAGTTTAATTTAATAGAATTATTTTTTTGGCAGTGATTTTTTTTTACTTTGAATGAAAAGTTATTTTCAAAATTGATGTAAAACACCAATTATAGCTACAGTAGTGAAAACGGTGATACATTCATCTATGACAGGCTCCAAACATAGAAACTTCGATTTAAGCGAGACCAAACTTACTCAAATTGGGGCAGTGGTAGGTAATGTGGTCTCTGTACGGATGTGTGTGTGTAAAGACATTATTTCGAGGACTTTTCTTTGGTGCTTTGTTGGAGACCAAGTCGAAAGTTATTGTTCTACGGCTAAAGGTCAACAACTGATATTCGTCACAAAAAGCATGGTTGATTGCAGTGCAAGAATTCTGTAATGCATTTTTTCTTAAATTTGGCAAGTAATCCCCGATGCTTTGTAATAAAAATTGAAAGCGAAATCCGATTTTTAAGCTGTTTTATCACCAGAACCAACTCACAAAGATTGGGAACATTTTATTGTTGAAAAAATCCATTGGCGAATTCTTCCCATTATAGGGAGTACACACGTTAGGCAATACCCGTTCTACGAGCAAGCGTAAAATCGAATATATGCCTCTTGATGCTAATATTGCGAAAACATCGAACGTTTGAATCAAGCGATCACTTTTATAAATGCCGGTGTCGTTAAGGATCAAAATCAGATTATCAAAATACAACATCCCTATCGCCAATACTATTGTTAAATGTTTGAATTGGCGGAAAATATTGTCACAAGCGATCAATTCAGAAAAAAAGAAATCCTAAGTATTAACAGTTTTAAACATAGTACACGATTTCCTACCTTTTAAACTTTTGGCGCTTACCAAACGATTGAACATCGCAATAACGACTGTCACCTCAATCAACGTCATTCTGAATCGCTCTTTCAGAGCTCAATCTATCCGTTTGATTTCGGAGCGTTTATTAGCGATTTTGATGATTTCGGAGCGTTTATGAGCGATTTTGATGAGTGTAACACTAATCTAAACAGCTCATGAACGGTCCGAAATCATTAAAAAAACATTCGAAATCGTTCAAAACGATCAAAACTTCATTGCAATTTGTCAAATTATCCAACAATGTTTTGAGTATGGATATTATAGCGTCTGATTGGTACACAAAGACACATTAATTGGAACGAATGCAGATTTTAAAGGGAGGTAATAAATATCGCTAATTTCGTCCATTTTGGACGAAATTGTCGATATTGAATTGTCTCCCTTTAATCGCATTTAAAACTTGCTTCACACACTAACTTTATGTCATTCCAAAATTATTCCAAAATCATTAATCTTATCAATTTCAGGATGTTTTTAACTGTAGCGGTCTAAGCATTATCAATTTCACTGGTAATAGCATGACAACATTATATAAGTTATATTCGATATGGCAAACATCCATCAATAAAATTGCCGGAACCGGAACTAACAGATTGGCAAAATCGTAGGTCGTTTTTTATTAGATCTTATTGCCAATAGTTTTGGTCGTGTATGGACGTCTCAGAATGCTTACATTAGATATGGGAGGGTTACCTTTTGAGGTATTGAGGACTGGTCAATTTCTATATAAAATTGTTTCAATTGTTTTAGTTGTGTGTTGAGATCTCGAAATTCTTACAGAAGACCTTTATAAAAGAACATTACGTAAACAGATGCTATATTTTGTCATTCTCATTCAAATCTGTGTTCTTATAACACATTGAAATCGCATCTTTACAATTTTTTGTTACCTTGTGATATTGACACTAATCCCATTCAAAAACAATCCATTTTTATCCGCTCATTCAGCGCACCAGTCATTAATTCTAAACACTCACTCAAACCATTCAAAGCGCTTAAGAACCGTTGAAAACGCGTCCGAAATAAAGACACGTATATATGTAACCCTCTTTCAGTGGCCACTAAGATAGGTTTAGGTTTTGATGTAATAAGAGTGATGGAGCGGCAGGATGGCAATTTTCCCTTAAAAGAAATATGGATAATGGAATCAAACCCTGATCGCTAAAATGAACGATTCCAAACTCTCTAACATTTTCGATCGAGGTTATTTCGCATCGAAGATAGAAACACTTATTGAATGTTAATACTATGTCACTTGCTCACAAGACTGATGGTTAATATCTGAATATTCAAAATTAAATGAAATACAGTAAGAACATCGTAGAATTGACAAGTTAAATGATTTTAAGGAATTATGACAAAATACACCCCTTTGAAAAGAATCTACAGACATATTTAATTTTAATCAATAAAAAGAGAATCATTTTCTTAAGAGGGAGGGTCTAAGCTTTAATATTACATTTGCAAGTGGGAAAACATAATGTCGTTACTACAGCTTGATTAAGCTGTAGTAATGACAGTTTGCTTGCCCACTAGATATATGTATACAATACTGAGCCTTCCAGGCCTTCCAAGCTTGATTACTATATTTCTGCAGAAATTCGAGGGGTTTCGGACCCCCACCCTAACCACATCCCTGCGTGCTGGGCGATCAATTTCTGTTTGGTAATTTAAGAGTATTGAAATTAAACATGTTCGTCTGATAAGAGTTAAAATTTGCATACCTTTAAATCAGCTATCCGACTACTTAACCGTATTTCCTCCGCTGTTACGAATTTTAGTACTGATAAAGTATTAAAATAAATTCTCTCTAAATGAAAGAAAACAAGTATTGCACAATACGCACTTGCCAAACACAAATTGTTAGCTCATTAATTAAAACAAACAGGATGTGACTTTTGAAAAACAAAATGTACTTTTAACTTATCAAAGTTTAAGGTGTTTTGGCGGAAAAACACACCTGAGAGAGTTTCGTATATGTACAAATACATTTGATTGTATACACGACTTGACAATCTATTTATGGTTTATTTTTTAGTCTGACGAGGCGAAATATACTGTTCATAATTGTTAAAGGAAACTAAGTTTTATATGCATGATCTCCTTCTATGGGGAAATAAATCCTTGATCCTATGATTGCAGCGGCGGATCCAGGGTTTCGACGTCGGCCCCAAGTTCGCGTACAGTTAAAAACATCGTGAAATTGACACTCATTCCGATCAAAATCATTCTTAATCATTCGCTCAGCGCTCCGTTCATTCATTCCAAACACTCACTCAAATCAATCAAAAACGCTCCGAAATCATTAAAAAGACATTTAAAAATCGTTCAAGACTTTCAGCAATGAATTCAAATCGATCTTTTTATTCTACGATTTTATTAGCTGATGTGGACTCCCAAGCGCCTGATTGGTCCACAAGGATGCACAAACAGAGGAGTGCGTTTATTTTGTTAAAGGGAGGTAATTAATACCCCTAATTTTGTTCAGCGAGAACAAAATTAGGATATTGGATTACCTGCCTTTAATATCACTCAAAACTCGCTCCACACACTCATTCAATTTCATTCCTAAATCATTCGAAAATCATTCCCCTTTAGGTTAAGTTGTCAATTTCACGATGTTGTTAACTGTAATACACACGAAGTATTCCTATATTTAGATAAGGGTGCTATGGAACTAATTGCTCAAAGTCTTTTTATCAAATATATTTTATTTTAAGAAGTTTCTGTAGTTCGAGGATATACATTTTATGTGTTACAGTTAATAACGTTGTGATATTGACTCTCATTGCGAACAGAAACATTCTAAATCGCTCACCCAGCGCTTCTTTCATTTATTCAAAACACCCACTCAAATCTTTGAAAAAAGCTCAAAATCTTTTAAATTGCCAAGCTATAAAAAAACGATTAATAAGACCTGTATGCATATCTTATGATAGGGGATTCTTAATGTCGCTATTTTTGATAATCCTGAACAAAATTAGAGATATTGGTTGACCCATTTTTTATTTCATTAAAAAACTTACTGGTCTCGCTCATTCAATTTCATTCAAATTCATTGTAATATCATGACGCTTGTCAACTTCACGATTTTCTAGACTGTACAGTTTTTAATAGAAATTGCCAGCGATATTTATTACCACCCCCCCTTAGATAAAATATAAATACGGGTTTTATGAATAGCTTTCTCAGTCTTCACGAACCCACCATACGCTTACAAATTTCAATTATGTCATTGAACTCGCCAATTAAATTATAATGCAATTATTACTAGATACAGTGATTTTGGAGCGTTTTTGAATTGTTTGAGATAGTGCGGAGCGATGAACGAGTGATTTGGAATGGTTTTGATCGAGATGGGTGTCATTTTTACGGTGTTATTATCTTTACCACATCCGTTCCCTGGCAATCATTTTCCTAAGGATTGAGGGCCAAACAATAAAATTTCGTTATTTGATCTAGATTGTTCGCTCATTCAATTTCATTTATAATATATTGTAGTATCATTCAGCTTGTTTACTGCACGATTTTCTTAACTATTCAATTTTTAATAGAATTTGTCCACTGGAAGGAAATTATTGGCACAGAATGGGTATGTTTGAACTCCCGCTGTATCCGCCTTTGGAATGAATGGCATATATTCAATTGCATAAAGATAAACCACACAAGGTTATTTACTTTCTTAATAAATGAAACTCATTCCGATCAAAACCAGTCTAAATAGCTCGCACACGCTCCAATTGTTGCATTCAGAATACTCATTCCTTTCGTATATCATTTGAGCCTTTGTGCGACAGTTCCAACAATTCCAAATGGGCACAAAGTAAAGACTATGGCCAGCCTTTGCATCTGCATAGTCTGAAAATAGTCTTTAATTTTTGCTTTGTAAACCAATTGTTGGAAATGTCACGCACAGGCTTAATTATATTCCAAGATGTGCAGACTGGTATCTCTGTGTCTTCGATATTATGTATGACACTGTACAGTTAATATTACGAGGGTCATCCAAGAAATAGTGAGACTGGTTCCATATCTCGAAAACTAATAAAGATATCAAAACAAATTTTTACATGCATGTACTTTATTTCTCCTGCATCGATTTTTCACATCAACCAGTATGTTGCCATGAAGTGGTGATGATGACGTCACAAAGAATGACGTCATGACGTTAACAATGGCCAGATGAATATCAAAATAACAGAAATGTTACGTCTTTTGAGTATTTAATTTCAGAAAATTGAAGAAGATGGAAACGCCGTTTTGTTATGATTATTTTGCAGGGATACAGTACTTTCTCACTGTACCTCTTTTCTACTGATTATTTTTTTCATCAGTTTGAAAAATCAATTTTAGCAAAAAACTTCCTTTTTGCTTGATTTGATTACGAAGACATTATTTTTCAATGAAAATATTTGTATTTTACAATTTGATCAAGATTTTTTGGTTGAACGTGTAATCTTATATCTTCAAGAAAGACAATTAATGCAAAATCTTTCGAGAAAACTTGCGTATACATTAATGTAGAATTGCATTCGGATACCCTCCCATTTTTGAGAACGACGTTGTTAGATAAGAGGAATGTATTCGTTAAGAAATTTGACGCCATTTCTTTCTAAAATTATACAACCATTATCTACCACTTAGAAATAATACCAGAAAACATTTATCAATGTAATTTGGGTAAAATAAGACAACCAGGTAGTTTAATATAAAGTATTTAAACATTGAAACATCAAGGGGTTAATGTGGCCATTACGATATATGGCACCCCCCTCTGTTGCCTAGCAACAAGAGTTCCATACACTATATGTAGGTTGGAATCTGCCAAACAATTAAGGAGATGTTATACTTAACAATGGTTGAACAACAATCTCGTATTTATGAACTAGTTTGGCATGATAGCACAAGTCTCATTATTTATTGGATAACCCACGTATCGTGAAAATTACACCACTCCGCTCAAATATTTATAAATCACCCACTCAGCACTCCTTTCATTCCTTCAAAAAACCCACTCCAATAACTAAAAATTTCTCCGAAATTGTTCAAAAATGTTTTGGACGAAATTAGCGGTATTGGTTAACACGTAACGTATTTAGTTCTATTATGTATAAATACGGTTATTCTCTTTATGGTGGACGTTTATACGCCTAAAAGTGTTAGTGCGTGAGAAAAAAGCTTTAACAAAAGTAGTTCCAACTTGTGTTCAATTTTCTTTTCTTCAATAATTGTTTCCGCAAGATAACTGTGCAATTTAAAATGACATTATACAGATTCCTTTACAATGTGTAGACTATTCAAAGACTACTTTAAATGGGAAATGAGCTGCCAATCCTAAACTAAGCGTTTTAAACATGCACACAAGAATGTTATTAACCGACACAGCGGCAAATAGGCTATGGGGTTTTCCCGTGGTATAAGGAGGGCATATTTTGTAAAGTGGCTGAACTTGTAGCCCGCTGCCTGAGAGACAACGGCTAGTATATAACATGCCTGCAATATAATTTGATAATAGAGTGAGACAGAAAGAAGCAGATGACACGTTTACGTGGTGCTCGTTACCCTCAGTTCTTTCACCTTCTATAACTTTATAACCAGTGTGTTCGTTAAAGAAGATAAAAAGTCTCCCTTAATAATTTCTTTTACAAAACAAGGAAAGATTTTCGAATTTTTTTAGCGTCAGATTCGTTTTCTAATTCATAATCTTAAATATGTTATAACCAATCTTCATTAAAAATATGAGAAGAATCAACACAAGCAAAACAGTATCTTGCTACATTTATTTAAAGAGACTCCAAATTTCGCTCAATAAAAAAGTCGTTGCCAGGGAATTTAAGTGACCTAGCGCTGACATCCTTCTTTCTGTCACTCACGCAAGACAAGTTACCGCGAATGCAAAATTATAGGCCAACGTTTTGAGACAAAGAATTTCGATGATATCATTAATCAGCTATATCTGCGATTTTTCACCTTTTCGCCGTTAATTTTCACTGAATCGAACTTCTAAACGTCTACTTAGGTTTTGCTGAAAAGTAATGCTGTCTTTCGGGTCTGAAATGGGAAGTAGTCAATTTGAATCGAATAAATCAATCGGTGAGAATCTCCAATTTACATCGATCGGAACAAATGTGAGGAAGGTAACCAATTTGAAGGTAATTCGAGGTTAACCCTGTTTTCCAGAATGAAAATTGGTGAGTGTGAAAGAAATAAAACAACCATAATGGTATTTTCTTCAATAATTATATATCGGATACGATATAGACACCAGAGTTTCGAGTATTTCTATGACAGAAAATTTAAATTTTCACGAAAATTTGCTTCTTTTGTGACTTTCGCAAAAAAGGCTTCTTATGACTGGCAGTTTACTACAGGCACCAAGGACAAACTTTCGAATACATTCTTCTTTTAGAGTACGCAATTTTGAACGACCTTTCATGTGAAATAAAATAAACTTCATCTAATTTCTACAAATATGTTAGAATGTGACAAATGCAAGGTGGCCGTTAAGAAGTTCGTTTCAGTGTATTTGTTTGGCGCTTTTTGTGGATATGAACGTTAATGTTACTAATTTATTATTTATACTTATTAATTAGACCATTTTAAGTTACTTTTAACTTTGAGTGTTTTTTTCTTAATTAAATAAGAAATAAACGGTTCATGTGTAAAAGAGGATCTGGGTCAGATATAACTAGACGTCGGGTCAAGGGTCATAATGGCGGTCATACGAGGAATTTCTACGTCTTGCTTTTTATTTTTTTATTTTTTTTATTAATTTTAATCTTTCTGCTGAGAACACCAACCTTATTCGACAACAACATATCCATAGCTGCTCATAAATATTCCCTAAACAAAACAACACTGATTGTCAATCATTATATTTCAAATCACGAAGTTTCCATGTTTGAGTTTGGTTCATACCTTTCGCCCCAACAGATTGATCTCGGATCAAACAGTTTCGTTCCAAAAATGAGATCGATGGAAAATGTACAAAAGCATTATGCTACAATTAACTTTCAATACATTCTATTTCTATTTTTTATGCAGAGTGCCAATGTCCATTCTCATTCCGGTCGAACAGCTCAAAGTCATGTAACATGAAAAAAGAGAGACAACCCAAACACCCATGTTGTAGTTGTGGTAGAGGAGTTATCTCGCGATCAAAAGCTATGGACTGTTGCTCTTGTAGAGCTTGAACCAACATAAAATGCACTGGCGTTATAAGAGACAAGTTTTACGATTCGACCAAAACAACTTTTCATTCAACTTCAAGTGTTCTAAATGTATTTTTAACAGCCTTCCATTCAACGAGTATGACTTCCCAATTATAACATCCCCTTTGGAAACGGACAGTAGCGCTACACAAAATTTCAGTGACTCATGTCATTCTTTTAATTGTTTTAAAAGTAAAAGGATTGCATTTTATCCGTTTTAATATGTGTTCCCTTTTACCAAAATAAACAGAAGTTAAGTTTTTTACTTCAAAATTTAAATTTGCTGTAATAGCTTTTTCAGAAACATGGCTTGATAGTACAGTGACTGACCAAGTCAAAATTGATGGCTTTAATCTAATCAGGAAATTTCGTGATAGACATGGCGCCGGTGTGTGCTTATACATTCACGAAAACTTGAGTTTTTTGAAAGAAAGAGATCTTAAACATGATAATAATGAAGCTTTCTTGGCTGACATCGTATTACCCAAAACTAAACCAATTTTAATTGGGTCATGTTATAGACCCCCTAAACAAAATGATTTTGTCACTATTTTTTAGTCTATTTTAGCTAAGTCAAATCGGACACCGAGTGGTTTATCCTTGGTGATTTGAATATTTGTTTCCTTAATAAGAAATCAACTCTGTTTGAGAGCTTTTCATAGTTCCTAAGTATTTCTTATTTAACTCAAATATATCACTGAACCAACAAGATTTTCAGCTAGCTCCACAAGTTTTCTTGATCATGTCATTTGTAGTCATCCTGTAGGGTTAAGTGATCATCTCCCTTTTTTAGTATTAAAAAAAACCAAAGAGGATATTTGGATTAGTAAAAAAACACCCGTCATAAGTTTTTTAAAAAAAACTATGATGCTAATAATTATATTCAAATCTTAGGTTATGTGATTGGTCTAGTATGGTTACGACTGAAACTGTTAAGGATTATTGGATGTCTTTTAAAGATTTTTTTATCAGTCTTGATATATTTGCTCCTATAAAACAAATTAGACTGAAACCTATGTAATTTAATGTTATAAATGAATTATAATACACTTGAAGAAATATTTCAAGCTTGGAAGCCGACTTTTTAGAGGAAACAAGTGAATGTTTTTGATCCATGTGTTTTGAACTATGGTCTTGGAATGCACCGAATGATAAAGAATGGAAATATTAGGTTGCTTACTGGGTAAACTGTGTAAATTCAAACAGAAGATGAACAGATTTGTCAAAAAAGGGCCTCTTATAATGGAATCTCTCTCAGACTCTTCGAAAAGGATGAGGTCTATTTTCATCAGCCAAGATCTCAAAGGAATGAAAACACAAGGATGTAAAATTTGACTCGGCTGACCTGCAAAGGATCCTGTTTTATCTAAAAATAAAATGTGTTGAAATTGTTGGGAGTATTCTGCAAAAATTATGTTTTACCTGAGAGATGGTGTCAAGGACATCAAAGACAAATACCACCGTGCCTTGATTGATGTCTCATTGTTGTGAAAATCAAATAAACTCATCATTATTTGATAGTAGGTGCTTAAAACTGATAAGAAACAAAATTTCAAAGTCCATTCCGAATCATCAGAGGGTAAGTTCATTTCTTAAAAGTTTATTTACAATTTTTTCATCATTGCGACGCCATTAAAAAACTTGACTCACTTTTGGCATGGGGCTTTATTTCTTACAATTCATATTACCATTTTAGGTAATATCTCAATTACATCTAAAAGAGTTCATAGTTAGTTTAAATGTAAAAAGAAAAAAAAAAACCTTTTTTAAAAAGAATAAAAGATCAGATATATCTAACTATAGACCAGTCTGTATTTTGTCTATTGTGTCTAAAATTTCAGAAAGGGCAGTAAAAACACAATTAGAATCTTTTTTTCTAATTAAACAAGGTCTTTTAAATAAATTCTTGTCTTAGCCACCTGAATGGCCACATAAAGAGTCATACTACTAAAGGCCTGTTTACTGGTATGATTATGCTTGATTTACAAAAGGCATTTGACACTGCTATGTACTAAACTTAAATTAATGGGAGTGGAGTCAGTAGAGGTGTTCCAATCTTACACATCTGACCGTAATCAAATTGTTAATGTTAATAGAACTATGTCTGAGACCATGAATATCACATGTGGCGTACCTAAGGGAAATATACTGGGTCATTTGCTCTTTTTATGTTATTTTAATGGCATTGAGTATCAGAAATAGTAAGAATTGTAAGCTTATTCTATTTGCAGGTGGTAGTGCTATACTTTTTTCAAATTAAGATCCAAATGTAATTAGTAAAGTACTTAGAACTGAATTAAAAAATTGTAACAAGTGGTTTGTTGATAAAAGGCTTTCCCTTCATCTTGGAAAAACAGAATGTATACTTTTCAGCTCAAAGAAAAAGATTTTCAAAGTTGAGAGCTTCACAATTGATTGTAATTATCACAATTAATTCACAATCATCTGTGAGTATCTAGGCTCTCTCTAGGATAATGATCTTTCAGGTACTTCTATTGTTAAAAGTATAGTTTAAAAAGTAAACTAAGGACTCAGATTCCTGTATAGACACGAACACTATTTAAACATGGATATGAAAAAAACCTAGTGTGTTTTTCTTTAACACTATGTCATTTTAACTATGCCAGTTCCTCATAGCATGGATGTTGAAAATAGAATCAAACAGTTGAGACTCAACCATGCATATAAAATTCTACCAAATGTCCATCTTATATGTTAGAAATGTTTTGCTTAGACTCCAATGTACTTTCTCATAACAGTAGGAATAGTAAGTATAACTTCTTTACCCAGCCTGCTAACAGCTTAACATACGACACCTTTTATCATCAGTCTATACTGGACTGGAACAGCCTCCCTGTTTGTGTGAAAAGTACTGCAATCAAGAAGGAGTTTAAGAACAAAGTTAAATCTTTCCTCACTCAAAACATGAAAACTCGAGAAGAGTGAGATTACGTTCTCCATTGATAATTATTAAATCAGCAAACTTTGTTTTTTTTTAAAGATTGATTTTATATTTTAGTATATGTTTGTCCCAGGAAAAAGATAATCGAGTCAAAAACTGAACAACATGGGTACTACGTGCCTTTTTTGTGCTCACGCGCGCGCACAAAAATAGGTCTAGTATGCGTCATCAACTTTTGTGCGACAAGAATTGCTTTGTGTGTTCATCGTAGGGCTTGTATATGACTACGCTGTACTTAAATCAATTTCTGATAGTCCTGAAAGCGAAGGAACTGAATAGACGAAACACCACACGAGGTCAATTTTCTGGAATATAACCGTGATTATTCACCTTGTCCTTATCATGTATAACATATATTCTCTTACTCATCACTGCCAAAATCATTTCTGTGTTAAAGATAAAAAGCTTTTATATTTGACCTTGACGGATGACCATGCTGATGGGGAAAAGAAGAAAATGCTGCAAACTAACACTTCTCCTTTCTCCCTAATATTATCTACCCTTTCTACTACAGATTTTACTAATTTGCCCACATATCGTAAGTAATCTGCAACCCTTTTCAATTTTGACCTGTCTAAACATTTGTTGTCTTGTAATGGGTAAATCCAAATTAGGAAAAAAAATAAAAGCCTTGTCCCATCCTTAAATATACGACATAATTTTACACTGACCCAACTTAGAACAGGTTGTAAACAATAAATCAACTCGAGTGTAATTTGATATATATCTAGGACAGAAATTGAAAAAAATAATGGGGTATGAGTATAGGGTGGACCATATTGAGGGAAAATGAGAAGTGACACTATCAATTTCTTGTGTTTCTACAGTAAAACAGAATTTCTTTATGAATTTCAATTCAATGTAAAAAAAAGAGCCGCTGAGCTTATGCCCCTAGAAAACACAGCAATGCTACGATTGTTAGACGGAATAATCGAATGGAAAAAAAGACTGACTAGTAGCAAACCAATCAACTAAACTGAAATTAAAAAAAAAAAAAAAAAAAAAAAAAAAAAAAACGCGAGTTGCACCTGTCTGCAAAGCGGTATCAGGCGGCAATCTATACCTTGGGAATCAGTTGTTTGTGGCGGGCTCAGCGCTATATAGTGAGCATACAGTTCGACATATTTCCTCTGAAGTGAATTCAGAATGTGGCTTACGATCCATATAGGTAAATGAAACCCTTGGTTTCCCTCGCATAAAAAAGCTTTTGCTAGAAAGATAAAAATGAATTCGAGTGCATGTCTTCAAATGTCACCTTGCTTCTTATAAACTAGGCCTTCATCGCTTTTAGCACTTTGATTCATTTTCTATTCATGGCCCATTTTGAATCTTGACACCACAAAAGGACCAAATTGGAAGTAAGCTTTCGTGGGTTATCCATATATATATACTTTTGTCTTAGTCGAAATCTACCAAGTTAACCTAATCAATAATTGATATATGCTTTTCTCTTACTGGGATTCTTGTTTAATCTTTGTCAACCCTTTGTGTATTTGTGATGATTTGACGATTATCTGTGATATATGTAGATCTTTATCAATTTTTATCTGTAATAATTTGTATAATGATCTTAGATTAGTTTCATCTGTGATAATTTGTATAACGACTCCTATATTTGTTGTAATTGTATTTGTATATATAATCAATCAATGGGTCCTTGTTTAAATATGTGACCCGTCATTTTAAAAAAAGGAACGATCTGGTTATTGCAAAAAAAGAACTTTGAAAATGCGATGACTAGGTGACCTGTGCTGGAACCTCTCTATTTTTCAAATTAGTTTTCGTTGTTGCCTTTTTAACGAGACGGACCACACATATTTATTAAAAAGCTCAGGTGTTAATGCCATATTCCATTTGTCTAGTGAACCGTAAACATAGACGTAACAATAAAGAATGTAATTTTTCATTCACATTAAAACTTGAAACATGCCGAACTTCGGTCGAAACATTTTACATTTATCATATATTAACATAGATCGTTTCCTTTTTCGACTCGTTATTAATACCACGATGTCACCAGATACATCCACCTTCAGTACTTTTAGTGCGTTGATGCAACTTAACATTATGAAACAAAAATAAAAGATGAGGCAATAATGTAACATATTTCTAAAGGGACCACTTTTTGAGGAAACTTTACAAATAGGTACATTGAGAAAGTAACATTTTTTCAACCAATCAAAATCACAACAACTTTATCATAATGTGGGTAATTCTTGATTCAGAAAAGAGACTTAAAGAAAAAAGGTTCTGATAGTGGCGGCATTCATATCCTACTAAGAGAGATCATTTTCTCACTACTTAGAAGGCCCCTTTTTGCATTCTAAATAATGCCCAATATCTGGATCTGTGTGTCCAGTCAGCCCTTCGTTCAGAATGACAAAATGGTACAGACTGTTTGACATTTGTATCCCGCTTTGTACGTTCACTTGCGTGCAAAGCAGGGGTACAATTTACAAACAAATTGAATTGCTTTGTTATCTTGAACTCGGGGCTAATTTCGCTGACATGACAAGCCTCAATCTCATTAAAATCATCTCTACGAAACCAGTACGCTATCTCTCCGTTATAGGTAGGGGCGTAGCGCAATGCAATATGGTGGATCTGATTTAAATGTGATTGGACAAGCCTATAACAAGCTTTATTTCAACATTAGACATTCCTACAAGCAAAGTGAATAGCCGCCGTCATAGCGCATTTGGGGGCGCATCGGTTTGTAATGTTACTATGAAATAATAAAGAATATACTAATAAATCTTACACGATACGTAAAACAATTCGCGCGAGCACCAGATACTGTTTTAACATCGGTAAATTGACAATCATTCCGATCAAAACCATTCTAAATCGCTCACTCAACGATCCATTGGGTAATTACAAACACTCACTCAAACCATTCAAAAAAACCCCAAAGTCACAAAAATAGACATGATCAACAACTACGTCCAAAATATATCTAAGTATAAAAAAGCTAGCGATTTCACTAACAAAATTGAATAGTATTTGGCCGATTGAATCTTAATGTTAAAAAAAGCTAATTTATAAAACTTAAATGCTTATTTTATTGAAGGGATGTAATACATATCGTTAATTTTGTTAATCCTGGTCAAAGTTGGCGATATTGATTTACCTCACTTTAATTTCACTTAAAACTCAGTCATCGTATTTATTGGTATGTAATTTTGCTTGTCGATCGATGATAGTTAGTGTGTTTGTTAGTGTATACAGTTATACAGTTAGTAACATCGGGAAATTGACATTCACCTCGATCAAAGCCATCCTGAATAGCTCACTTGGCGCTCCATAAATTCATCCCAAACACTCACTTCAATGGCTCAAAAACTCTCCGAAATGTTGTCAATCAAATCACTCTACACACTCTACACACCCATTCATCCAAAAGTCGTTCCAAATCACTCAACGTGTAAATCATGCAACGTTATTAACTGATAGCTTGTGTGTGATAGCGTGCGTGTGATATTATGCCTATACATCTATATTAACTTCAAATTTGTCCTTTTCTTCTTTGGTACTGTAAAAACTTGCGGCGAAAAAAAAGATATATAAATATACTGAAAAAAATAACAGTAGCCACCTACTTAAACCTTGACTTCCCTTAAAAGTCCACACAGAATTTCTATGAAATAACGTGCAAATTACGCCCCGACCTTTTGGAAAATAAGTTTTATGTGATTTGAAGAAGCCGCTACCGAATTATGAGCGTTTACGTAGCAAGGGGTCGTTTTCAGGATTCGCAGAATCTCAATTAAACATTCATTTGAATTTCCTGACAGTTTTAAGCATACCAAATACAATATTAGTGCGTAAGGTATCATGGATTGATAAGACAACATAATACCTTCTGCTGCTTCCTGCCAATGCTACGTCAAATGAACACCAACAAACATCATCAACGTCATCCGCAAATTCAAAGCTCAAATTTATCAAATTCTGTCTGCACGTTCCTTGTCAAGAAAACCAATCCCAAAATTCTCTATTTCATGTTTTTTGCAGAGAATACAACATCATTTGCATTTGCTATGCTACGTTAACGTTTCTTCTTGCTCATTGGAGAGGCTCGTATGAATATCTAGGAAAGAGCATTACACCCGTTAAGACTTAAATGGCAATTAGCTTGGTTTTAAAGATTGACGTTTTTTTTATAGGTTAAGACAATTATTTCACTTCCGTTTTGAAATAGTGTTTAGGAAGAGTGGAAGCAATCGCGTCAACGTGAATGAGAAAATTTGCTGTGACGTCTTCCTAGTGGCCCTATTGAGTTGAAGATGGCGAATAACACGCACGCGTCTTTATTGTTCTTCTCTTTCAACTAACACCGTAAAATATACTCAACATTTGACGTTTTTTGATTACGCATGTGGTCAAGTTTTTCTCAGCCTCACAAGACTGTGTTGTACGGAACAGAACTATTGTTTGATTTTCTTAACAACTGAGCTTTAGAGGTAAAATTCACTTGGGTAGAAAACTCGAGATAGAACACGCGGCGTACGTCGACGTAGAAAACAAAGATTTCGACATTTCTTGAAAAGCACCAAAAATGACACGTTGTTTGAATAAAAAATGTTATGTGCACGAGAAACGAAGCACTTCGCGCATATAGGTACCTTATTTGATCTTTTAATCATAGATATGTAAAAGATAATGACGAAAGAAAAGTGAATACTTTCTTTTCTTGTTGAGTTTATATGTATTTAAGGTTCCTTTGTTTAGTCTTGTTTGGGAGAATAACGTATTTCATATAATGAAATGTAAAAAAGAAAATTTACTCTTCTCTAAACATATTTTTCAGATTTAAACTCAACTTTACAGGAATGATCCTCAGGACATACTCTTTCGTATTCGCTTGTTTAATCCAGAGCAAGTAAAATTTTGGCCTTTTGGGAAGTAGTCCAACAAAATATGGGACCTAGGTGGTGAAATATAAACTAATTGTATTCTCTGAAACTTTTATTCAGATATCAACCAAATTTTACAGTTTATGGTATATTGCACCAGAAAAGTAAGTAAACAATTTATTGGTCAGCATAAATCAGAAACTGGTTATCATTCAAGTATATTTTCATCCATGTACTAGATGAAATTGCACCTGTTAAGTAAATCAGAATTAAACAACGAACTCAGCCCTGGATAACTACTGAAGTACTAGACAATATTAAGCAAAGAGTTGGTGCACGGAAATCTTTTATGAAAAATAAAACTGATTAAAATTTTGAAAATTTTGAAAAAAAATAAGAAATTCAGAACAGTATAGTCTACTCAAAGCCAAAGAATTACTTTAAAAACACATTTGAGGAGCAAAAAATAATTCTAAATCTTTATGGAAATGTCTGAAAAAAAAAAACTTGGAATGCCATCCAAAAATAATAATTGTACATGGAATAATATAATTCTAAATCTAAAGAACTGTTTGTGTTGTGATGAATACAGTCGCTGGACGATTCAATTCCTTTTTAATTAAGGTTGCTGCCAACCTTGTATCAAATTTATCCTCTCCGTCTATTTTGTTTGGTAGAGATTTTGTAGGATCATTCTATGCCGAAAGTGTGTATGTAGAAATAGTTTTTCTTTTAGCTTAGTCACTTAAAACACAATATTGAAACATTTAAATAAATTAGATGCAAACAGGTCTACTGGTTTAGATGGTATTCAGGAACGTTTTGTGAAATACTTCTGCTCTTCAATTATTGCTAGCATTTTGACTTAAATTGTGAATTTGTCTTGATCCAGGGAATTGTCCCGCCTGATTTAAAATCAGCTAGGGTCGTTCCCTTATATAAGAAAAGTGATAGAGCTAGCGTTGGTAATTATCGACCAGTATCTATATTGAAAGTTATCTCAAAAATATTTGAAAGGTTGTTTTTACCAAGTGGAAAAATATCTAAACGAAAAAGACCTATTGTACAATCTTCAATCTAGATTCCGAAGAGGCTATTCCACAGACACATTAGATTTCGAATTGATAAAGGTACCTGTGCAGGTATGGTACTACTTGATTTTGAAAAAGCATTCGATACTGTTGATCACTCAATACTTTTAATGATATTAGAATCACTTGGATTCGGTAATGGCATTTCAAATTGGTTTTCTTCATATCTCAACGATAGAAAACAGCATGTTGACGTAAATAAAATTCACTCTTCACTTGCCAATATTACATATGGTTTTCCCCAGGATTCAATACTTGATCCACTGGTATTTCTCATTTATGTTAATGATATGGCTGCGGTGATTATAAAAAATCTTTTTCTTTATGCAGATGATTCTGCTATACTAGTCTCTGGTAGAGATATGGTGACTGTGGAAAAGGCATTGTCTGAGGACCTTAACCCTGTAAGATCATGGCTTATTGACAATAATATTTGTAAAACTGGGTGTATTCTTTTTTTGCACTATGCAAAGACTCAAATCGAATACAAATATTAATGTTACATGTATTGGTAATCTTATAAATTCAAATTCATATGTCAAATATCTTGGAGCTACTCTAGACCAAAACTTATCCGGTGAATAAATGGCTAGTGCATTACTAAACAAATCAAAAGCATGCATGAAATTCTTGTATCGAAAAAGCAAATATTTAACATTCCTCACTAGAAAAATGCTTGTCGCAGGGTATACTCAATTTCATTTTGATTATGCTTGTGCATTTTGGTATTTTGGTTTAAACAAGAAGTGGATTGATAAGCTCTAAACCATGCAAAAAAAATGATAAGGTTTGTTCTGGAGTTACCTCATAGATCCAAAATTTCAGATATACATTTAAAACTTTAAGAGGGTTGTCCGTTTCCGAAAGAGCTGAAGTGATTTCGCATTTGCATGTGTTCAAATTAAACATTGGTGTGCACCTGTTTATATGAAACAATACCTTGCAGCCCCGGTATCCTTTAACAGTTATAATACCAGATTTAACTGCAGTGGTTGTTTGCGGTACCGAAGTTTGAGTCCCATGGGAGAAAGTCATTTTCTTACATGGGATGCAGTCTTTAGAATCACTTACCAGTCGATATCAAAGCTATAGAGTCGCTTTCTCATTTCAAAGCTTAAATTAAAGGTAATTAAGCAAAACTTTGTTATAATTAAGATCATTTAACTGTGATAAAAATGCCGGGATCTTTATTTTCATGTTTAAACATGTAATGGCATGTGTCTTTTACCTAAATAAAATATATCTTTCTCATTGTCATCATTGCTACATGAAATAAACATGTCCACATACAGTTAATTACACCGAGAAATTGACAATTATCCCCATCAATTCGAAATCTCTCGCTCGGCGCTCCAATCATTCATTCCAAACAAACACTCCTATCACTCAAAAACGCTCCATCCAAAAGTCGTTCCAAATCACTCAACGTGTAAATCATGCAACGTTATTAACTGATAGCTTGTGTGTGATAGCGTGCGTGTGATATTATGCCTATACATCTATATTAACTTCAAATTTGTTCTTTTCTTCTTTGGTACTGTAAAAACTTGCGGCGAAAAAAAAGATATATAAATATACTGAAAAAAAAATAACAGTAGCCACCTAATTAAACCTCGACTTCCCTTAAAAGTCCACACAGAATTTCTATGAAATAACGTGCAAATTACGCCCCGACCTTTTGGAAAATAAGTTTTATGTGATTTGAAGAAGCCGCTACCGAATTATGAGCGTTTACGTAGCAAGGGGTCGTTTTCAGGATTCGCAGAATCTCAATTAAACATTCATTTGAATTTCCTGACAGTTTTAAGCATACCAAATACAATATTAGTGCGTAAGGTATCATGGATTGATAAGACAACATAATACCTTCTGCTGCTTCCTGCCAATGCTACGTCAAATGAACACCAACAAACATCATCAACGTCATCCGCAAATTCAAAGCTCAAATTTATCAAATTCTGTCTGCACGTTCCTTGTCAAGAAAACCAATCCCAAAATTCTCTATTTCATGTTTTTTGCAGAGAATACAACATCATTTGCATTTGCTATGCTACGTTAACGTTTCTTCTTGCTCATTGGAGAGGCTCGTATGAATATCTAGGAAAGAGTATTACACCCGTTAAGACTTAAATGGCAATTAGCTTGGTTTTAAAGATTGACGTTTTTTTATAGGTTAAGACAATTATTTCACTTCCGTTTTGAAATAGTGTTTAGGAAGAGTGGAAGCAATCGCGTCAACGTGAATGAGAAAATTTGCTGTGACGTCTTCCTAGTGGCCCTATTGAGTTGAAGATGGCGAATAACACGCACGCGTCTTTATTGTTCTTCTCTTTCAACTAACACCGTAAAATATACTCAACATTTGACGTTTTTTGATTACGCATGTGGTCAAGTTTTTCTCAGCCTCACAAGATTCTTCACTTGCCAATATTACATATGGTTTTCCCCAGGATTCAATACTTGATCCACTGGTATTTCTCATTTATGTTAATGATATGGCTGCGGTGATTATAAAAAATCTTTTTCTTTATGCAGATGATTCTGCTATACTAGTCTCTGGTAGAGATATGGTGACTGTGGAAAAGGCATTGTCTGAGGACCTTAACCCTGTAAGATCATGGCTTATTGACAATAATATTTGTAAAACTGGGTGTATTCTTTTTTTGCACTATGCAAAGACTCAAATCGAATACAAATATTAATGTTACATGTATTGGTAATCCTATAAATTCAAATTCATATGTCAAATATCTTGGAGCTACTCTAGACCAAAACTTATCCGGTGAATAAATGGCTAGTGCATTACTAAACAAATCAAAAGCATGCATGAAATTCTTGTATCGAAAAAGCAAATATTTAACATTCCTCACTAGAAAAATGCTTGTCGCAGGGTATACTCAATTTCATTTTGATTATGCTTGTGCATTTTGGTATTTTGGTTTAAACAAGAAGTGGATTGATAAGCTCTAAACCATGCAAAAAAAAATGATAAGGTTTGTTCTGGAGTTACCTCATAGATCCAAAATTTCAGATATACATTTAAAACTTTAAGAGGGTTGTCCGTTTCCGAAAGAGCTGAAGTGATTTCGCATTTGCATGTGTTCAAAATTAAACATTGATGTGCACCTGTTTATATGAAACAATACCTTGCAGCCCCGGTATCCTTTAACAGTTAAAATACCAGATTTAACTGCAGTGGTTGTTTGCGGTACCGAAGTTTGAGTCCCATGGGAGAAAGTCATTTTCTTACATGGGATGCAGTCTTTGGAATCACTTACCAGTCGATATCAAAGCTATAGAGTCGCTTTCTCATTTCAAAGCTTAAATTAAAGGTAATTAAGCAAAACTTTGTTATAATTAAGATCATTTAACTGTGATAAAAATGCCGGGATCTTTATTTTCATGTTTAAACATGTAATGGCATGTGTCTTTTACCTAAATAAAATATATCTTTCTCATTGTCATCATTGCTACATGAAATAAACATGTCCACATACAGTTAATTACACCGAGAAATTGACAATTATCCCCATCAATTCGAAATCTCTCGCTCGGCGCTCCAATCATTCATTCCAAACAAACACTCCTATCACTCAAAAACGCTCCGAAAGTGTTTTAAAAACTTCGAAAATGTTCAAAATTATCATCATTTCAATTTATTCGATCAAATCATTCCACAATTATTATCATATGTTTTATATGCGTCTGTTTAGCCTAAAAAAGATACACAAACAGGACAATACGATGAACTTTGTAAAAGTGAGGTAAAAAAAATCATCGCTAATTTCTGTTGTTTTGCAATTTACTGTGCGGAAAAGACCGACGCTTTACTCAAAATTTTACTAACGAAGTGGAACGTATCAGTTGACGAATTATCTAAAATATGTCATCATCACCACGCCAAGGTTGTAGCTGAACTATTATTTTACCGTCCGACATGGAAAACGGTTGGCGCTTTATTCAAAATTCCCTACTTATATGGAATTGATCAATGGGCGGAATTAAAAACTCTTCCCAAATTTTACTGTGCGCCACGCAAATGGTCGGCGCTTTAATTGACATTTTCTGCTTATTTTGAATTTATCTATAAAGGGAATTTTCGAAAACTCTTCACATAACAATGCCCAAATATAAGCTGTCTTATAATTTTACTGTGTGCCATTGAAAAGGTCGGCGCTTAATGGACATGTAAAAATCCCCGCTTAAATGGAATTCGCCAATAGACGGAATTACCAAAAAATGTCAATGCGCGTTTTATATTTTCTGACCAGAACTTACCGCGGCTGTTTCGCCATATGATGTCGCATCTTGTGAAAGAGACAAATGTATTATCATACTTGTTAAAACAAACTTACAAGATCACCGCCTACGGGTGCATCGCTCGGCTGCATATACTGGATAATACATTTTAAATTTAAGTCGAAAAAGGGGCATAACTCTCGCCAAAATGCTCCCAGAGTTCCCCCCTTTATAGTCTAGACACCCCTGGTAATGGTGAACAGACATGTCAACGTTCATGATTCAATGACAACAGAGATGTGACGAAGATATAAGTTTACCAGTCTACACCAACCGCAATAGCAACGACGAAGCAAACGCAAATAAGGCTAATCATTACATCTTGGGTTTCTCCGAAAACAGCCGACATAGAAAGGACCTAATTAGGATCATTCCTGAAAAAGTCACTGGATGTATGCCATTATACGGAATATAGTCGTTTTTTTTTTCGGAGAAAGATCGATTTATATATCATTTAGTCATCAACAAAAGCTATTTTTTTCACAAGAGGTGGAGCGTTAGACAAAAATAAAGGTTGCTTCTACAGTGGTAACTTAATTCGGAATTCTGCCATGCACCATCTAACTGTAATCGTATTCTAATGACGATTCTAGTGAAATATTGTAATGCAGGATCTGACAAAGAGTTAAAACATCAGGTACGATTTGTGATTTTGACGTCCGATTAAATTTTTAGTAAGATGTTTAGTAAATCACAGTCTCATTTCGGTCACATTTACAAAACGCAGTTCCTGACAAACAGCGTAGCGTTTTGATTTTGTCTTGGTGTAGGTTGTGTACCCAGCTCTAAATCACGTGCAGTGTCACACGGACTGTGATAGCAACGTTTTGTATTGTAGTAGACGACACTTCGACACAGTTTGTAGCTGAGACAATCGTTCACACAGTCCTCCAAAGTATCCGTGAAGAAATCTTTCCTGAAGGGACATTCGATCTCCGCTCCTGGGAAGGTGATAAAAGTATTGCCTGTACGTCCTGAACTAAATCCTGGTCCGGGGGTACAATCTGTAAAATAACATGATGTCAAAAAATGCCTGAAACGCTCGGTTATTCTATTTAAGCCTGTGCGTGACATTTCCAACAATTTGAATTGTCGTGAGGTACAAACAAAGTGAGACGTTATCAGCCACATACTGTAAATATAAAGTTACCTGATTGTCTACATATACTTTGAGACCTTATCTATCTACTAAACGCTTAGTTAAGACTCTGCTCAGACTGTGCGGATGCACAGACTGGTCAGAGTCTTTGTTTTGCGCATATTTGAAATTGTTGGAAATCTCACGCACAAGTACAACATGTCAAAATTCCCTTATTTCTATTTTTCCTTTGTGCGTTAATTGTTCGATTGCAAAAAGTATCGTTATCAAAGGAAATTTAACACAGGCACTTTCAGATTTAAAGAAGTTCTGGAGTTTAAGAATAATCGTAATAAGATATTAAAGACAGTATCTATAATTAAAGACACAAGAATTTTTTAATTCCTTTTTATCTTCCCCAGCCAGGGTCTTTAATTCAAATTTGTTGGTTTAGAATTCATGACTTGCGAATAGGTTCTCCTTTTTATCCTTTCACTTTCTTAAATAACGGTGGGCAAAACATTCATGAAAAAATTAAGTTTACGTAACACCTAAGATAATATTCGGAACATGTGTTTGATAGTTGCGATAACGTACCCCCATCCCAGCATATCAGAGAGAGGGGTACATTATTGCAGCTAGTGTTTGACCGGCTGTGACAAATCTAACACTAAAATTTGAAACTTATTTTAGGCCAAACGTGGGCTTGATATCAACCTGGACATTAGACCAGTCTGACCAGGATTATTTATCATTATATTACCAAATACACTATATATATGTACAGTCGTGTGTTTAGGTTGAAAAAGCGCATGCAAACTTTTTTTTTCTTTTGAATACATATTCTTTTAATTTTGTGTCACAAAGTTCACCTTCAGTTTTCCTTTTATCAGTTTTTTCCTTTAATAGCTTTGGACACATATACTAGTAATGTCGTGTCGCGAATTCCGCCTTCAATTTTCCTTCAAAATCTTTGAATCTGTTTGCAAACATTTATCATTTTTGCATAAAAAACCGCTATCCTGAACAAAGGGAAGGCATCCAATTTTCTTAATGTTAATGTCGGAAATTCATAAATTATTTTAAATAGAATAAAAAATGCTTCTACCGAAAACACATTCTTTCCTCTCAAGTTTATGTCCTGGGTTACATCGACACTGTCCGTAATAGAACAGCTCATTTACTTCACATTTTTCTGAAAATATATATACATAACGGATTTTAAATGAAAGGTCATTGTATACCGAGTTAATTAAAAGAGACATCTTTTAACTTTTGTAAACGAGTTTTTTTTTTTAAACATTTTCTGTATGAATAGATAGATACATTTATACATTGATAAACACATATATCCAACACCGTTCTTGATATTTGTCAACTGCATCATTTCGCGTCATATTCAATCTCGATTATATCATAACGTCAATTACCAAACCTATCACGCCATTTTCACGGTTATAAATATGTTACTTTAACCATTCAGCTTAATTATATAACTATATAACATATGTATCATATCACTTGCGTGATATTATTGAAAACATAAAACGTAGTTATCACATTGAAATATATAATATTCAAACTATTTCATTGTTCGTAGTTATATTTTACAAAAAAAGCTTGTACAGATCTAGCAAGTCATAAATCGTTTGTCGCATTGTTTACATAATTTATAATGCAATATCTTGATTTCCAAATATGTTTAATAAAATTTGGTTATTTAGAAAAGAGCTTTGTGCACTGCACTATTTAACAAATATTTCCCAAAAATACAACATTAATTTGCTTCAATCTGTCGTCTTCTTCCAGAAGATTATCGGCATGTAATACCTCCTTTTAATAAGAGTGCACAGTTCTATAGATAGCTTCATATTTCTTCATGAAGCAATTAGACGCCTATAATTTTATGTATGTCTGGAAATATCGTGAGTTTTTTTCTAGCTATTCTTGATTTGAAGATACATGTAGTTTTTATCGTATCTTTTTAAGCGATTTTGATCGTTTTTAATGGTTTGGGTGAGACTTTAGAACGAAGAAATGGAGCTTTAAGTGGGCAAGGTAGAATGGTTTAGATCGAAGTGAGTGTATATTTTACGATTTTATTAACAGTAGAAACTGAAATAACTTCAAAACTCAACGAGGTCGTCGTTGAACCCCATCCAACAATTGTTGGGTCACTGGCCCAACCCCCTGATCCCTGTTATGACAAAAACATGTGACTCGTCTCGCGAAAAGGGACCATCTGTGAACTTCGTTAAATAAAGATTCAAAAAAGAAATTGGTTCTAGAACAGGTCAACCAGATGTCGCACTTATACATTATTTCACAGGGATAAAGATTGATTATTCCTCATTATGAAAATTACTAAAAGGCGAAAAGTTTCGACCATTGTCAGTATGCGAAATCCGCGTAGGCTGACGTGGTTCGACACTTCAAGCATACCTTTTTCGCGTCACGGGTCACATATTTAAATATTTATCGTAATGAAGAAGAAAATATAAATCGCAAAACGTTGAAAGGCAACATGAACGTCTTTACGATTTATTCAAGAGAAAAAGATCGACAGAAAATGACGGAAATAATCGAAATTCAAATAATTTCATTATATTTATAATAATTGGCTAAACTAACTTTGGTGGAAAACAGACATCAGAGAGTCTGAATTCAGTACGACAGTTAAGAACATCCTGAGATTGACAAGGTGAATGGTTTTGGAATGGTGTCGGACTGAAATTGAATAAATGTGAAGAGCGAGTTTCAAACGGAATTAAGGGAAGGTATTAAAAAGTTAGATGAAATAAGCGATATTGCATCACCCACCACTAATAGAAATCTACGTATCTTTCTATGAATGGATCTGTATGTCTTCGCCAAATGAAATCAGACAATACCAAATTCATACAAGCTAATCAAAACATTGAAAATAATGAACGATTTGAAAAAGTCATTGATCGTGTTGAACATTTTGAGACCCTTAACGAACAATTTAGGAGTATGTTTGAATGGTTTGAATGAGTGTTTTGAATGAATGAATAAATGAATGAAGCATTTGGCGAATGGTTTGGAATCAGAAGCTCATTGAATTACATAATCGGTGACTTTACTAGGACACAAGATTAAAAGTGAGTAATATGTTTTGTCCCAATCGATTTTTAATCATTTGTTGATTAATTCCCACAGGTCATTTTCTTTTATGGCATTTCTGTGATGTTAATGCAGCCCTGACAGACAGTATAGATTGAGATCAGCTCGCACAGACGGGCGGACTTATCTATGACTACAATGCCTGCCCTTTGCTTTATCCTTGTGAGATGAGACGGGCATGTTGAAATAATTGATATTTATTACATCGCATTTAAATTACATGGTTAATATCTTACGACAGGTGCTAGATTCAAACTCGCATCGTTTCTTGTTATCATCCCACAGCAGTCCGGCAGGGCAAGGCCTGTTTTCGAAGGTTCTCCCGTTAGCGCACGTTACGTAGTTTGTACAACTGAGACATGATTGATAATCGCCGTCATCAAAATTGGTACAATTGAATGTACAATCTGAAATATACATGGAAACTTGACCTATCACTCGAACAGGTCATCTGGTATCTACAAAAAGTTTTAATCTGCCCTTGATTCGGGTAACAAAGCGATGCACTGTTTGCTAATTTTACCCCGCTTTGCACGGAAAGCGGGGTACAATTTACAGACAGTTTGTACAATTTTGTTATCCTGAACGCTGGACTGATCATGCTATACAGGATGGTCAGTGCCGAAATCATTCTATAAATGCTAATCAGTACAACAGAACTTTCTGGAACTAACACTCATGCGACTCAATTACATTCAAAACTACAAACGGAAACACTCGGCGATTCTTCGGAATAGACCTCAGGAATAATAAGGCCGCCGCCATAGCGCAGTTGTTAGCGCGTCGGATTGTCAATCCAGAGGTACCGGGTTCGATCTCCGACGGCGGCACTCATTCTTTCAGACTATCTGTCTCTCACCAATTTGAGATAGCAGCTGGGGGCTAGGAAAGGATGTGATGGTGAGAGAAATACAAGGAATCCATTGCTAGATGCTCAAGCCGCCGCGATATAACTGAAATAATGTTGAGAGCGGTGTTAAACCCCATTCAATAAATCAATCAATCAATCGGGAATCGTAAGGGAGCAAGTATGAAAGCGCGTCATTTCGCACATTAGTTTACATGACGTCAAAATTATCAACTTTCATTCTAAAGATGGCATTGCATAAAACAAAATTAAAGAATGAATAAAAGTGATCAAAAATTACTACACGTACGTCTGAGGTACTTTCCAGTGTACGGAAAACTGCGAGCGATGTTCCGATTGACAAAACCAATTTCGCGGGAATCCATTCGTTACATTCATAACACCCATATGCTATGATCAGTCATGTAATTAATGCATTTACTTGACACGTGAAAGACACATCCACTATAAAGAGAACATTCTTAACTATTTTGGGGTGAGGGTAGGGGGTGTAAACCAAGATGAAGTTTATCCTAATTATACCCCTTTTTCGATATTTTTGCCCACTATCAAGTACATACCAGCCTTGTATAGGCACCGGGCGGTATGCGTTGCTCTTTATTTTAACCATATTATCAAAATACGCCTGCCTACAGTTAACAAGATCTTAAAAATTGACAAGGTGAATGATTTTGGAATAGTTTCGGAATGAAATTGATTGGGTGTGTGGAGCGAGTTTTGTGTGAAATTAAAGGGAGGTAACCCAATATTGCTAATTTCGTTCAAGATGAACAAAATTAGCGATATTAATTACCCCCCTTTAACAAAATATATGAACCCTTCTGTTTGTACGTCTTCTTGGACCAATCAGACACTTGAAAGTCCACACCAGCTAATAAAAACGTAAAAAAATAGATCAATTTGAATTTATTACTGAAATGTTTGAACAATTTTTACATGTTTCCTAATGATTTCGGAGCGTTTCTGATCGATTCGAGTGAGTGTTTGGAATGAATGAATGGAGCGCTGAGTGAGCGATTTAGAATGGTTTTGATTGAGATGAATGTTAATTTAATGATGTTGTTAACTGTAAAATAAAACAGGAGTCTGCCCGGCGTTCAGGATGACAAAACGTGACATTGATCCCAATGAAAATAAGATCAATTTTATTGGAAATATGGCGTCACTTTCGAAAAAAGGTCCTTCAAACGGTTAAAGAAGAAAAGATATCTGAAATTTCGTTTGAATATAATTGTAGTTTGGAGTAAAAAAATGCCCCCCCCCCTCCCTCGTTAAAACCAACTTCATGATTTTGTATCGCCATGAAAAAATGGAAAATCCATATATATATATATATATATATATATATATATATATATATATATATATATATATATATATATATATATATATATATATCAGGGGTGTGCAGTTCCCATGCCCGACTTGTCCGACATGGGCTTTTCTACTTGTGGACAAGTACATTTTTGAACGACACTTATCTGTGTGCAAGTAAATACCAAGGTAAATCTTGGTATGGTACTATATGGATCTAAGAGATAAATCATCCTAATGTTTATATCAAGTGGAAGAAAACATTGTTTTCATTGAAGAAAAGGCTTGGTTCCAGCATTTTCTTCATTAAAAACACAGTTTTCTCAAACTGTATTAATTTTTAGTGGGCGAGTTCATTTTAAACCTGCACAAGTAGAAAATCATTGTTTTCTTGTCTAGGGACAAGTGGATAAAATCCGTATTTCCACACCCCAGTATATATAACCCTAAGTTTAAGATGACTAAACACTCGCAATTGCTTGGAAGTTTTACCCGGCTTTGCATTAGCAATAAGTATCATTTGTCAAACACATACCGAACAGTTTTCAACTGGAATTCAACCCTGTGTTCAGGATAACAAAACGGTGTAAACAGTTTGCATCGTATTACTCCGCTTTATACGTGGTACAATTAGTTACATCGTGAAATTGACATTCACCTCAATCAAAACCATTCTAAATCGCTCACTCAGCGCACCATTCATTCATTTCAAACACTCACTCAAACCATTCAGAAATGCTCAAACCCATTGAAATATATGGAATAACCAACGTCATTCAAATTATTTTTTATTGAGAAAAATCGCAATTTCACTGAAATATTTGCAATTGTAAGCGTCTCATATGTTCTTGAAGAAATAGGAAGCCATGTATAAAACTTGAATGTACTTTTTATTAAAGGGGGGTAATCAATATCGCAAATTTTGTTCATCCTGAACAAAATTTACGATATAGGATTACCTCCCATTAAATTCAATCAAAACTCGCTCCACGCACTCAATCCATTTCATTCCAACATCATTCATCTTGTCAATTTCACGATGTTGTTAACTGTGCATCTAGCAATCAGTTTGTACCGTTTTGTCATCCTGAACCCAGGGCTTATTAAGCTTACCCGGCTGACAACTTGTCGTTAGTGTACAATCATAGTTTCCATTGGTACACACGCATTGGTTGCAATCTATGTTGAATGTGGCTCCATTTTCGTGCTCAATCCCTTCAGGCGTTCGGCAAGACGAACCTAAAACAAGATCCTTAGACAAATACATTGTTTTATGAAAAAAGAGCACCTCATATTACCTTATACATATAAAAAGAAATTAAACCCAATTTTCTCATTATTAAATATGTGGCGGATGATCCGGAATCTCTGTAAAGGAGTTTGAACATACACAAAGGGGGTTCCTTCGCCTAGTATTACACAATTTCAACCCTTTTACTACTGAATTCAGACTTTGTTTAAAAAAAATATCATTCTTCTGTTGCATGTCAACGAGTCTACCTCAATCCTTTTTCAAAATTGAATAAAGTTTGAGGCAGACATTGTATCCTAAGATCAGACTGCACGATAATGCAGGCTGATATTTGTCCATACTGTCTGTCAAAGCTTAGTTCACAAAAATAATCCATTTTGAACAACAGGGGAAAGACTTATTGAAAGTTTGCATGAAAATGCAAAAAAAGACCTTCACAGGGGTTCTTTAAAACCCCAAAACCTACTCTGGATAGTCATTGGCATTGAAAGACCAAATAATTACAGCTAACAACATCGTGAAATTGACAAAGTGAATGATTTTGGAATGATTTAGGAACGAAATTGAATGAGTGTGAGGAGCGAGTTTTGAGTGAATTTACAGGAGGTAATCCTATATCGCAAATTTTGTTCTGGGTGAACAAAATTTGCGATATTGATAACCTCCCTTTAATAAAAAAATGCATACAAGTTCCATAAATAGAATACTATTTCTTCAAGAACCTATTAGGCGCTTACAATTTGAATTTTATTAGTAAAATCGCGTTTTTTCTCTATCCAAATCCTTTTTGGATGTCGTTGTTGATTCTATGTTTTTCAATGGAGTTGAGCTTTTTAAAATGGTTTGAGTGAGTGTTTGGAATGAATGATTGGAGAGCTGAGTGAGTGATTTAGAATGGTTTTGATTGAGGAGAATGTCAATTTTACGATGTAACTAACTGTAGTAAAGAATTGCATGAAACAATTTACCAGCATAATGTTAATTTCCTTACAAAATTGCATTTTAAAATCTTAAGTTTGAATAAGAGAAAAATCTCATTTGAGTTTGAAAAGGAAAACAAACAGACAAATAAGAAAAGCAAGAGGGCCTGTATCGCCCCACTGATTGCACGATTTTGAAATGATTTACTCGGTTTGGCCAACATTGCATCAATATGCAAAATCAACATTATCCTGCACACACTTACCCATCTAATGTAAACGGGATCGAAAATGTAGACCATTCTCAACGCATTTCCAGCAACAAGTTTAATAGAGGAACATTCATAACAAAAAGAAATGAAATAAGTCCAATTGATTGCGCGGAGAATTTTTTTTTGAGATTTCTAAGTGCAAAGTGGCCATGCCCCGCCAAAAGCACATTTATGGGCCCATCAACATTTAAATTACAGGTTCACCTAAGGATTATTCATGCCAAGTTTCAATGAAATTGACCCAATGATTTATGAGGAGAAGATCGTTTAAGATATAAAAGTAAAAAATAGCCTCGCTCTGCAGGGCCCATATCTGGGGCCAAATAACAACTTCTCGAACAATCTTAATAAAGGGTCACACAAGTTATGTCCATGCAAAGTCCTGTTGAATTCAGCCCATCGATTTTGGAGGGGAATATATTTAAAGCGAAAAATAAGCCCCGCCCTGCCACGCCCTTATTTTGGTGTCAATCTTTTTTTTTAACAATCAAAGAAAAAGGTGACCCAAAGAACATGCGAGTAACATTGAAATCGGCAAAATGATTCGGAAGGGGGATATTTTATAATGAAAATAACCCCACCTTTCCAGGCCCATATTTGGGAGTCAATTAAATTTCCTTATTGATAAATTAGGTAAAAGGGCACCTAAGAAACATCCATAGCAAGTTTCATCGAAAGTGTGTGTTGGGTGGGGTTGGGGGTGCAATCAAAATTTATTGAACAAATTAAGTAAAAGGTTACCAAAGGAACATCCATGCCATGTTTCATTGAGATTGGCGCATTGGCTTGGGTTGTGAAGATTTTTAAATATTTTATTATGCTGGCCTTCAGTCAGTGGAGCTCAAAGTAACAAACATGTTCTAGTCCGATGACGTACAATTATATGTTAGACGTATACATAGCAAGCAATTTAAATAAATCAACTTACGTAAGTCGTTCCCGTCTGTATACGCGAATAATGCACATGACCAATATATCATAAGATAACCTCTGTTAGTGTCCATAATTGGCTGGAAGAGAAGGGAAAACAAACCCATCTGAATGAAATTGAAAAGACAAAGGACTCCAGACGTTGAATGGATTGAATGACTGTGATCAGCGAGTTTTGAATGAATGAAATTAAAGTTTGGTAAAACAATTTATCATGCAATGAAACCTGTATTTATCTGATAACACATGTCCGATAACTTTAAATGATATCAGACACGTCAGTCTATTTTCAGAAACAATCTAAATATTGATATGATCTTTACCGGAACTATTTTTCTTCTAATGGGACCATTCATTCATTCAGTATATGTGCTTTGGGTTTGGAATCAATTAACATCTCTTGCTATTTTTGAAGTGGTTGATTCATGTGTTTGCTTTTGAATGAAAATATCACGCAAAAGTTACTCTTAGGAATGCATAAACTTGCGGTTAAGATATTCGATCAGTGTAAAAGGAACAATTGTGTCGAGAAATGAGGATAATCCAGGGGCCTGTTTTACTTAACATCTTACGATCTTTTTTTGCATAAGTCGAAAATTAAAGTTGCTTCTACAGTAGTAACTAAACATGGAATTCTGCCATGGATAATCTCATTTGAATCGTCTTCTTCAGACGATTCCAATCAGATTTTGCAAGACAGAATCTAACAATGAATAAAAAGACAAGGTATGATTTGAGACTTTGACTTTCGATCAATTTTGTCGTAAGAAGTTTAGTAAAACGGGCCCCTGGTCTGTGACACAGTTTGTTCTCGGCAAGAAAATCGATATCATGTTGCAAGAAGGTAGGATTTAAAATGTTTCAGTTTGCTTTTTATAGGTACAATTTTTTCAATGTCCCCTCGTGTTTATATTGTGAATTTTTTAATTTCAAGTGCGTGAGGAGCGACCTCATGCCGAAAAATCCTATGAAGCCTTTGCGAATGTTAACAAATAAGCCTACAATATAGGCCTAGGCTAGTTTCAAGCGAGGCATTATCTAGAGACATATAATTTTTTTTTGCAAACATGTTAACGTTAATATTTCAGAATTTAAAACTATAGGCAATAATAGATATTCAGTCGTTAGCATTAATTCCAAAAACCGTTTAAAAAATAAATATTGTCTCGGGTAGTTTTTTTATGATCCCCGAAAACTTTTCGGAGCTGCATAAAGTCGCCGGCTGGTGTGCGCGTCCGTCCGTCCCTCTGTCCTGCTGTCCGTCGGTTCGTCACTCCGACGTGATATCTCAGGAAATCCTGGGTCTTATTGGTTCATACTTCATACATAGTCTTCCTACAAAATTTCGAAGACACCTTCTTTCAAAATTCTTGATTCTAGGCTGCATCATGGAAAATAGAGGCCTTATTGTAAAACATATCTTTTTGCCAATTTCTTCTAATCTTTTTGTCAGAAATGTTATTCCGTATTTGAGGAGCAAATCGAATCCTCTTGACTTTAAACTATCGAAAATTCACGTTTAAAAACGTATCATGGGAAAAAGGGGCCTAAATCTTATTAGATTTACGTTAGCTCTCTTTTTGTCCTGCAAAAAAACGTATATTGGCTATTACTTTATTGGTTACTGAATTAGTCTTCATAGTTGTCATAGTTGTCATATTTCACTTGAACATTTCAAAAAGCTTAACTGAGTAGAGTAGAGTTGAACAGATCCTGTTGTGTCACGTATTCAAAATCAATAATAATTTGGCACCAGAGTATTTGAAACATTTCTTTGTTTCACAGGCATCTGTTCATGATTACAACACAAGGCTGAGCTCAAAACAGGGATACCGTATACCTAAAGTCAAATCATTTGGGTCTAAATCTTTTTGCTACAATGCTTGCAAATTATGGAACAATCTTCCCGTTGAAATAACAAACCTTTCAAATTATGGGACTTTTAAGCAAAAGGTAAAGCACTTTTTAACAAATGACCAAAGCCTTTCCATATAGGTGATATGTGATAAAATTCTCTGTGATAATTTTGACGTCGTCCTGCGGAATTCTCGTAATAGTGGCTTGTATGAGCTGCTATTGCGGTATTTTCGCAGTACTGGCACAATTTACTGTGATAATTAACTTTTAAAATATTAATTTATTTTTTAACATTATTTATCTTCTACTTTCCAGAACAGGCCTCTCATTGTGTCATGCCACCCCGTTGTTATTGTTATTAGGACCACGATGGAAATAAGAGTTGTCTCTTTATCGTGTTATCCTTGGTTTGGGTTCATTTAATGGGTAGTATAACTCTTTGAAAAGCTTGTTTCTTTGTTCAAGTTTTAGATCGTAACAATGTTTTTACGTATGTATTTTAATATTGTTACGTAATTCGTCATTTAAAGTTTGATTGCATCATCGTATTTATCGCTTTATTGTACTACTTGATAATTGTATGATCTGTTTTACCGAAATAAATCTATCTATCTATCTAACCCCTTTTTGTTGGTACTAAGGTCAAGGTCATCAGTCATATGTCAAGGTCAGAAAATAGAAAATCAAAACTGTAAAATTGGCCATAATTTTGAAATTGTAAGTGATATAGCCATATTACAAATGTTTATTACTTTCGAGAAGACCTTTATTTGGAAAATTAAGGCAAGGATCGTGCCAACCGTCAAGGTCAAATTGTCAAGGTTAAAAATTTCCATCATAAAATAGTTGGCCATAACTTTTAAATGGAATGAGATAGGGTCTTCATATTTCACACGTAGTTTGCTTGTGATAAGACCTTTCTGTTGGTAATAAGATCAATGTCACCAGTCAAGATCAATATCATTTTTCAGGATCAAATTTGTGAAAAAAATAAAACTTAAACATTGGCCATAACTATTGAATGGTAAGCGATAGGGCCTTCATTTTTCACGCCATGATTACCTAGGTCAAGGCTTTTCTATTGGTACTACGTTCAAGGTCATCGATCAAAGTGGACGGTGCTCTTGATTGTTTACCCACCAAAAGGCATTAAAGAAAATCTTTAATTCGCCCAAGCATGAGCTACTATTAATTCACTAGTGACAAACACTGCTTGGAAATATATGTCCAATACACATGTCTTTTAAAAGGCGCTTAATTTGATATCTTTACATTTCTCCCAGGAATCGGACTTCAAATTTTTCTCCACAACCCTGGAAACCCTTAAGCATATGTTAATATAATCTACATACAAAAGTTGTAATGGTAAACTGTTTTGAGTAAATATTGTTGAATGAAAACAAACTTGATTATCGAGCACTCATTCGGAGAGCATAACCCGTCACTGACGGCTCTTGTTTCTGAGAACGGTCATTATCATCTTTGCGCGAAGAAGATTTTTTCAATGAATTTCTTTCATTTCAAAGTTTAAATATTTTTTTAAGCCCCAATGAAAAAATGCATGATAAATAGAAAAATATGTTAGTGTCTTAATATATCAATAATATCTGGTCTCGACTGTAAGGATTTGTCATGACAAGGCAAGGTCTCGTCATGATAGATTATCCCAACCTTGACCAGATATCATTGATAGATTAAGACACTAACATATTATTCTCCATTTCGCTAATTGTGTTCAAGATGAACAAAGACAGGGTTATTTATAACTCCCTCAAAATTGATATGATATGAATAAAGGTTTTATTATTAGGCTTTTCTTCGCGTTCCTATCGGACGATCGGAATTCAGAAAAGTCAGTGCAATCGTGGATTTCTTCCCACGATTTGAATGTAGTTCTTGAGCCTTTTTGATTTTGAAACGACTTGAATGGTTAGCTAGAGAGTTTGAAATGAATAAATGGAGCGCTAAGTAAGTGAATGTGACAGGGTTTGATCAGAGTGAGTGTTAATTTCACGTTGGTCCGTCATAGTTAGTTACAGCGTGAAATTGACATTCATCTCAATCAAAACCATTCTAAATCGCTTATTTAGCACTCGTTTCATTCACTCAAAACACTCACTCAATTTGATCGGAAACACTCCAAATGGACAGATACAAATCAACAGCTACATTCAAAATAAATAACAAGCAAATATCGCGATTTCACTGACATATTTGAAATTTTGAGCGTCTTCTAAAGCTTGATTCTAAAGAAATAGGAAGTTGTTTATAGAAATTGTAGGTATATTTTATTAAAGGGAGGTAATGAATATCACTAATTTTGTTCAAAAAGAAAAGAATTATCGCTTTTGGATTATCTCCCTTTTTTCACTCAAAACTCGCTCTACAAACATTCAATTTCATTCCGAAATCGTTCGAAAAACAAGCACCTTGTCAATGCTACGATGTTATCTGTAACCGTGACTTTCTCAGCCGGATCATCATATTCACTGCCGATATCACATTTTTTGTCGCTCATGAAAAGGGGAGAAAACATGCTTCGTTCGTGGCATTTCTTTTAGGGCGTAAAGATAAAAAAACGACAGAATTCAGAATGAAAGAAAGAAAGAAACAAACAAAGAAACAAACAAAGAAACATAGTAAGAAATAGAAAAAAAAGCAAGTTTTTTTTTTTAATTTTCTGAATGATTTCATGTCATAAATTCTTACCTATAGATTCGAGTGATGCGAAGCTTCTCCGTGATACACGTACACAGTTTAGATTTTGTAGATCTTATCTAAATACAATCACAGTCAGACATCGGCGGATGCGCCCATATTTGGGCATATTAAACATTCACGCTTTGTTGACTCCTAACAAGTACCGTCGATATGATTTTGTTTGTTTGAATGAGTTTTACGCCACTTTCAACAATTTCGCAGTTATATCGCGGCGGCCGGAGCACCTAACAATGGATTCCTGGTATTTCTTTCACCTGTACTACCAATACACCCTTTCCTAGCCTCCGACTGCTATCTCACATAGGTTTACCGTCGATATGAACCAAAATCATTAATGTCGATCAGATTAATAAATTAATAAATAAATATCTACCGATCTTTCATTTACTTGCACACCATTCTCCTTTACCTTTATTAACCCAACAGATATGGAATTACAAACAATCTACAAAACCAAATCATTAAATTAATTGACTGCATCGATAGCCTTATTGTTAGAAAAGGTTTTCTGATCAGAAGGATAGTCGTTCAAGTCTTTTTAAGGGCGGTGTTTCCCTTGGTAGGAAAATTCAACATTCGGTCCTTTCGACAGTAATTGGATACAAGTTGACGAAAAGTTGTAAATGCATAAAAAATGCACATTCATGAATATGTCTGATATAAAAGATATACCAAGATACCAAGAAAAATTTCTTTTCAATAATTTCGAGTCGCCATTTTGGATTACGCTTGAAAAGTTCAAAACAAGAGGGCCATTGGCCCTTAAGCGCTCACCTGAGGCATATATTTTACAAAGGAAGCAAAGTACCAACACTACTTATTTGAGATACACATTCTGACCAAGTATCAAGACATTTTGGGCCAAAAATGTGGCCTCTAAAGTGCACACAAGGTTTTTTTTTCTAAAATTTGACCCCTTGACCCCATTTTTGACCCCACTTGACCCATTTTCGAAATTGTCTGAGATTTGATGGAGACAAATATCCTGACAAAGTTTCAAGACATTTGGGCCAAAAATGTGGCCTCTAGAGTGTCCACAAGGTTTTTCTCAAATTTGACACCTTGCCCCAATTTTTGCCCAACTTGACCCAATTTGACCTTGGCCGAGATTTAATAGAGACAAATACCTGACCAAGTTTAAAGACATTTGGGCCAAAAATGTGGCCCCTAGAGTGCACACAAGTTTTTTTTTTAAAATTTGACCCCTTGACCCCATTTTCGACCCCACTTATCCAATTTCGATCTTGTCCGAGATTTGATGAAGACACACATTCTGACCAAGTTTCTAGACATTTGGGACAAAAATGTGGTCTCTAGAGTGCACACAAGCTTTTTCTAAAATTTGACCCCTTGACCCCATTTTTGACCCCCACTTGACCAAATTTCGTACATGACCGAGATTGAATGGTGACAAACATTCTGACCATGTTTCAAGACATTTGGGACAAAAATGTGGTCTCTAGAGTGCACACAAGCTTTTTCTAAAATTTGACCCCTTGACCCAATTTTTTACCCCACTTGACCAATTTTGAACTTGTCCGAGATTTGATGGAGACACACATTCTGACCAGGTTTCAAGACATTTGGGCCAAAAATGTGGCCTCTAGAGTGCACACAAGGTAAAGTTTGACGACGGACGATGGACTACGGACGCCGGACAGCAGGCCATCACAATAGCTCACCTTGAGCACTTCGTGCTCAGGTGAGCTAAAAAAAACATGAAGATGTTTTGAAGCAAAATAAACATCCTTTGGACCTTAGACAAGTTTAAGACGAGGAACGAAAATAATATGGGTGAATCAACCACTGTAAGGATTTAAGGAACGCCAACTTCGTCAACGATGTAAACATCGGAACACATGGATTCTTTGAAAATCGACTGGGTACCGAGATGGAGATAATCCAAGAAACGTGTGGTTATTGACCATCCAATCCTTGGAGTTAAACTTGTTTCCTTATAAAAATTGCTAAGACTCGGCTATTTTTAAGTGTTCGTCTTTATAACTGCAATGTCATCGGATCTTGAGCCTTCAGAAAACGTCTCAAGGTCATAGAATAGATAAACAACATTCGGATTCCAATAGATTTTGTTTACAACCATTTCAAAATGTTTTACCCCGTTCCTATAATTGATTAAGTTTGATTCGTCTAAATTCTGATTTCTTAAATCATGTTGATTAACAAAATAATATTTCGATAATCTGTGAATCAGTGGCATGTCCATAAAAGAGGTGTACAAATAACAATCCCATCTTTAGCCAAGTACTGTTATTCAAGCATAGACAACGAATATAAAATAATCTTATTTAAGCATCAAAATTTTACATTTGCAGGTAAATTGAGCAGAATACAGTGGTCTCTTTAGTAACTACTTAGTTCTCTTTATGCTTTAACCCCGTGACTTTGCTTTTGACATTGGTTTAACTAATTTTACACCTGTTCTATCGTGACAACTATTCCACCATTTTTGTTGCGGTCAAAGCTGATGTTCTTAGATCAATATAATTTGGATTCGCCAAATGTTTTTGTTACTTTTCTTTAAATTGTCTAAGGTCCAAAAATATTTCATGGAATTTAGACAGCGTTATCCAAGATGACGTCCAAAAAATCTTGATGACAAAATGTTCTTGGTATCTCAAAATACGCAAGTACCTAGGACGATAGAAAAAAATGGCAAAACACATTAATTATAGGATTAAAACTAGATTATTATAAAACGTAAAAAAATAGAATAATCAACTGCCTATGTCTGATATGAAAATGCGTTATTAGGCTGTTAATAGACTTGTCCTTTGGACTCGTTTTAACTCCTAATAATGCATTCATGTGAAATATTTTCATAACAGATATAAACATTTCATTATCTTCCATATTCAAATCAGTCGAAAAAATAGTTACGACTGATGCCTTGATAAAGTTCTGGGCAGATTTAAAATCAGGGTTCCAACAGGATCTTCTAAATTTTGGATTTTGGCTTGGTTGAAAAGGAGATCACTAGGTCACCTATTGAAAAAACAAACGTGTGTACACTCTCAAGACCTGTCTAAACCCAATCAACCCGATCATTTCTGAGAATTGTTTGGACAAAACCTAGGATATTAATATCATTTAGTCAAAAACATAAGGTCAAAAGTGAATAAACATCGATGGCACTAAGCCTGATATTAAGTCGTTTTATTAGTAAAAAAAATAAAATACATTGAACACCTGAAATGATGGCACCATGTTTATCTTTAAGCAAACCTTTGAAAAGTTGGAATTTCTTTTCAGCTGAGATAAAGAATTGGGAAAATAAAGACATAGAGACATCGTAGAGCCACTATCAAGATATGCACAGTATATGTATTAACATAAAAATAATTTATTACATTCCTGGCATTAACACTTGATAGTGACGATAACACTTTTCAGTTTCACCAGAGGAACTACTTTTTTCAAGCAGCTCGGTCCATGCTCAGACTACTGAGAAAATACATCGAAGCCAAGTCAAAGATTAATGATATCTGCATAGCAGGTTCAACCTTACAGAATTTGAGGGTTTTTTTTTTTAAATAATTTTGCAATTTTGATTAAATATCCAAATGCCAAGATATATAATGCTACAGAAGGATTGTTGATTGATACACCCATGGATCCGCCACTGAAGCTTCTGAATTACAGATAAACATAAATTGTAAACCAACAGGAACTAGGAAATGGAAACTACATAAAACAAACATGAACAATAATAAGAACGAGGGAACATCCTAATGGCACATTTTTCCAACATGTCAAATTCGGTACCCAGTTCATTTCTAAAAAATCCCGGTGTTTCAATGTTTACATCGCGGGCGAAGTTGTCGTTCCAAAATCTATTTATAGTGTAAGATTTAGCCAAATTATTCTCGTTCACCATCTTAAACTTGTTTAAAGTCCAAAGAATGTGTCTTTTCACTTCAAAGCATCATTATTTTCTTCGAATTTTTTAAGCAATTTTGCCCCAATCAATATCCCCGATACGTGCATGGAACATTTTTCAACATGCGAAACGAAAAATGTTTGATTTACAGCCATTCAATATACCCCACGGAGGAATATTTATTCTTTTTCTTTAAACTCCATTCTGCTCATGTTTTTATTCATTCAGAAAATATGCTTTCAAGAACTCTAACCTTCGCCATCTTCTAGCCCATTTGGCTTTGACGGTATACGGAACAATAAATTTCCTTTGAACTTGATCTGGGAAGCTCTAATGTGCTATCAGTAGATAACGTGAAAGCCCGAATAAACTGAGACCTTAAATGAGACATAAGAAATAAATTTTATTTAGCCTTCCGGTCGAGGATAAAAGACTTCTGTCCTGGGATACATTTATTTTGTACCCTTTAAGCACTGTCAACATAGGCTTGACCACATGTCCTTAATTAGTGGGGTGTTATTTGTAGACACAGGTAATCCATCCAAACTGCGAGAACGTGTTTCCGGTTTTATAGATTTTTGATTCCTGTTTCGAATGGATCTGAATAACCAATTTTGCTATGTAAAATTGTTGAAAATCATTTTTGAGAAAAATTGCAGAATTCTGATTTGTGGTGTTATGGAAAACATAGTCAAAGCTTTAGCCCTTCTTGACTTCGACCATTACAACTAAATACCAACCACGACAGTTAAAACAAGCAAGGCTACGATTCGTTTGCAGTATGTATGTTGTTATATTCTGTTAAATTGATTTCACAACACTACATTTTAAATGATTGAAACGCATACGTTCTAAGGCCGCAACGAAACGTTGTTGTGTAAATCAAACCTGTACCAGTACACATTTCTCCGTAAACCCAAGAAGACATAACTCCGATATCCAGGCTCTAGGGCCAGTGTGAATTCACTTTCTGAAATGCGATTTTATGCCTGCAAAATTGACGGTCACAAAAGTGTAAAAATATTCTAAATGAAACTGAGTTATATTACAAAGCGTCTGTTAGGAATTGTTCCTAAGCATCGTGTTGCTGCAAAGTTCAGTGTTTATCTATCATGCAAACATGAAGTTGTTCACACAAAGACTCAAACATGCGCATCACTTTTTTTACCAGACGAATGCATCATAATGTTGATTGGATGCCGTTACATGTTTTGTATTTTATACATTCTCTTTCCCTTCCTAATTACATTTTGTATTTTTTGCAATAAAAAACTTTTTTCTTATTCAGAACGTTTATTCGAGACCATTTCTAAATGCACGCCTTAGGAATTATTTATATGCACCGTTTTGCTGCCAAATTTAAATGTCTATCCATCACACAGACATGAAGATGTTGGACATGTCACTCAAAGACTCATTATTGCATACAATATATGTTTTCGGGTCGTTATAGGCATACGTTAATAGACAAAACCGGGCGTTAACGGAAGAAAACGTGGAAGAAAACGTGGAATAATAAGTAGATTCATATCCCATTTACGCCCGGCTTTCTTCATTTAAATATCCCCAGTCTGGGATTATACACTATATCAGTTTCTTTGTCTAACATTAATATATAGCATAAATAAAGACTCGGTCTTATTCCCGCGTTAATATTTTTGACTACATTATTTTACCAAGAAACGTCAGTAGAATAGAAATTAAGTTCGAAATTGGGTCAAGTCGGGTCAAAAACTAGGTCATTGCATAAAATCTTAGAAACCCCCCCCCCCATTTCCATCCCTTGACCATCCCATGATCTGTCTAAATGATCATCTTGATGGACATTTAGACACTTTAAAATTAGTTTAAGCGGGGTACAAAATAGATCAAATCTTAGAAAAAACCTTGTGAAGGCCCAAGAGACCACAGTGTCAGCCCATTCAACCCAAAATTTGTCAGAATGATTATCTTGGTGAAATCTTGGACTCGTCCGAAATTGGGGCAAGTAGCCTAGTCAATATGAGAATCGATAGAAATAATGTCTTCATAGAATCCCGCACGAATCAAAATTTAGTCAAAATGTTCAAAAAAATAGTTCACAGGGTAAGATCTTATAAAACCTTGTGGTCACTCACAAGAACACATCGTTCTTCCGTTCAAGCTTATCATTTGTCAGAATGTTTATCTTGATTTAAAAATAAATATTGCCTTTGCTTGTCATTATTTCCATTGTCTCCCTTTAAAACTTACTCTCAACACTCAAATGAGCGATTTAAGGCCACTATAACATTCTTGGTGTTTGTTTTTTCCTTAATCGTCTACTTGTTTTTAGATATACCCGGTTTTCCCAGTAGATGGAAAGTTGGTAAACCATTTTAGTACATAAGGTCTTCCCTTAAGTATGTTCATCATAAATGATCCATATCAATTTAGATTATGAGTTTGGTATATTGCGTCATGGTAACTGCACAAATACAAGATTCTGTGTTTGGCGCTAAGTAGACTTTACATTTTATTGCCATCGTTATCGCATAATTTGATCTTTTTAAGTTTAAATTAAGATAGTTGTTATACCATCATTATTAATGAACAAGGGCACGTGAACGACCTTACTTGAACATATGATTTAAATGTAACAAAATGTTGTTTGTTTAGTGTACTGTTAGTTATGAAGTGAAATTGAAATTGATCTCAATCTAAACCATTTTAAAACGTTAACTAAGCACTCCATTCATTTATTCAAGACACTCACGCAAACAATTAAAAAGCTCTTTAAAATCACTTAAAAAATAACATCAACAGCTATAATAACATCCAGTTAGGAATAATCGCAATTTCACTGACATTTTTGATATTAAAAGTGTCTGATTTTTTCTTGAACGAATAGGAAGCCATTTATGGAGCGTTAAGCGTAATTATAAGGGAGGTAATAAATTAACCCAGTTTTGTTAAAGATGAACAAAATTTTCGATATTTTATTACCTTCCTGTAATTACTCTCAAAACTGACTCATCACACTCATTGAATTTCAGTCCAAAACCATTTCAAAATCATGTTGACGTTCAACAGTCATCTCCCTTCAGAAGAAAGTTTTGATTGGGCAATCGTTTTTTTTCAAAGTGTCTCATAATTCTCTTGGAATGTGTCATGGCAAAGTCAATTTATAAAATGTGTTGGCAAAAATTTGTTGTCAAGTAGTTTTATAAGCTCCTCTGGCCTCTTAAGGCCAGTGAGCTATTATCATGGCGGAATGTCCTTCGTTCGTGCGCCCGTCCTTCCGCCCGTGCGTTAAATTTGTCTATAAACATCTTCTCCTGCCAAACCAATGGGCGGATTTTAACGAAACTTTGTAGAAATTATCCTCAGGTGACACTTTTCTTAAATTGTTCAAAGGAATTTGAATTACTCCACAATTATGCGCGAGGCAGGCCAGGGCAGGGCATTTTTTCACCTTCAAATCTTGAAAAATCGTCTCCTTCCAAACCATTGGGCCAATTTCAACTTGGCATCGGTGTTCCTTGGATGACCCTTACTATAATTGTTCAAGTAATTTTGATTGGCCCATAAATATGGATGGGGCAAGGCGGTGATTATTTTGAGCCCGAAATCTTTGATCGAAATCTTCTCCTGAACCACTAGCCCGATTTTAATTAAACTTTAACACAATGTTCCTTGGATGATTATTTTACTTGTCTGCAAAATTTTGATTTGCCCATAAATATGGGCGGGACACGACAGGGCCTTTTTTGATCCCGAAATTCATGCACGACATCCCCTCCTGACCACTGGGCCGATTTCAGAGAAACTTAACCAAAATGGTCCTTGGGTGACTCTTTTCAAAAATTGTTTGCAAAATTTTGATAGGCCCATAAATCTTGGCGTGACAGGAAGGGGCTTTTTTGAGTTCGAAATCTTTGAACGACATCTCCTTCTGAACCTTATGTTTTAATAAGATTGGTAAAGGGATGCAGGTTCATTGTGATTGAGTATTTTGGTGCAATGTGGACAAGAATCAGTTAATCATTAAAAATTGGTCTTTAGATATTTCGGAGTGTTTATGTATTCGTTTAAAGTTAGCTTTAATAATAATCCAAAGATGTTAAAGCCACTGAAGCGATACGGGCCCCTTGGACCTCTTGTTATTAAAGGAACAGCTTAAAACAAGATGTAATAGAGTTTGGCCAAATACGATTCTTTACTGCTTTTATTACCTCTGAAAGTCTTTTTCGAGAATAACAGCTTATCTAGTTCGGTTTTTATTGATGATATTCAGGAGAAAATGTAGTATTTCGATCTCAGATATTAAGTGGCGATATGTGTAAGAATCAGGCAGATGGTGGAAAGTGACATGTCTCAGATTTTGATAAAACTTCATGTATAGTAAGATATTGATGCAAAAGTAACTTTTGCAAAATAGTTCGCTTATCTGCCTCACCGTTGCCATGGTAACAGAAGAAACATGATTTCTGCCAAAATCAATACTCTAAGAGCCAAAAAGTTGTTTTTTTCTTGGTTTTCATTCCTCTTTTTGCATTTCTATGATAAAACTTTAAGCTCAACTATTTATTGCTTATTTAACACGAATTTATAAAGTTATAATTAATGTTAAAATATATATTTTAAACTAGTATTACTCAAAGTTATGACAAGTCAAACAGTATCAACAACAAAATTTGATCAGACTGGTCCTTGTTTTATTCTTGTTTATATTTTTTACTCATTGATCCTATCAAAATGTATTACAGTATAGTGTTTGTTGCATGTGTTGATTTTAAACATTACTGAAATGAAATAAATCATAGTCAGTGACAGTGAAGTGAGATATTCAGAAAGCAATGGAACAAATATCTGAAAAGATTATCAAATCCAGCAGAAGTCAATCACTGTCATTATACTTAAAGACTAAGTTATCATTTTAGATTAAAAAGTCTACCAAGAATGAAATTTTTAACTCTGCTTAGATTACATATTCAGTGCTACCTGAACAGTGTTAATACTTTTCTTAATGTACATTGTATCCACTCCCATGTGATGGGTCAGAATTATAGCTTTCATCTAGCCTCTTCATTATTATAACATTTGTATAATGTTATTTGAAGTTCAAGTTCAGTTCATTTTTAAGTTGGAATGCGGAGCAATTCCAACTTGGATTTAACAAAACCGCAAAATGAACACAAGATAATTTCATTCCGGGTTTTTTGAGAACACATATCACGTGAACAGGGTGTGAATACACTTCGGCCTATTTTGTTTATCTCAACTTGACAAAGACATACAGTTTATTTCATCAAAAAGTAACAATGCTGTACAATTACACAACTATCACTTCATGTATATTATAAACACGCTAATCTATGTTTTAAACGATATTTATTGAAAGTTGCGTAGGAATATATTAGTATCACATGTTTGCATTACTATATTTGGAAATCATGTGATAAGTCAAGTCCAATAAGGTCAGCAATTGACAATAACACTAGCCAATCACGTGATCTGCTTATTTGGTAATGTCGCGACCTGTTTTTCGTAGAATTATTTTATAGCTTCTTTTAAATGTATAGTTTCTCTTTCTGAACGACCTTATTACACATTTAACTTTTTACAAGGTGTTATATTGTAAATTCATGTCTAAGCTAAGAAATAAATACCTCTTCTTAAAGTGATTATACACTCTTAAAGTTTATAAATATTTTTGCATCATATTGTCGTTTGTTTTCCGTTATATTGCAGTCACTACATGAATGTTACATTGTAAAAACCCAATACTCATCCAATAAACCCCTTGCCACCACATCTTTAATTGAATTATGAATATCTTTGCCAAATTGCATTTCATCACCAAGACAATTTGCCATTGGAAAAAAATGCATATTTTACATAGGTTTTATATCGCTGATTTTGTTCAACCTGAACATAATAAGCGACATTGGATTCCCTCCATTAAATTTCACTCAAAACTCGCTCCGCTAAATCATTCCAAAATCGTTCAACTTTTCAAATTCACGATGTTATTAACTGTACCCCTAACTCAGAAGTAGAGGAGCATATATTGATTTCATCATGTCTGTCTCTCAGTCCATTGACCTTTTGCTTTCCGCTAGATAAACGGAGAAGCAATTGACCTGCAATAACGAAACTTTACACAAATATTGCCCATGACCGGAAGAAATGCCTTAGTGTTTCGGGGTCATTCATGTCACAGCCATCAGTAAATTTTAACAGATAACAGTTTCCACACTGAACAACCAATTGAGCCAAATCATAAAACTTGACACAAATGTTATCAATGACCCGAGAAAGTGCCCAGTTCTGGAGTAACAAAGGTTGAAATCACAATTGAAGTTCGTCCAAAAATTGTCTTGAGATTCAATCTCATGAAGTAAAAGACTTCCCTGCGAAAATAGATTTTCATCAAGGACAAATAACTTGTTTAGGTCCACCTTGCGACACTTCTTATTAAAAATGTAATTGGAGAAGAAGTCATTCGAAAAATAATATAAAAAACCGTTTTGAGTGTATAAGTATTCGCCTGTGCGTCCAGTAGTTGGCTGTATGGTCAGTATCATTTTCTTCCTTCTTAGCTCACCTGAACACAACGTGCTCAAGGGGAGCTTTTAGGATCACCCTGACTGTGTCGTCCGTCGTGTGTCCGTCGTGTGTCGTCAACTTTCTTAAAACTTCTTCTTATCCTAAACCGCTGGGCCAATTTCAATGAAATTAGGCCAGAATGTTCCCTGGGCGACCCTCTTCAAAATTGTCACTATATTCTAATTGGCCAAAAAATATTGGTATGGCAGGGCGGGGCTAATTTGAGCCCAAAATCTTTGAACGACATCTCCTCCTGAACCACTTAGCAGATTTCAGTGAAACTTTACAAGAATGTTCCTTTGATGACCATCTTCAAATATTGTTGGCAAAATTTTCATTTGCCCATAAATATGGGCGTGGCAGGGAAGGGCTAATTTTGAGTCTCCTCTGTAATGAATGGGTTGGCAGGGTCTATTATGACTGCTTATAATTCGAATAATGTCTCCTCTTCAACAATAAGGCAAATTTGATAAGATCCACTGGACCAATCGAATTCAGGTGAGCGGTTGAGGGCCCGAAATGTAATTTTCTTTCTTTCATCAGATCCAGGCCTGTGTAGCGATTCTCGTTGTTGGAATACATTGTCAAAAGACGAGGCGTATTATGTGATTACCTGTGGTTGGCGGGAGGCGTCAGCTTCGTTAGTAGCTTGAGGTCACCGTCTCTAGAACGCATTCCAACTTATCAGTACTTTCAGTACTTTGATTTTTTACCTTCATCAGCAATTATATATATTCTAATTCTTTTTATGAAAATACTGCCAGTTGAGCATTACATACTATCAGTGCAGAATTTTACAACTTAGGAATAAAATAACCAAATTCATTAAAACATGTTACCCATCCCATTAAATAAGACCAACATGGTAGGGTATAAAAGATTTAGACTGAACTGGATTTGAAAACTGTGAAAAGTGAACACTTTTAGTCTTATGCAGGTTTTGCAATTTACAACAAATACAAACTGTTTTACTGAGAATCGTCATAAAATCATTATCATTTACATGTATATCCCTCACAAGACTGTGTCAATCCTAACTTATGTCTTATATTTGTTTTGAAGACTGAGAATATTAATCCTGTCATACTTATTCTAAATTTTGTGTAAAAAAAAAGCCATTAGAACGCCATAAGAATCCTGAGTAAATTTTACTATAACATTTATTTCCAAATAATTTTGAGTAGACTCTCCTACAAAAAAGTTATAGACAGTGCCCAAATGAATCCCCTCCTAAATGCTTTCCCTTCATAGGCCACTGTCATTAATAAAAATACCATTATGTACCAACCAAAAACAAACTGCATATAGATGCATAGGCATCAAGATCTTTTGAAGAAAAATAATTCAACTGTACTGTAGCAAAGACTTATCCCTTGATTTTTTAACTTGAAACAGATTATTCAAGTACATGAACCTGAAAGAGAAGAGAAAAGAATGGTAAATTCACAGCTAGACAAGTATTGCTTTATCAAACTGACAAACTAAATAACCAGGCACAATCTCCACCATAATGTTAAACAAATAATTTACATGTACAAATGAAAAGGGTATGTGGGTGATAGAAATTATTGTGATTTTACTGCCTGGCAAACTATAAGTGAGCATAATGATTATTCAACACAAAACAGTTGTTACTGCCTATATGTTTATAGGCAATTACAACTTTTTTTCACTGAGCCATGGATATAAAAATATTTATGTAGGGGAATGACAGACGGACAAAACTTTATATATTTTTTAAAGAGTGCATGCCATAAGTCAATTCACACATGTTAATACATGTGAAAATAAAAGGTCCGTCACATATGTCAATAAACATATAATTCAATCATATAAAGATCTATTACATCTTCTTAGGGCTCAGTAATAAACAATTGCTCCAATTTACTTCTCAAACGTAAACGCTGCATACTAATTATCTAGATGTTAATCCAAAAACCACAAATCAGAGGCATGCATAGAGCCAAGACTCAAGGATTTTTTCTAACTAAAAAGGAATATTTCCCCGTAGGGAAGCAAAATGTTGAACCTAAAACTTAGGCAAAGCTGTAATTATGAAATTTTGCCCTCCAAATATCCTGATTGATACCTTGAATATTTCAGATTTTCAACTTAAAACAAAAAATAATTGATTTGTCATGGGCTTCCCGTCCCTGCTCCGAGGTCTTTGCATGATAGATAAAAGGGTAAAACTCTGAGTACCGTCAGTATATGGTTTTTGCAAGCACTTACAAGAAATTAACTTGAAAACTTAAAAACAAAATCTATCTGATGAGGGAGCCACCATCATAGTGCAGTTGGTAGAGCATGGGACAGTCAAACAAGAGATCCCATGTTTGATCCCCGACAGAGACCCTCATCCTTTCCGACTATTTGTCTCTCACCAATGGGTCAATAATGTAGACCTATGAAGGATAGCAGCCGGAGGCTAGGAAAGGGTGTGATGACGGTACTGGTGTGAGAAATACCAGGAATCCATAGGTTCTTATTCCGCCTTGATATAACTGAAAGATTGTTGAAAGTGGAAAAAAAAACATTCAAACAAACAAACATCTATCTGATGAGGAATGCTAGGATTATATTTGGCATGTAAGGGAAAAAGGGTTTGACTTTCCTGGCGTAAGACTGCATTGCCATCAATTCATTTTTCTCCCATAAACAAAGAGCGTTATGACATTTCATGATTAGATTTACGAGGCAAAATATACAAGTCCTCGAATATTTTCCACCTTTCAAGGGTATATAAATGAAAAACGATATAACCGAGAACCTTCTACTTTAACCAGAGACACACGAACTTTCCAGGCAGGATTTTAAATAACGTGCTGATTATTCTGATCATGGACAGGGTATACCTAATATCTACGGCTGAATTAGGGGTGGGTGAAAAATCACGGACAATCGATCAAATTCATGTTAACCCTTGTCATGCTGAACCCGAATTGTTCCTGCTTTGGCAGGAGGCGTAGACAAAGATCATCCTGCACATAATTGCAGTCTGATATTTGTCTACAACCCCTGGTATTAGTTAAAAAGGTAGAACAGTCAATGGATTATATTTTCAAAATACATTCTTAACTTACAATAAGTGCATCCAATTCTTTCAGCACTTTAATTTTCATACAATTTTTACCAAGGTTTTTATTCAACATGACAAGGGTTAAAAAAGAAAAATGACGTGTTATCACTGTGAGACCAAACTTCCATAATTGCTTTATTCAAGCTGTTGTAAGGAGACATGCGGTGGTCCTCCAACAATTAGCTTAGACATTTTATCTTATGTTTTAATATTCGAAAATTAAATTCGACGAACTGAAAAAGAAAAATCTGACTTACCATTTTGAAAATCAATTTGTTCTATTAGGAACTGCTTATTCAATTACTTATGCGAATGCTCATTCAATTACTTAGGCGAAGTTCAGAAACCTTTGGTAAAACGTGAAATGTGAACTATTATTCTGTTTTTGAACATAAATCCGTGCATGCTTTTTGCGAAAAAAGAAATCGATTTTGATAAATTGGCATAACAACATTAACCTGCCCTGCATTCAGGATAAAAACGTTTGTGAATCGCTTTCGAAACGATACCCCGCTTTGCTTGTTATGGATGATTGTCTTCATAATATTTAGGACGAGGTCGAAATTTGGAGAAGGTGGTTAAATGACTTGTAAAATAATAGGTCACTGGTACACATTTAGAGATAACATTGTGTGCATTTTTCAGTCTCATTGGCTTGAAATGTCGTGAAACTTTGTTAGGAACATTTCCTACATTATATCTTGGAAAAGTTCGGAAACGGGACAAGTGGGAAAAATGATAAGGTCACATGGGTAAATAACAACAACAATGAACAATGTTGGTCCTAAATCGCTCACCTGACATGTACTTCAATTTCTTTGTGGCAGGTGGGCAATATTACTTTTCATGAATTTAAATGATTGTTTTCAAATGAGGATTTCATTGTACTTTAATTTGGTGGCGTCTCAAATTTTTGTTACAGGGGAGGTGCAATGATACTTCTGCTGAATTCTGTAATAGTTCTTTTACATATCTAATGTCAAGTACTGATAAGATAACGAAGGCCAGTGGAAGAAAAAAGAAAAACAAACAAGTAGCTTGAATTTTAGAAGGTACTAATGCTTTAAACATGGTCAGAATGTTTGACTAGATAATATCTTGGACATGTTTTGAATTGGTACAAGCTTTATATAAACCTAGATCACGGGATAAATTTTAGAAAAGCGTTGTGTGATTTATAGAGGCCATATTGCCGGCACAATTATTTGGAAATTTGGCCAGTCTTAAAGTATTCATGATATCCCTGAGTAGTTTTAAATTTGGGCAAATGGGAAGAAAATATTTTACGAGTGCAAACTATATATAAGGATAGTGTGAACTGTAGAGGCCTTATGTTTGGCTCAAATGCCTCGGAACTTATTCCGAATAATTGGCTCAAAAGACCTCTTACGAACTCGATTAGGACAAATTAGGATATAAAACAACGCAATATTGGCAATTGAAAAAGAAAACATTAATATTCTCTAGCGGCTTTTTTTTGTCTTCAATGTGGTCGCTCTTAAAGTGCAGTCGGTAGCTTATCCTTTCCGACTATTTGTTTCTCTGCAAATATATTGCTAATCGTAGACCTATGTTCAATATCGCTGGAGGCTAAGAAAGATTTATAAAAATACTAAGATCCTATTGTAAGGTTCTCTAGCCGCCACGATATAACCGAACCTTTGGTCAAAGCGACGTAAAACCCCAGTCAAACAAACACATTGTCTTTAATGTCCTGAACTTTGATCAGAACCTTTCTACGTATAACATCTTTATTTTCGATTAATTGAATATAACAAACAAGAAAACTCTCATTACGTTATCAAAGTTTTATTCTGTTGCATTTGGGGTAAGAAACAGATATTTTACGCGTCCAAACTGAACTTAATTTGAAGGAGAAATAATGTTTGTTTTATACGCTTGTTATATACTTTCACATTCTTATTTCTCACTGAACATATTTCATGTATAACCAGATTTCAAAGCGTGATATGTTTTTATTTAATTGCTTGTATTTTGACAAATGAGCCTGTATTAGCTTCAGGTTTAATGAAGAAACTGTATCTGTATTAAACTGGAGTATAATCAAAGTATTGGAACCATAATAACTCCGCAACAGTTGGGAACACATGATCTTTCACAATATTGACCCAGGTTTCCTATTGAAAATCATTACAAAACCATTACAAAACCTTGATAAACACTGTTAAAGTTCGTTATATCTGAAAAGTTGCGGTACATTTACGGGTCCGCTACCCTTAACGGTGAAGAATATTGACAATAACGACGATATTTCGTCACTAAGCAAAGACCGAATGTTATACCATCATCAATCTTTCAGTTATATCGCCGCGGCTGGAGTACCTAACATTTGATTCCTGGTATTTCTCAGACCAGTACTACCATAGATATATCAATCAAAAATTGCATTATCTGCAAAATCTGACGATCCTCTACATCGTCACATACTAGCCAGAGACATCGTTTTAAGGTAGTAGACCCGTAATAGTTTAAGCGTTTCAGGAGTAATGAACTTTAACAGTGTTAACCGAGGTTTCCTAATGATTTTCATTAGGAAACCTCGTTTTTAAGATCGTGAAAGAATATATGGTCCAAAATGTTGCGTAACTTTTATGATTCCACTACCTTTAACATTTTCTTTTTCGAAATATCATGCACAGACTCATATAATAAATCACTATCTTATTAGTGATAACAAGTCCTAGAATATGGAACGCATTGTTTAATGACATCATCCCATTTCCTGAAAGGTTGACAGGGCTGGTTATCGAACATCATTCCGCCACGGCATATAACGTATACGTCACATCCCTGACAAGACTGGTAAAACCCAAAAGGCACGCCTGTACAATCAGCCACACATCCTGGAAACATGGTATTGAGGTACAGTTACATGTACTAGACATCATGAATTTTAGTTCATTAATTTTGGAATGATTTTGCATGAATGCTTGGGGCGACTATTAAAAAAAATTAAAAGAGGTAATCATAGGGCTCATTTTTGGGCGAGATTTGTGCAAATTCTCTCATTTTTCTTCTAGAAATGTCATCCTAATTGGCTAAACGAGAGAAAAATCGCACGGCAAGATATGTTTTTAATAAAGGATTTGGTTCAATTTGCCATCGAAAACTCAGTATTTCTCATAAGTTCCGACGGAATGAGATTTTTTGCACATGAAATTCTGAGCCAGACCTATTCCTGAATCCAATATCGCTAATCTTGTTCAGTAACAACAAAATTAGCGATATTATAACCTCCATTAAAAATAAGCAAACAAGTTCTGTAACAATCTTCCTATTCATTGAAAGACCAACCAGACTCTTATATTTTCAATGTTTTAGAATTCGCTTTATTCCCCAGCTAAATGTATTTTGACTGTATTTTTATCTTATTTGTAAGTGATATTAGAGCGTTTTTGAATGTCTTGAATGGTAGTTAGGAATGAATGAAAAGAGCGCTGAGTGAGCAATTTGGAATTGTTTTGGTCGAAATAAATATCTATTTCACGATGTTACTACAAATGTAACTGCAATGCGACATATTTTTCATTGATATGGTATATGGACACTTAGTCGTAGCATAATTGAACGAGTTTTCCGTTTAATTAATTGGATTCTGCCCTCGGGTTACCAAACCAAAACCTCGTAACATATTTTTTCATGCTGAAATTGAGAGGCTTGCAGAGATATCAGAGCGGATTGGAGATATTAGCCGCGACCAATGATCTAAATCGAGACCATAGACTTCGACAAGCTACCAACATCACGATGGTTAAGCTTATTGGTGGACGTGAATTCGATATGTGTTCATTTGTTTGATTTGTTTGAATTGGATTTTAATTCGCTTTTGACATTATTTCAGTCATATCGCGTCGGCTGGAGCACCTAACAATGGGTTCTTGGTATTTCCAAAATCAGTACTACCACCACACTCTTTCTTAGCCTTCAGCTGCTATCCCACATAGGTCTACGATAATCAACCCATTGGTGGTAGACAAATAGTCGGAAAGAATGGGTGCCGCCGTCGAGTAGCGAACCCAGGACCTCTAGATTGACAGTCCAACGCGCTACCAACTGCGCTATGACGTCGACTTTGATATGTGTTTTAGCTTTGACATAAATTTTCTCGAAAACCAAAAGGAGATTTCAAAAAATTATCAATGCCTATAAATCATCGACCACCTTTCGGACTGCTATTTTTTGTTTCGAAAAATCGAACCATTGCAGAACTAATTTCTCAATGAGGTAAATAGGAGAGAATTTTCATAATAAAAAAAATCGATACCAATGTGTCATTGGTCAACTCTTATCAGAATGATGAACCTTATCTTGATTGAATGAAGACCAGCCCTGCGTCAAAGATGGCCAAAGTTAATAGCATCGTAAAATTGACATTTATTATGATCAAAACCATTGAAAATCACTCGCCCAGCGCTCCAATCATTCATTCCAAACACTCACTCAACCAACTCAGAAACGCTCCAAAATCACTAAAAATGACAGATTTGGGACTACATTCAAAATAAAATCGGAATATAAATTTCACGATTTCACTAACATAATTGAATTGCGAACGTGAATTCTGAATTTGTGAAGACATAGAAAGCCATTCCTAGAACCTGTATGCATATTTTAGAAAAGGGAGGTGATACATATCGCTAATTTTGTTCATCCTGAACAAAATTTGTGATACTGGATTACTTCTCTTGAATTTCACTCAAAACTCGCTCCTGGCACTCATTCAATTCCAATCAAAATCATTCCAAAATCTTTCATCTTGTCACTTTCACGATGCTGTTAACTGTATAATTTTCAAACAGTTTGCACCGTTCAATTTTCCTAAACACACGATTCCAAATCGCTCGTTCAACGTTGCATTCATTCATTCCAAACGCTCATTCAAACCATTCGAAATCGCTCAAAAATCACCCAAAATGTTACGATCATCAAATACATTCAAAATAAAAATCGGTAGATATGAATCCACGAATTCACTGTCATGATTGAATTTTGTAAGCGTATGATGAAATCGTAATGACAAAGAAAGCTATTCATACAACCTGCACGCACATTTCATTAAAGGGAGGTAAAACATATTGCTAATTCTGTTAATCGCGGTGTTCTTAAAGCTACTCTTGCACAGATTGGGAAAATGTGATTTTTGAAAATTTTCGTAAAATCAATTGGAAATAACTACCTCATCATTTTCAAGCCTTTGAAATAATAAGATTCAATCTGGTAATGCATGGAAAGAAAGACCGGTATTCCTGAATTTAGCGTAATTCATTCTGAAAAAATAAAGCAACTACTAACGCTTTAAAAAAAATTCTTCAATTTCGAGCCAACTGTTTATGCATGTGCATTCCGCATTATTGCCTTATTCAATCAAAGATTAAGGTAAAAGTATTTGACAGCTGGAAATTTCATATCAATACAAGCAAAAATGAAAGATTATTCATGGAAAGTAAGAAATTTGTAATTTATAGACTGGAAATACATAGACTGGATCCTTTACTGATCTTGACGCTCCGAACAAATAATTTACAAAATTATTGAAATATGTTGTTTTAAGTGCCAATGACCTCTGGTCATTCGTAATCGTCTTAAAATACATACATTTCCGAGTCAAAGAACAAGTTTTTGTATTTTTCTATGAAAAACTGTGCAAGAGCAGCTTTAACTATACATTTACCAAATGATAACAAAATGGTGTAAAATCAAAATTATCATACCACAGGTATCCGATGTCCAATCGCACACTTTCCTTTTATTATTCCACACTAGTGGCGGCGGGCATTCTCGTTTATCGTAGGTCAGTCCGTTACTACACGTGACGTACAGATTACATCCCAGGCAGGATTGGTAATACCCGCTTGCTTTGTTTGCACAATCGGTTACACAGTCTGGTGAGAAAAATACGTATCAATATATACAGCTAACAAGATCGTAAAATTTACATTCACCTCGATCAAAACCATTCTAAATAACTTGCTAAGCGATCCATTTATTCATTTCAACCACTCACTCAAACCATTCAAAATCGCTCCAATCTCAATGAAAAACATATAACAACAACTTCATTCAAAATAAAAATAGCTGAGAAAAATCGGGATTTCACTGAATTAATTGAAGTGTAAGGATCTGCTATTTATAGAACATGTCCATAATTTTTAAAAGTGAGGTAATTAATATCGCTAATTTTGTTCATCCTGAACAAAATTTGCGAGATTGGATTAGCTCCCCTTAGAAAATATTCGAAACTCCCTCCAAACACTGATTCAATTTAATTCCAGAATCATTCCCATATCATTCATCTTGTCAATTTCACGATGTTGTTAACTGTAGACATAAGAAAATAGAGAAAACTAACTACAATATGTTTTTAGGGAGGCGGATTAATCATCGGAATGGATTTCCGATCTGATTAAGTAATAAGTGATAAGTCAGACAAGATGTGACCATCTTGGTGGTGCGAAAAGAAATGACCCTTATTGGACATCGCGTATTGGACACACTGACAAGGTTTGAAACAGCCTGCTTTTTTTATATTTCTGACTTAAGAATAAGGCTTCTACATTCCTGTATAACTATTTTTAAAACGCGATCCCTGGTAAAATTTTGCTGGTTCGAATTTCCTTTGTAAAATATTTTTTACAAAGTTCCCAGGCGAACCCTTCTCGTGTTACGAATCACATTTGAGCCTGTGTTTCCCACAATTTGACATGTACATGAAGGGCAAACATTTAGCAGTCTAAATAGCAACAAAGAGTAATTTGAAGATTACCAGACTGTCTAAGGTACTACGAGACATTATCTATCAACTCGGCGCAAAGTGAAAACTCTGGTCATGATGTGCATCTGCCCAGGCTTGCCAGAGTCTTTGCTCGGTGCCCGCTTGAAATTGTTGGAAATGTCGTGCGCAGGCTCATATATAAAGAAAAAAATGTCATTTCATTCACTAGCTACATATTTAGTCACATTTCTGCTCCGAAATCGGACTTTTCCGAAAACTGAAAAGTACTTCGGACGTAAGATTAGTAATATTGGGTCATTTGTCAGGTGATTCGGCTTCTCGAGATACTTTGGTCAATACGATTCAAGAAAACAAAGGAAAACAAGCATTCACCACTTTCTGATTGTATATGTGCATCTTTTGGGCATGTTATAAAATGGATTACAAAAGACAGAAGAACACTGCGTTGTATTATCAAATTCTATTATTTCCACTTTTAACCTTAAGTTGAATTTGTTTTCGCTAAATCATCTTCATGCTTTTGGCGTCACATAGACCGGCGTGCGATATGACGCTATTTTATGTCTGCAAGCTAATTATTCACGAGGTAGAATTCCGTAGAATCGTCAGAGCCTCTCCGATGGTTAGTTACAAATGAATAAACGAATCCGAATAACGATATATTTATAGAATAATGCTTTGGTTGACAGCTCAAATATTCTTTGTCCATTGTAGTCAAGCTGTTAAAATATAGCCCCATGTATGAACCACTACGTCCAAGATATTATAAAGTCAGACATTCCTACCAAGGGTCATGACTTTTGAGTTAAAATGTAGCTCTTTCTTGTACATAATGCTCTTTTTTTAAGATCAAGCCTCTTATTTAATTTTTAAGTACACTCAGATTTCGAACATAACCGATTTTATGACATTTGATCCAAAAAGTGCCTTTTAGAAAACACACAAGTTGTTTTCTCTAAATGTTAACTCTTGACCTCTTGTGTAACTTCCTTTGACCAAAATCTCGAAATTTTCCTGGATTTTATAGAGACAAACATTCCGGCTTATTTTAAGACATTTGAGCCAAAAGTGTGGCCTCTGGAGTGAACACATTTTTAAATCCTCGCTTGGCCTCTTTTTCACCCCTTTTGATCCAGGTTCGCACTAGTTTGATATATTACGTAGACAAAATTCTGACCACGTTTCAAGACATTGAAGAAAAAGATGTGGCCTCTAGAGTGTGCACAAGACTTTTCTTAAATTTACCCATCGAGTTCTTTTATTAGTCTAATTGTCCCATTTTAAATTTGGCTGAGATTGTATGTAGACAAAGTTCCGATTAAGTTTTTAAAAACTGAGCCAATTATGTGGCCTCTTAAATGCACTCAATGTTTCCTAAAGTTAGACCCTTTTGTCTTCATTCTTTAGCACACCTGACCCATTTTTAACTCGATCGAGAGTACACGTAGACTATAATTCATAAAAGACATATTGAAGAAATATTAATACATTCAACAGCATTTTTAAACATGGCCCCTCACATTAAATGATACCAACAGGGAGCCGGTTATATCTGTACAGCAACAAAAGATCGGGGCGTTGTGTTTTACGTTGGCCGTTTGTATTTGAGGCAATTTGCCGGTCTGTTTGCTTGCCTGTTTAAAATCAAAGTACTGAAAGTACTGATAAGTTGGAATGCGTTCGAGAGACGGTGACCTCAAGCTACTAACGAAGCTGACGCCTCCCGCCCACCACAGGTGATCACAAAATACGTCTCGTCTTTTGACGGGCGTATATGAATCAACGTATTTCAACAACCAGAGACGCTTAAACCCCTGAATCGTTATACAGGCCTGAATCTGATGAAAGAAAAATTATAAAAAAGGGATAGAATGGCTCTAAAGCGTTCACCTGAATTCGATTGGTCCAGTGAATCTTATCCAAGAAACTTTCAAAGATTCATTCAAATTTGCCTAATTGTTGAAGAGGAGACATTATTCGAATTATGAGCAGTCATAAAAGACCCTGCAAACAATTCATTACAAAGGAGACTCAAAACTAGCCCTACCCTGCCACGTCGATATTTATGGGCTAATAAAAATTTTGCCAACAATATTTGAAGAGGGTCATCAAAGGAACATTTTTGTAAGGTTTCATTGAAATCTGCCCAGTTGTTCAAGAGGATATCGTTCAAATATTTGGGGCTCAAAATAAGCCCCGCCCTGTCAAAACCATATTTATTGGCCAATTAGAATATAGCGACAATTTGAAGAGGATCATCCAGGGAACATTCTAGCAAACTTTCATTGAAATTGTCCCAGCGGTTTAGAAGAAGAATAAGTTTTAAGAAAGTTGACGACGGACGACGGAGTCAGGGTGATCCTAAAAGCTCCCCTTGAGCACGTTGTGCTCAGGTGAGCTAAAAAGGAAGAAAATGATACGGACCATACAGCCGACTGATGGACGCACAGGCGAACACTTATACACTCAAAACAGTTTTTATATTATTTTTCAAATGAATTCTGTTCCATTTGAGTTATCAATTACATTTTTTATTAGAAGTGTCGCAAAGTGGACCTTAACAGTTGATTTGTCCACGATGATAAGCTATTTTCGCAGGGAAGTCTTTTACTTTATGAGTTGGAATCTCAAGACAATTTTTGGACGAAGCTCAATTGTGATTTCGACCTTTGTGACTCCAAAATTGGGCAGTTTCTCGGGTCATTGACAACATTTGTGTCAATTTTTATTATTTGGGTCAATTTGTTGTTCAGTAAGAGTGGAAACTGTTAACTGTTAAAGTTAAAAACTGATGACCGTGACATGTATGACCCCGAAACAATAGGGCATTCCTTTGGGTCATGGGCAATATTTGTGTAAAGTTTCGTTATTGCAGGTCAATTGCTTCTCCGTTTATCTAGCGGAAAGCAAAAGGTCAATGGACTGAGAGACAGACATGATGAAATCAATATATGCTCCTCTACTTCTGGGTTGGGGGTACAGTTAATAACATCGTGACATTGATAAGGTGAACGATTTTGGAATGATTTAGGCATGATGTTCAATGAGTGAGCGGAGTGAGTTTTGAGCGAAATTAAAGGGAGGGAATCCAATGTCGCTTATTTTGTTCAGGATGAACAAAAATAGCGATATATAAAATCTATATAAAATATGCATAAACGTTCAATAAATAGCTTTCTATTTCGTCAAGAACCAATCAGACGCTTTAAATTTCAATTATGTCAGTGAAATCGCGATTTGGTTCTTGCTTAATTCATTTTGAATGTACATGTTGATCTTATTTTTTTTTAATAACTGTGAGCGTTTTTGAATGGTTTGAGTGAGTGTTTGGAATGAATGAATGGAGCGCAGAGTGAGCGATTAAGATTTTTTTATTGAGGCGAATGTCAATTTTACGATGTAACTAACTGTGTGATGGTGCTCTTAAACGTGTTGATGTGTAAGAATGTAAAGAAAACGAGTTGAACTAGTTGGTTTGCTTCAAATGGCAAATTGTCTTGGTGATGGAATGCAATTGGGCAAAGATATTAAAGATGCGGTGGCAAGGGTTTTATTGGATGAGTATTAGGTTTTTACAATGAAACATTCATGTAGATAGTCAAGAGGTTAAATGTGTAATACGGTCGTTAGAAAAGAGAAACTATACCTTTAAAGAAGCTATTACATAGTTCTACGAAAAACAGGTCGCGACCTTACCAAATGAGCAGATCACGTGATTTGTCTGTGCTATTGCCACAATACTGAGAAAACAGATCGCGACATTACCTAATAAGCGGATCAAGTGATTGGCTAGTGCTATTGTCAATTGTTGACCTTATCGGACTTGACTTATCACACGATTTCCAAATATAGTAATGCAAACATGTGATACTAATATATTCGTACGCAACTTTCAATAAATATCGTTTAAAACATAAAATAGGCGTGATAATAATATACATGAAGAAATAGTTGTGTAATTGTACAGCATTATTACTTTTTGATGAAATAAACTGTATGTCTTTGTCAAGTTGAGATATACAAAATAGGCCGAAGTGTAATCACATCCTGTTCACGTGATATGTGTTCTCAAAAATCCCGAAATGAAATTATCTTGTGTTCATTTTGCGGTTTTGTTAAGTCTAAGTTGGAATTGCTCCGCATTCCAACTTAAAAACTACCGATATACTAAGCTTTTTGTTACGGTTTTCAAATGTTTAGACTTAGTATTTGACAAGTTCAATTCTTATCACATGTGCCATTGAGCAAACTGTCTCTTTCTGCTAAAGTTAGTTACATCGCGAAATTGACTTTAAACTCAATCAAAACCATTCTAAATCGCTCACTCAGCGCTCCATTCATTCTTTCCAAAACACTCACTCAAACCATTCAGAACATTCAAGCTCGCTTAAAAACATCTAACAACAATTTCAAAATAAAAATAGCCGGGGAAAATCGGGATCTCACTAAATAAGTTAAAATTGTAAGTGTCTGGTTCGATCTTGAAAAAATAGAAAGCTATTTATAGAAGATATATGCAATTTTTTAAGGAAGGTAATTAACATCGCTAATTTTGCTCATCCTGAACTAAATTTGCGATATTGGATTACCTCCCATTAAATTCACCCAAACACGCACCACAAACTCTTTTAATTTCATTCCAAAATCATTCTATATATCATTCCAAAATCATTCCAAAATCCTTTACATTGTCAATTTCACGATGTTTTTAATTCTAGTAGGATCGCAAATTTGAAACATGAAAATCGCACTTACCGGGGCAAACTTTAGTGGTGCAATCGATCGTTCCATAATTACACTGACATTGATTACACTCCTTGGTAAAGGTCCCGCCATTTTCGATCTTTGTTCCAGCAGAAGTCGTGCAGGAAGAGTCTGTTAAAAATAAGCAAAAAGGATGAGCCTTACTTTGGATCACTTAGCATAAAATCCCGCAGGATTAAATATTTATGTAATCCTTCGTGAAATTGTGCTTAATAATCCGAAATAACGCACTTCTGAGTATACTTATTGTTTATTATGTATATAAGTTGTGATAATGTAAGGGAACCGTCACGCGAAAAGGGACCATCTGGGTAGTGCGTAAAGTGTCGACCATAGTCAGACAGCGCGGACTGCGCAGACTGACAAGGGTCGAAACTGTTTGAATCCTGCCTATTTTCTAAAATCTAGAATGTTCAATCTAACTTCCAGTGAAAGAATTTATGAAATGCGACTTCTGGTTGACCTATGATGGATCAAATATCTTTTTCCATAATAATGCCCCACTTCGAACAAGAGGGGGAATAATGTTTTGCAATTGTCGGTCGGTCAGTCGGTCGGTCGGTCCGAAGACCGTTTTTGTTCGGAGCATATCTCAGAAAGTATAATAGTTATCGGCATGAGTGGATAGATCACATCAGGGAGAAGTGCAGTGCACAAGAACCGTAACTCTACCTTGCTTATTTTTTTAGTTATCGCCATTTGTTGATTTTCAAACTTGAACTTTGTCGAAAGCTTATCCAGAAAGTAAAATAGCCATGGTCATGAAACTTCATAGGTGGATAGATCTCATCAAGGAAAAGTGCAGTGCATAAGAACCGTAACACTACCTTGCGTATTTTTTGAGTTATTACCCTTAGTTAATTTTCATACTTGAACTTTGTCCGGAGCATATCTCAGAAAGTATAAATGCTATGGCCATGAAACTTCATGGGTCGATAGATCACATCAAGGAGAAGTGCGGTGCAAAAGAACTGTAACTCTACCTTCCTTTTTTGAGTTATTGCCCTTTGTTAATTTTCATACTTGAACTTTGTCTTGAGCATATCTCATAAAGTATGCAAGCTAGAATCACGAAACTTCACAGGCGGATAGATCTCATTGGGGAGAAATTTTGTGAGTTATTGCCCTTTGTTGATGAACAAAGAATAGGCTATTGACCTACTTTTATGGCGGCATAAAGTTTTTACAAACATCTCTTGTTCAACATAATTCTCGGTTGGTCCCTTTTCGCGTGTCGGGTCACATATATATTTTTTTCGGGTTAGGTTTTTCAAAAACTATCCCTCTGTAATACACGGTCTTGAATCCTGCTTCCTCTTTAAGACAAATAAATCTCCTTCGCACGTTTAGACCACGCTGTAAGCGAGTTGGCCAATCAGAGAACGGTATTTCAAAAGTATAAATCACAGATATAACGCCAAGCCTTGCATTTACAGATGTACTATGGTAGTATGTCGTGCACCTAAACCTCGACAGGATATGTGTGTTGCGTCATTGCAAAAAGATGACGAGCATTTATATGAGCGCCTTTTTCCAAAAGACTTTTTACTGTCGCAAAAAATGCAAAAGATCTTCAATAACTAACGAAAATAGATTTATAACTAATTTCTTCATTTTTGAACACATTAGCAGTAATTTATCAAAGGGAGTTTTACTCTTTTTTTATTTTTCAGAGGCTCGGGGAAAAATACAGACAATGTTAGAAAAGCGCGGTCTTAGTCAGATAGAAAATCTCGTGCCGTGGTATATGGGAAATAGACACTCGCTGACGCATGTGTCTATTTCTCATATACCACGGCGCTCTTTTTCTATCCCATAAATGTTTTTTTAAACAAATCATGAAATCAACCGTATGAAACATGTACATAGATAGACAACAACTAAAAAAAGGGGGGAACATTCATTTTGGCGATTTAGCGTTCGTCTGTGGCATTTTTAACAAAGATGACAAAACTACTAAATTGAAACCCATGAATATCATAAGTCCAAGAAATACTGAAAACAGATTTTCTGATTACATTTCGAGCCATATGAGCAAAAATTGTGGCCTCTTAATTGCCCAAACACTTTTCAAAATATGTGACCCGACCTATTGGAGTGCATACAATGTTTTTATTTATAAAAAAAGAGCCATTAACCATATTCCAATCAAAGAGCCATTAACCATATTCCAATCCTCCCTTGACCCAGTATCGGCTTCGGCACGAAGACTATTTTTCTGACCAAGTCTCAAGATGTTTGAGCCAAGAATGCGATCTGCAGAATGCACATGCAAGTCTTTTTTAAGATCGAGACACTTAGGAATCGTTTTCTCGAGTTTCTCTGACCAGAAAAACAAACACCCCTTGGTCGACGACCCAATGCATTGCAGTAGAGCTCGGCTTCAAACGTACCCATGACACCATGTAGAGAAACATCCAGATCAAGTTTCAAAACATTTGAGCCAATTGACCATTGACTTCAATTTTGTCCCTATTTGTACCACTTTAGAACTTATCACGGATATCATGTAGACAAACATTCTAGTCACTTTGTAAAATAGTTGGGATTTGAATGTGTCCTCTAGAGTGCACACAGGATTTTATAGCCCTACTTGATCCAATTTCAAAAGCCATTTAGATTTTATGTAGACAAATATTCTGACAAGATTTAACGACAGACGATGGGTGCCGCCGTTCGGGATCAAAAATCGTGTAAAAGAAATATTCTGACCAATTTTCAAGGTATTTGAGCCATGAATGCACTTTGTAGAGTGAAACCTGGATTTGTCTAAGAGAACCTTTGACCTCATTGTTCACTACATTTAACCTATTTCCGTAATCATCTAAGATATCATCTAGACAGTTATCCTGACAGAGGTTAAAGACAGCTAAGTCAAAATGGGGAATTAAGAGTGCAAACAATGAATTTAAAAAAAATGACGATTTGAACTCAATTTTGATCCAACTTGACCCAAATTCGAAGTCAATCAAGATTATATACAGCAAATCATTCTGATCAAAATTCAAAAAGTTTTAGACAAAAATATGGCTTATGGGGCGCCCACCTGGTTTTCATAAGAATTCGAAAGAACTGATTTTTGCCCCACGACAGACGCTGGATGCCTGACACAGCGATATTTACAAAGCTCACAGTGAAATATTCGTGTTCACGTGTGCTAAACAGTGTGGTAGGTCGGTTTAATATGACACATATATTTGTATATATAGTCAATTAAAACAACAACATCAGAAACAAAGTTTCCAGTTTTCTTTTCCCATTAGCCTTTATATATCATGGTAAAGATGAAAAGGTAGTCAATATGTAATTACCACACTTTCTTATTAACTATTCCTTCCATGGAAAAATACCGATTAGAAGCAAATTGAAGAAATAGGAAGTCAAAATTTTTTATTAAAGGGAGGTAATCAATATCACAAATTTTGTTCATCTAGAATAAAATTTACGATATAGGATACCTCCCATTAAATTCACTCAAAACTCGCTCCACACACTTATTCAATTTCATTCCTAAATCATTCTCGAATCATTCATCTTGTCAATTTCACGATCTTGTAAACTGTAATTTAAAATGGTTTTGACCGGATTGATTGCCAATATTATAATTACGACTTACCACAAGTGGTCGATTCCGTTTGACATTGCTTTTTTCCATCATCCCATACGAGGCCTGTGGCACACGGTCGATTATCGAATATGTGGCCGTTACTGCACGAGGCGTAGACGTTACATCCATTGCAGGATTGGTAATTACCGTTTGGAACGTTCGAACAATCAGAGATACAGTCTGGGATACTTATTATACCACACGTGGTCGATGTATATTCGCATCGTTTCTTTTTATCATCCCACACCAGATTAGCCGGACACGGTCTGTTATCGTATGTAAGTCCGTTACTGCACGTAACGTAGACGTTACAGCCTTGACATGATTGATAGTAACCGTCAGCCATACCTGCACAATCGTCAACACATTCTGAAATAAAAAAGTGAATATTAACAAATAAAGTTAAGAACATCTTGGAATTGACATTCATTCCGATCAAAACCATTCTAAATCGCTCACTCAGCGTTCCATTCGTTCATTCCAAACACTCACTCAAACCATTCATTAACGCTTCAAACTCAATGAAAAAACATACAACAACTTCGTTACAAATAACAAAAGAGCTTGGGAAAAGAATCGGGATTTCACTGATTTAAGTGAAATTGTAAGCGTCTGATAAGATCTTGAAGAAATAGGAAGGTATTAATAGAACATAACAGCACATTTTTTAAAGGGGGGTAATAAATATCGCTAAATTTGTTCAGCAAATTTGCGATATTGTTTTACCTCCCATTAAATTAACTCCGAACTCGCTCCACAAACTCATTCAATTTCGTTCCAAAATCCTTCATCTTGTCAATTTCACGATGTTTTTAACTGTTATCATATCGTAATTTAGCAAGAGAAATATGACGGTCCAAAACGCCCACATGAGTCTTTGTGAGTCATTAGACAAAAGAAGAAACTTTGGATTTAATTTAAATACCATGGACTGGTTTCAAGTAAATTATTGTCAAAAATAAAGTTATGAATATCTCGAATTTGGTAGGAATTTCTTGAAATTGACGCATACTGAGACCAAAACTTTTCTAATACACACTCTGTGCTGTATTCATTTTTTTTTTTTCAGAACAATCATTCAAATCCTTGTAAGCACTCAAAAAACTTAAAGATTCCATTGACTTGCTTGAATTTTGATGCGTCTAGCTGCTTCTTGAAGGCATAAAAATATATTTCTTCTAACATATACACGCATGTTCACATTATTTCAGGAAGGTAAACTGTCGCTGATTTTGTAAATTTTGGACAAAATTAACAATATTGTTTTACCTCTCTTTTTCAATATTCAAAATTCACTCATCCCAACCATCCAATTTCATTCAAAAATCATTCCAAATCATAAACCTTGAGAATTTAGCGGTATAATTAACTGTGTCGATTTTTATTTTACTTTTATTTGATGATGGGATGCTATTTTGATTCGTTACACATCCACTAGATGATGGACATTCAAATATGATGATTGTCCCTTTTGAGGTTTAGAGAATACATTTTTTCGAAAAATTCCTTCTTTATTTCTATGTTAAATGGGAAGTGCCTGGGGAGAGCCTAGACATTTTTATCCAGTACTTGACAAGAACAGACTTGGGGAAGTTCCAACATATGATTCTAAATCCAAAGTACATGTCCAAAAAATATTTTTTTTTTCTTTTTATGTGTAAAATACTTGGATGGGCACAAATGAATAAAGCATTTTGATATAAAAAACTCCAGGAGATGGTGATACAGTTAGTTACATCGTGAAATTGGCATTCAAATCAATCAAACCATTCTAAATCGCTAACTCAGCATTCCATTCATTCATTCCAAATAATCATTCAAACCAATTAAAAACGCTTCAAAATTACATGTACTAAAAAATAAAATCAACTGCTACATTCAAAATGAATCTAGATAGGAAAAAAAACACCAAAAGACGTGATTTCACTGACATAATTGAAATTCTAAGCGTCTGATTGGTTCTTGAAGAAAATGGAAGCTATTTATAGAACTTGTATTCATGTTTTTTAAATGGGGAAAAGTATTCTTAATTGTTCATCCTGAACAAAAATTATCGGTAATGGATTACCTTCCTATAATTTCACTCAAAACTCACTCATCCACTCATTCAAAATCATTCCAAAATCATTCACTCTCATGATGTTGATAAATGTACGTGGGCTGGCGTAAGTGTCGATACCTGACAAAACTTGTTTTTTTGTGTGTGTGTGTTTTTTGTGTGTGAGAAAATGAATCTGTTTCTCGATTTTTGTTTATTCACAGAATGATAAAATATATAGTAATATTGTAGATCATTGAATTAAAAAAAACTATAATTTGAAATAAATCGCAGAAAATATTTCACAATATTATGGTGTGATGTTGCACCATACCTTACATCTATTTTGAAAACAGACCAAACCGGTTTGACATGTATGTTGACAAAATAAATGGAAATTGATTGTTTCAAAAGAGCCTTTTGAGACTGAGTTTTATATCTAAGGTTGTAGCACTACCTGGATGGTATATCAGACCGTATCTTGTTAAAATACAGTGCAATTTTGTGCAACCGTCATGCAGTTGCTTGTTCTGTACAAAATGACCCTTTTCCACAATGTTTTGGTTATACCGCTATAGCTATGGCGGTCTTATGTTGCCTAACTGCTTGTGCTCACGAATAGCTTCATTTTGATATATAATATACATGGACATACTGCTTTTTCTTGGCTAAAGAAGTGCCCTAAATATTGGGTCTCAAACTCTTTACATGAACCTTAAGACAAGCTTATCCTTAACTCGTCTAGAATAGAAAAGGTACAATGACTTACTAGGATTACTATTATATGTGGGAAAAGAAGATACCTTTTTGACAAGCGTTATTTGTACACTGGATATGTCCATTTACACACTGACACTTGTTGCAGTCATCATCAAACTCGTAGCCATGTTCGTACATTTTGTTAGTAGAAGATACGCAAGGAATGCCGTCTGAAATAAGGGTTCAAACAGAATTCAATATGTGGTAAATTCATCTTTATGATACATTGTTTATATAAATATTTAAAATATATATAGGTAGATTTTGCGCTATGAGCCGTATATCAACTTTTTACGGTTAGATTCTCGTGCCATATTGTTCGCAATAGATAAAACAGGTTTAAGTAGCGCATTATGAAAGTTTACAATTAACCTTGTAAACCAACGTAATAGCTTGTCTTAAAACGTAAGGTTCGCCTAAACATATACTTTCATAATTGCAGTGAAGGAATCAGGTTAAATTCCTATCATTTGCTTTTTAATTATACCCGATTTACCTATGATAATGGACTCAGCGCCTACGTCAGAGCTCAGTTTACAAAATACACCTATACCCGTGTGTAGAAAGGTAAGTAACTGACACTGTATTATAGAATAAGAGACTTTTTACATGTATAATGCTTTCTATTTAAAAACAAGTTTGTCATGAATTCTATGAAGGCAACATTTACTTAGACAGATATTTTAGTCTTTGTTCCATTTTTAAAGAAAACTATGCTCGAAAATCAAATTTGAGATGAAGAGATTTTCATAGATAGATGAAACAAAACATTAGAATTTTTTCTTATGAATTCAGACACTAAAAGATTTTAATTTTCTTTTACTTCCAACCAGAAGTCTCATTCTTATGATGGAATGAACAGGTTTCAAATGGCCCATATTACCCAGAGAGTTGCTGAATATCAATACCTTGATATCAACAACTACAAAGAATATATTGACACTAGTGTATAAAATTCGTGAAAACAATTGCACAACTTTGGAGGCTATTTCCAGGGAAAAATCATACATGTAATGCAAGCTTAGATGACATATAGTAATAAAATAGTGTCTATATCTTTTATTTCTTGTTAAGCAGTTTTAGTTTAAGTTGCATGCATGTGTATATCGGTAAAAAAACCCCCTAGCCATAGCTAAGTAAGCGGCTGTCAAAGCACAGTCTTTTATTCGGTCGATCATTCAAAAGGTCGTGTTCGATTCCCAAAAGCAGATCTCGTCCTTTGCAACTATTTGTCTCCCAACAATGGGTTGAAAATCGTAGAATTATAATGGATATCACCTGGAGGCAAGGAAAGGATGTAATGGTGGTACTGGTGCGAGAAATACCGGGAGTCCATTGATAGGTGCTCCTGGTTCTGAGAAATAACTGAAAAAGTGTTGAAATTGGCGGAAAATCACTTCCAAACAATTTTAAGTAATCACACGGTATGCAGACTGATCAGGGTCAATACTTTATTATTTAGACAGATGTTTTGCATATTAAAAAAAAGTTGCTTTTCTTTTAAAAAAAATATCGTCAGTTGATGACCAAAATGTTGATACAACTGCTTGAAATAGGCTGTAGACATTTTGGTGGCCATCTGATATTTTTCTTGTCACCCGTGGACAATTTATAACTTTTTTTCAATATGTACTCGATATTTTACACTGATATTCCTAATTTGAAAAAAAATGAAATAATATCTCCTAAAAGGTGGCATAAATGCTCACAATCAATTATATCCCTTTTTGACTTGAATGTTTCATCCACTATCAAATGCTTTTTCAACTGATAATTTGCTTGGACATAAAATGCTTTCATTAAATATTGTAGTCAAAAGCTAGAAAATAGCAATGGCTCGTTACTTTTCCGTCTCAATGTCTGTCCTCCTTTCTAAATGTCTGTGTATGTATCCCTGAATAATTTTGTTTATAAACAATAAATACACGAAATATTGAACCGCAAATAGGAAAAAATGCAATTGGTTTTTGAACTGAAAGCTACGGGTCAAAGAAAGGCACAACTTTATAAACAGTGACCCGTCGCTCGAAGAGGGAGCATCCGGGAACTCTGTAAAATGAATATTTGTAAAAGAGGTTGAGTCACCAGATAACTTTTGGAGGGGGGTTAAAATCTAAAATTCGAATATTTTATTTGGATGGTAGATTTCGCTAATAATTTGTATTTATGTCATAGAATAAATGTTTAATCCGATAAAGTTTAAGGTAAAACAATTTGTGATAGTTGGTTTTACAGTCCAGGAGCCTAAATTCGTTTAGCCAATTTAAATATTTTTTTTAGTCATTTTCAGTATTTGTTTTAGAGTTTGGATGATGCCTTCACATTTAAGTCCTGAATAAAGATTGCCAGTATTAACAAAACAATAACAAGTTTAATGAAGGTAGAAGGCTAATTCATATGTATTAAAGATGTAATAAATATGTGTTTTTTTATGACAGGATTTGTAAAGAATCTGTTAACTATTGAAAATTAAACATTTCCTGTATATGTAAAATATATGACCCAAATATCGCATTTATCAGGAATCTGAATAAGGCGGCCATTACCATTCGTATGTGCCTATCTATAAGTTTATATATGCGCAGGTTTCCGTCTTTTTAAAGGGGAATGAACATAGCTTTATAGTGTGCATTTATTCAATCTAATTTTTAATAAATAAACACATTTGGTTTCTTTGAGAATTCAATATAAACAATATTTTGACGAACGTCTTCACTTTTTTCGTTAGTGATTGACATTTTATGCATGCCAACCCTACTAGATAAAGCTGAAGATCAAAACGTTTATCCATATAAAAAGGAAATAAATACACTACCTTCAATCCAACTCATTTTCAATCCGCAAACCCCATATCCGGTTCTATCAAAGCGATATCGCACGACTCTATTTATAGCCACATAAATCTTAGTATCGCCAGGTACGTTGCCAGCTCTGTAGTCATTCCTACCATCTAAAGCATACAGACACTTATCACACATTCTCTTCACGTCACCAGCATCATTGATCATATAGAAAATGTTATCGCCAATATAGAATGTCACTTTACCAACACCGCTACCAAGTACTTCGGCATTCCTGTAATTTACATAGAGGTCTCTTTGATAATTATTTAATTTTTATTCATTTATAATTTAGTCACCCCGAAAGGGACCATGTGGGAAGTGTTGTCTCTGGGCACTAATTTCCGTACATAATATTTTCCTGAATTATCAAGAATTTACTGAAAAATCAAGATATAACGGTAGACTATATCTAAGTACTGCTAACAACAACGAGAAATTGACACGGGCAATGATATTGGAGTGATTTTGGAGTGAAATTGAATGAGTGTGTGAAACGAATTGTTAGTGAATTTAATGTGAGATAATCCAATATCGTAAATTTTGTTCAGGCTGAACATAATTAGATATATATGTTACCTTCCTTTAATAAAATATGCTCACAAGTTCCATAAATAGCTTCATTTCACAGAAAGATCCCCTGTCAATCCAGCTTTAAAGGGGATAGCATTGGTTAGAGCCCATTTCCCCTCTCGCTATTTGCAGATCAGATCAGGAATAATTTAGGACTATGATGGAACTAACAATATGTCGATCCTTTATCGTGCTATCTCGAGTGCAAAAAAGAATATATAGACTGTGATCTCCAGTATACTCACCACAAGCTTTTACACCTACAGTCTGGCTTTATCTGATCTTCAAAGCAGCTAGCCCATGCGCTAGCATTGCCGTTTAATCCTTGAATTTCAGCAGCTAGGTCACTGTCGCCACTATCGCCACCTATATATATAATACGTACTTAGTGTTTTGTATGGAAAAAAATATCTAACGAGGTTGGGAGAATTGATCATTGTCGAGGCTCTGCCGAGACAATTACCAATTCTCACAACCGAGTTAGATATTTTTTCATACAATACACTTAGTACGTATTATATTTATCTTATAACCTCTTTTTGTCTTGTTTTAGTCGATGTTTCTAACTTAAATGCTAGTTTCTAAAAATAACTGTATGATATTATTGTTCTAAAAATAACTATGTGATATCATAAAAAATATCATACGGGTTGTTATCATACGGATACTTGTATAGTTATAAGATAAAATGAAATACAAAATAAAGAGCTAAATACATTGTCCTGAAAGACAGCTCTGAAGGTTCTTCAAACAAAAACATGTAGTTATTTCATTGGTTGGTTTATTGTTTTTTCTCGTATTTAATTATTGAGGATCTTTATGCATTGTAGTCTAGCATAAAAACGAAAGATGATTTACTGATCCTTTATCAACAAATGCTAGGTGGCATTTTTCTTGTTTACATGGAAGAGGCCACAAATATGGTCCATCTTCATACAATTTTATAAGAATTTTTGTCATATTTTAAGGATATACGCTATTTAAAATGGGAAGGATCATTTTGATATAAAAAGGGCTTTAGTGACAATGTTATTGCTTTCACTCGAGCAGGAATCTTGGATCCGCAAGCGTGTGTTAATAACATCGAGAAATCGACAAGGTGGATGTTTTAATGATTTCGGGATAAAACTGAATGAGTTGGAGTCGATTTTTTATTGTATTTTAAGGTAAATAAATCCCATGGAAGCGTTATCAAAAGGGCGAAACGCATGGGTTTTCTTTGATAACATACCGATAAAGAATCTGAAAAGAAAATTGTGTTGGCTCAATATTTCGTCAAAATCTCTTGCAGTTACAAGCGACAACAAGAGAGCCGTTTGCACAAGATACACCGCAAAAAAGGATTATCAACAAAATTAAAGCCCCCTAAACTGTGATGGTGCATCATAAGATTGAAAGGTGGAATTATGCTCCAATTCGCCAGATGAAGAATAACCTTTGAAAGTATTAACAAAATCAATCCATAAATGGAGAGTTGTTAACTTTCATTTCTACTTTTTTACATTACTTAAACTGTCATTTTTTGAGTCAAAAAAGCTAAAAAGCGTCTCTCTCTCCCTCTCTCTGTCTCTCGCTATCTCTCTCTCTGTCTCTGTCTGTCTGTCTGTCTGTCTGTCTGTCTGTCTGTCTGCTTAGGGGCGAGACTGGTTGACCTCGGGGCGGCAATTTTTGATACTTTTTTTTCAGGTTTTTTGATTTTTTTTACATGTTTTGGACTATTTTAACACCTTTAAATTTTTATTTTTTCTGTCCCTAACCCATGTTACCCGGGGTGAAATTTCGGTTACTCTAGGCATCGCCTAAACTGTCAGACAAACTTATCCCCCTTGTATTTCCGATATTGTCCCCTTTTTTTTCGACGAAACTTAATAAATCGATAAATCATCATTCAAAGAAGATTTGATTCAAATTTCGTTGAAAAATATTCGGATGTTCGGAAACTATACAAATTTGATTTTTTGGGAAATTTTGACAGACGGTCACTGGTTTGACAGACAACTCTAGGCGTTGCCTAGAGTACTCTAGGCGATGCCTAGAGTAAATTGAAAAACTAAATTTCAATTTTCTCATTAAGTAACAAATATTTTCCCACGATTTTTTCCACAATATAAACTATATTTATGGTTAACATTTGTACAAATTTTCGATGATATATCTCAAGTATTTTTTTAATTACGCCCTTTTAAAATTTTGCGATTTTTTTGACAGACAATTTCAGACAGCAGACGATGACAGACAATGACAGACAAAATGTTTTTTTGACATTTCTCTCTAAATATGAAATATTTTGAAATCATATTTTACGATACGTTCATACACATCTACACCAACAATTTATGAGAAAAAGAAAACAAAATCTTACATACTTTTTTGGAAGCCGGCTCTAGGGACAGCGAAAAAACGTGGCATTTTGATCTCGCTAGTTAACTTGTCCATAGTAAACGTTCTATTACTCACAAAATTGTAATGCAATAATATAAAACCGCACATTTATATAAAGGGAATTCAATTGTCTATTAAATGATAAATACAAAAATATTCATTATGTAATGGTTTGCGTGTATACCCTGGTCATGTGGCACCTATTCCATGATTTTTTCTCAAAATTGGGTTTGTGTCCATTTTTTGGAGATTTTCTTAAACCGTTTCTTATTATTTTTTACCACTTTTAATTCTTTAAAATAAAAAAGAGTATGAATTCTTTATTTCAAGACTAGATTTAATGGCCTTTTTTAATTATTCGGGCACTAAAGACTCGAATTTATAGTCATGTCTATGACATTTTAAAAAAGGGAAAAGCATGCTAGCTTATTTTTTGTTTTTAATATTTCGGTATTTTCTAAATTTTCTGGTTCTTAACAACCTAGAAATGGAACAATACATGCATAACGAGGAAATTCAATTATCTTTCATACATTTCAAAGCTATTTGGCAAAGAGCAACGGCTCAAGCTATATACATTGATTGAATGTACGAATTCCGGGAAGTTGCTTATTCTTGCGGTTTTGTGATTTATCTGAATTCAATTATTTTCACAGAAGCCTTCAATAGTTACAACAATAACGGAGTATGGTTTCTGTATTTGAGGCAATAAAATGGAGGCCACCGACCAATTACTCGGATGCCAGAGGCTCGAAACTACAGCCCTACCGTCTTAAAGTCGAAATTTTGTCGTAAACGTATACAAAATGTATATTTTTTTGTATTTTCTATATTTTCCTGTTACTTCTCATCCCAAGGCATGCATATCGTCGATGTTATTCTAAAGCATCGTAACTACAGCTTTGATCAAGCTGCAGTTACGAGGTTTTGTGATAACATCGACGATATACTGGCATTTTAAGAACTCTCATACGGACTATAAGCGGATTGACGAATAGCGCAACGGTTCAAGCTATATACTTTGCTTTGGGTGGATAATGCTCAGAATTGAATGATTTCTCTTCTTGGCTTTTAATTAGTTTAAACAAAAATAAAGGAATTGTGATTCTTCATTTCAGATAAGAACATCCGGCCCATCAGTCAGACGAAAAGAGATAGAACCTACAGTCCTTCCTCCACAAAAAATCGAAATCAGTAGATAACCGTTACTTCATTATCAATGTTTCTGAATCTGTAATCATGAAGTAAAATAGGTATGGTTATGTATGTTATTGAACCATATCTCATATCTGTTAGTTAAAGCTGTTTGGGCAGAAATGTACAGCTTGGACTGTGCACTTCGATCTGGAGGTACGACCCGGATTTTATAATAATACTTATAATAAAAAAGGGGCTGTTTTTTACTCCCTCTCTTTATTTCCTCCATTTAGCTCTCATCCTTTCTCTCTCTCTCTCTCCCTC